>CM076400.1:19759957-19947897 GCA_038363315.1 Mugilogobius chulae | reverse complement strand
GCTTTTTCACTCGTGCAACATACAATTTTGGTAGATGAGCCTTCCGAGTTTCTGCACACCCCTCGCCTTAGTGTTCGTCGGCCCATGACTGTACCTTCCTGTAGGCTAGTGTGAACATGCGTGCCGGTAGCTGTGCCAAGTGTCAGATGACACGCACGCAGAAGCGAATAAGGCACCTTGCACTAACTCTGCTTCTGGAGGGCCATCATGTCTGGTTCAGGGTCAGTGTTCTGTTCTCGTTCTTCTGCTCGTCGAAGAATCCTCAGCAATGTAGCAGGAATTATAGGATCCTTCCCACGTGCTAATAGAACAAATCAAACTTGTTTAAAATCTGGCTCGTCGGTCTTGAGCTCGTCTTTCCTCTTCTCTCTCTTGGGACTATATCTCTCTATTCACGAGTGCTCGTGTACGAATCGACCAGAGCATCTTGTCGAGCTGATCTGATACTCTCTCTCTTCATTACTGCCTTCTTATTTCGCATAACAATGCTCTTGCGTGTAACACTAGAGGATACACAACAGTGCCTCATCCTAGCTATGTATTTTCTATCTTACTCTTCCTGCTACCTTTTGAGTGTATGTGCTTCTGGATACAGATATGATACACACATCGTAATCCATGGGGTCACGCTACAGTACAGAGCACTCAGATTGCACGATACATCCGGTTCATGTATGCTCTCTGAGACATGAATCGTGAGCTGCTACCCCTTCTGCATTTCTGCACCCTATCGCATGTCGAGTTTACTCTGCCCGTCTCCAAACACGTTCAGACGCATGATGCGTCTCGTCATTATCCCATCGAATCAAAGCATGGACAGTGTCTGCCTCGCTTACTAGCACCCAACAACAACAGAACACTGCACACATGCACATAGTGTGCGCTGCTCTTATATCCACAATAACTCTTTGTTTGCTTTCCAGTCAACCATATATGTATACTTATACTTTCTGTCTCTCCTTCAACACACATAGTGCTTCGCACTCGAGCTTATGGACTAGCGCTTGCACAGAATTAGCGCATGACCCTTCTCTCGTCTCACTCTCTCAATCTGACTTAACGGCTTTGCTGCTCGCAAGTCTATATGACGTTCTCCCTCTACCTGCGCCCATGTACTCATCAATTTCTTGTCTCTTCAGCATCATCGGCTCGTCTCATAACAGCGCAGTGTCTCACCTGAGTAAGACAATTACAGACTATAGCTCAGTCACCTGCCTATCCTTTTCTCTCTTTCTCAATTCTTCTTCCTCTCTCCCAGTCCTCTTGTCCCTCGTCGTGTTTCTCTCTTTCCCCTCTCTCTCCTAGCCTTTCTAGTTCTCCTTCTGTCCTCTGTTTCTGTCTGTCCCCCGAATCCCTCTCCTCTCGTTCATGACTCTTTTGTGCTCTTTCTTCTCTCTAAGACACTTCTTGGGCTTGCCTCCTCTCTCGTCCTGACTGATCTCTTCCTTCCTCTCTCTCTCATCTTGTTTTTTTCTCTCGCCTCTTCTAACTTGTCTCTCCTCGCCTCTCTCTCTCGCTCTCGCTACGTACCATTTATCTCTCCTCCTCGTCTCTCTCTCGCTCTTTCTCTCTTCTTCCCCTGCCTTATCTATCCTCCTCATCCCTCTCTCTTTCTCTTCTCTGTCCATATTCTGCTCTCTCTCTCCCCCCTACCTATATTCTCCTTCTCTCTCCTCTTCCCTCTCTCTTCTCTCTCATCCTCCTTCTCTCTCTCTCCTTCTCTCAATCCTGCTTCTCGCTCTCTCCCCCTCTCTCCTCTCTCTCATCTCCTCAAACTCTGTGTGGTCTTTCTCCCCTCCCTTTTTCACTCTTCTTTCTCTTCCTCCCACATCCGACCTCCTTCATCTTTCAGCTCTCTCAGTGTCTCATTTTCATGCCTGCTAGCTCTCTCTCTCTCTCTCTTCTCTCTCGGTCTCGTCTCTCCCCCCCCAACTCCTCTCTTTCCCCTCCTCTCTCCCCTCTCTCTCTCTCTTTTTCTCTCTCATTGCTCTTCGCCTTTCTGTCTCTCTCTCCCCGCCTTTGTCTCTCCACCCTTCTTCCTTTCTCTCTCTCTTTGTCTTTCTCTCCCTCTTCTCTCTCTCTTCCCCTGCCTTTATTCTCTCCTCCTCTCTCTCTTTCTACGTCGTTACTCTCTCTAGCTTTTATCTGTCCTCATCTCTCTCTCTTTCTTGGTCTCTCTCTCCCTTTCTCTCTCTCTTCCCCCTGCTTATCAATACTCCTTCTCCCTCTCTCTTCTCTCTCTCCCTCTTCTCTCTCTAACCCTACTTATTCTCTGCCTCTCTCTCTCCTTTCTATTGTCTTCTTCTCTCTTTCTCTCTTGTCTGCCTCTCCTCTTCTCTCTCTCTCCCCTGCTTTATCTCTCCTCCTCTCTGTCTCGATTCTCCCCCCTCCCTCTCTCACCTCTCTCAAAATCTTCGTCCCCACCTCCTCTCAGTGTTCTCTCCCTCCCCCCCCTCTTCCTCCACCCTCTCTCTCGTTTTCTCTCTCATTCTCTCTCCCTCTTTCTGTCTCCCTCCCCTGCTTTATCCTCCCCTCCTCCTCTCTCTCTTTGTTTTCTCTCCCTCTTTTCTTCTCTTCCCCTGCCTTATCTCTCCTCCTCTCTCTCCTTCTCTTTCTACTCTCATCTCTCCATTATCTCTCCTCTCTCCCTACCTTTATCTCTCCTCTCTCTCTCTTGTCTCTATCCCTCTCTTTCTCTCTTTGTCCCCTCCCCCCTCTCTCTCTCTTTCTCTCTCTCCCCCTCCCTCTCTTTCACTCTCTCTCAGTCTCTCTCTCTCCCTCTCTCCCCCTCACCCTCTCTCTCTCAGTAGTTCTCTCTGTTGACTGTAGCTCAAGACGGCCCAGAGGAGGGGGTACCTGCAGGTCTGAGTCATTAGTCTGCTCTCCATAAGCCCTGGAGTACAGCAGAGTGAAATCTACCCTGACAAAGTGCCACAGGTCAACAGTTTGACCTCCAGACCTCAGGGAAATGCCGAATGTCCATGTCTGCAAATGGTTGTGAAGTTTCTCTCAAATGTGAACTCCAATCCAATCTTAAACCAAAATGGATGTATTTTATAAATTAAAGAACACGTGTACACGGTTAAACCCCGAGGTCAATGAGTTAAACAAACCTAAATCTTTATATGATGCAACTTGACAATGTGAGTCAAAGATTTTCACTTTAGACTTAGAGAGACAAAGGAGAGAGGGAGAAAAGGGTGAGGGCATAAGAGAGGCAGAGAGAGGAGAAAGAGAGAGAGAGAGAAGAAAGGAGAGGGAGAGAAACAGAAAGTGAGAGGAGAGCAAGGGGGTGGAGAGGGAAGTGAGAAAGAGGAGAGAGGGAGAAAAGGATGAGAGCATGAGAGAGGGCAGAGAGAGGAAAGACAGAGAAAGAGGAAAGAGAGGAGAAAGAGAGACAGAAGAAAAGAGAGGAGAGAAACAGAGAGAGGAAGAGTGGAGAGAGAGATACAATGATATAGAGAAGAGAGAGGGAGAAAGTGAAGTGAGAGAGAGGGGGTAAAGAGAAGAGAGAGAGAGAGAGAGAAGAAAGAGAAGGAGAGTAACAGAGAGAGAGCGAGAGAGGGGTGGAGAGAGAGAAGTGAGAAAAGAGGAGAGAAAAAGGGCTCTGAGAGAAGAGAGAGAAGGGAGAGCAAGGGGTGAAGAGAGAGATAGAGTAGAGAAAGAGGAGGAGAGAGGGAGAAAGGGAAGTGAGAGAGGGGAGAAAGAGAGAGAGAGAGGGAAGAGAGGAGAGGGGGAGAAAAGGATGAGGGCATAAGAGAGGGCAGAGAGAGGAGAAAGAGAGAGAGAGAAAAAGGAGAGGGAGAGAAACAGAGAGAGGAGAGCAAGGAGGTGGAGAGAGAGATGTGAGAAAGAGGAGAGAGGAGAAAAGGATGAGAGCGTGAGAGAGGGCAGAGAGAGGAAAGTCAGAGAAGGAGGAGAGAGAGGAGAAAGAGAGAGAGAGAAGAAAGGAGAGAAACAAAGAGAGGAGAGCAACTAGGTGGAGAGAGAGATAAAGAGAGAGGAAGAGAACAGAGAGGGAGAAAGAGCAGAGAGAGAGAGGGAAGAGAAAGAAAAGAGGATAGAGGGGAGAAAGCAAGCGAGAGAAGAGAGAGAGAGGAGAAAGAAAGAAAAGAAACGAGAGGGAGAGAAACAGAGAGAGAAAGGAGAGCAAGGGGTGGAGAGAGAGAGAGAGAGAGAGAGAGGGAGAAAGAGAAGAGAGAGAGAGGAGGAAAAGAGAGACCAAAAGGAAAGCAAAGAAGATGAGAAAGAGAGAGAGAAGAAATGAGAGGGAGAGAAACAGACAGAGAGGGAAAGAGAAGAGAGGAAGAAAAAAAGAAGGGAAGACATTGCTGTGAGAGAAAGAGAAGAGTGAGAGAAAAAGAGAGAGAAGAAAGCAGAGGGAGAAACAGACAGAGAGAAAAGAAAGGAGAGGGAGAGAAGCAGAGAGAGAAAGGGAGCAAGGGGTGGAGCGAGAGAGAGGGAAAAAGAGAAGAGAGAGAGAGGAGAAAAAGAGAGACCAAAAGGAAAGCAAAAGAGATGAGAAAGAGAGAGAGAAGAAAGGAGAGGGAGAGAAACAGAGAGAGATACAGAGAGAGGGGGAGAGCAAGAGGGAGGAAAGAGAGAGTGAAAAAGAGAGAAGAAAGGAGAGGGAGAGAAGCAGAGAGAGAGAGAGAGAGAGAGAGAGAGGAGAAAGAAAGGTAAAAAGACATGTATTGTATGGAAGGCTTTGGCAATACCCAGGCCTATAGTGTGTTTAGCTGTTTGGATTAATGGCATAGGCTTAAATTTTTAAACCAACATCCGTAAAATAAGTTGAACTAAAAAAAAAAAAGTACAAAACTCACTGAAACATCCCGTAAAACGAGTCTTGATGATGTAAACCTGACGGAAACATTCTTGTGGTCAAACTGCCCACACAGCTCGAGCCCCAGTGACTTCAGCACCTCGGAGAGCTCCAGTGACTTCAGCACCTCGGAGAGCTCCAGTGTCAGCCTCTCATTATCATGTTCTGCTCTCACTCAATTAACAGGCAGAGGAAGGTGTGCTGTACCACCGCATGTGAGATTCCCTCTCTCTCTCTGTAACACGAGCTAACAGGTGAGTACAGTTCTGGAGCTTTGGAGTAACAGCTCCATGTTTTCTGTAACTTGACTTGGCAGGATGATTTGGTTTTCAAAGTTGGACCTTTACTAAAGTAGAACTGAAACAGCCGAGGCAGCATAACTGAATGTTTATAACACCTTATCACAGCGGTATATTACTGCACCACAAAATAGCTCCACACAACAGCTGTTGTGTAAAGGCAGAGTACATATTAGTAAACAAAAATATAACTCATCTTACCCTTTCAACATGCTCACATTCTGTGTGGTCTATGATTGCCCTAACCTGTCCAATCATTAGAAAAACAATGTTTTTTTCAATGTTCGTATTACAGAAGCATTATTTAACAGCGGGATTATTTGTTTATCAACACGGGCAATGCGCACGCACCAGGTTTGCAGAAAGAGCTGCCACTGATGACCAAACTGGAGCAACAACTCGAGCTAGGGCTGTTGTCAGCTACAAGAGTTTATCACTGTGCGAAAAACAAAAGTTATGCTGCTAAATTGATGTGTGAATGAAATCCAACCTTACAACCCATAACAGTTACATTCAGGGAGTGAACTGTCTCAGTTTAGGAGACTGTCAGACCGGTTCAGACCTGATCTTTCTTCATGCATCATGCGCAGTAGAGCGGAAAGTGACACCAGCTACTTACCCGAGAAAAAAAAAGAGAATTACAAGTTTGACCCAACCACAAAACAAAATAATTGAAGGTTTCTGTCTTTTGAAGGCTTCATTTGACTGAGTGTAGAAGGTCGTCTGCAGCACAAGATCAGGTATTACATCCATCATCCATCACCTCATCACTAGTAAATCCTCCAGATTATGTGAGTCAATCTGTGGGGTCATATTCTATATGAACAGTCATTCTTCCTGATAAAGCCTTTGTGCTCTTCCATTTAAGGCTTTGTACGTCACTGGGCTGTTTTAAACAGGAGCAAGTCACTTCCTGCCCAATGAAATCTACTTATTAGGCTATTGAAATGTGACCCAGAGGTCAAATGTGGTCCACTGATATTTTAGTTTTGTCCTAACTGTTCTTAGTGCATGGTGTTAACTCTGTTCTATTCATCATTTGAACCAGCTCTAATTACATGGTTAAAGACTTTGTAGACTCCTGGTTCAGATTTTGTGATTTAGCCTTGTTTAATCCATCCAAATCTAAACTAGGTTTAGCCCTGGTCTAGGATTGAGTGTGGCCCCACTGTTGGTCTCATCTGCTGTACTTCAAGTCAGATTGTTGGGGTTGTTTTGGCTTTGTCCTTATTTATTCTGTTTTAATGTGACAATACAATAATATTTTATTTAGTATTTATAATATAATTGTAGTAAACTGTACCATTTTGATTTGTTTGTGGATTTTCGATGTATGTGTAGTTCAGTTTCACCCTTAGACCACGATCTTCTAAAAAATGTGGCCCACTCGCAAATATAACTGAGTAGCCCGCCATGTATGTATGTATGCTAACCAAATCATAAAAAATAAAATAAAAAATACAAAACCAGGCATATGAACTAAAACCTCCAAAAGTGGTAAAAGCTGTCAGCCTACAGTCCTCATGTGTCCAGGGACAGTTTCTCAGGTCTGGACTTTGTTTAAAACCACTGTGAACGTAAAAAAAACACATCCTCTCCCCTGCACACAGTCTGTAATCATGTGAGAGGCAGACTCCCCACGGAAAATCAATCCAGCCTCGGCACAGTGTCTGCTCTGCGTGTGCCCGCCCCGGACAGAGAACTCACTTCAGACGCAGCAAACACCTCCGTCAGAAGAACAGTGAGCTGGAATCTGTGAGACTGTGTTTACGTAGACTGCGATGGAAGCGTCTGACGTCACCCGGGAGAACAGGCTATTCACAAGAACTAATATTTATCTAGGGGCCGCATAGAAATTGTAATAATTATAGTCTGGGCTGTTAGTTCTGCGCAAATCGTCCATAGATATATCTGTAAAGTTCCCCAGAAGTTTACCTTTTGTAATTGTCCAAAGTCACTGACTGCGAGGCCAGTTCAGATCGGGACACGTGTGGGATTCTGTCTGTGCTTAACTGTGGTCCAGGTTCGTCCAAAGTCACATAGATTCCTGCGAGAATGCTTGGAAAATGACTCGAAAGCCGCATCGGACCGCTGCAATCTCAGGGAAAATAGACTTCGCGCGAATTCTTTCAGCATCTCTCGTATCTCTGGCACCCACATCCACACTCCTCGGAGGTCAGTGCACACGAGCGCATTGGTTGAGTTCTGTGGGACCAGATTGGAAATGAAAGAGACAAACTGTCGTAGTTTGTCTCTCTTGTTTCAGAAGGGAAAAGAGTTCATCACAGACAGAACTCCAGCCAGCTGCATTTTTGATGAGGAAAAAATAAATGTTAAAACAACAACAACAACATTTCCTAATAACTCTTTCAGCACCAACCCTTTTCTCACTTTGACCCTCTTTGCCAAGTCAACATCTTACAAACTCTATCTGTGGAGTTTGCATGTTCTCCTCGTGTCACTGTGGGTTTTCTGTGAGAGTGCTCCAGATTCCGCCCACTTGAACAGAACAGAACAGACAGAAAGATTTATTGTCATTGTCACAAAGTACAACGAAATTACGTTTGGAGTGAGCCCCCGGGCCGCTGCACCTTTTGCGCGCCGCCACTCGCTCTTCCATACGTGAAATGCAAAGCAAGTATACAACAAAAACATAACAACACGTAACAAAACACAGTACACGTGGTCACGTGATGGGATTTTTTGTGAGGAGTGGTCGGGGAAAGAAAGAAAAGAGGCGGCAGACGTCATAGACAGGAGACGGGTAGGGGAGGGGCCACGGCAGAGATGTAAACAGGACAGTCCAAGATGTTTACAGAACAGTCTGTGCCAGTGGCCCTCGGGAGTGTATCTGAAAGTGTGAGTCTGAGAGTGTGTTTGGAAGTAAGAGCCAAAACAACCTGGATGTTGACAGTTGCTGTGGCGTGATTATGAAGGACAGTCGAATGCATTGGAGATAAGAGGGACAGACTATTGCCAAAGCAACTTTCTCCCTGGAGGATGGAAAGGGAGTGGGGTGGGAAAAATATTATATTCCATGTTTAGATTGATCTGAAGTTAATTTGACTTCAATCACAGTCAATCAATGAGTCCTGGAATCCCAGTGTCGGGTCCACACATCCAGTTCATGAGTAACACGACAAACCGTCCAACATAATCAATCCTGTAACAGAAACACTCCAGCGCCAGGTGTTAAAAAGCGTCCGTGTGTCTCCATACCAGGACTGAACCAGATGTAAACCAGTCTTTTCTGTGCCACTTTCGAGTGTAATCCTTCAGTCGGTCATTCACGCTCCAAAAGTGCTCTTTTAAATCCAGTCAGCCCCTGGGTTGATTTGCAGCCGTCTTGTAAAATTTAGAGTAAAACAGCCCAGAGTCAATGCAGGTGTTCCTCTATCCAAGATTCAAATAAATAATCAGTATCAGTATCCTTTCCAGACACAGTCACAGAAACACATGACTTGATGTTATAAGTTTTCCGCCAGGTGTTAAAAGCGTCCGTGTGTCTCCATAAGTAGTCTGAAAAGGCAGGCTCCCCCGTCGCCTCTTTCGATGTAATTGTAATAATGTTTTGTACTTCCAAAAACATGCATGGTTAGTTCAATTGGGCACAGCTAAGTGGGCAGCACTGTAACTTGCTTTTTTTTCTCTGGTCTGTATGTTAACCTTGCAACAAGTTGGACACTGTTTAGGATGTTCCCCTCCCTAAAGTCCAAATTCACTAGGATCATAAGAGTAAGCTCTAGAACAGGGGTCACAGACTCGTCGATCGGGATCGAGCTGTCTATATCCGAGGCAGTGGAGTCGATCCCAAAGCCCTGCCTGTTTATATGAACCTTAGCCACAAGCTACATCTGAATTACACGCGCGATGTACACACTGAAACTACATGCATGACGTACTCAAAGTATATGCGCTAATTACAAACGCAATCTAGAAGTGCAAATTAAAGATGCAGCAGCAGGAATTCTCCACTGTCGCCTCGCTGGACTGCTCAGTGTCCACGTGGCGTAAATCCTAAACACACATGCTCAAAAGAGAAGGAGGAGAAGACAGGTAGCGCCACAGAATCCTACCTGCCCACACGGAGATGTCCGATACAGCAGTTTGCTGTTGATGCAAGTCAAAGAAAAGCTTTTTTAAGCTCCTTCCCATGGTAATCACCAATCACTCATACAACAGTAGTTTAAAGCGCTACAAGTAAGGTGATAATAGCTTTTTATATTTAAACATAGCCTACTGTTATGCATCGTAGGTTTAGGCTATAACTCACATTTTGATGAAATATTATTTCTCTAAACTTAAAGAAAGAGCTGAAAAAGGTTGATGACCACTGCTCTTAAAATAAGTAAACAAATGAATGTATAATACTGTAAAATACACTTTTTAATCTTCTTTCTGATTTAGACATAAATAACGTGCATGTTAGTGCTTGACTGTTTCTGCCTTGGAGGCTCTTTACCTGCTGTTTTTCATTCTTTCATTAGAACACAGAGTTCCTGATGTATATGCTGTTCCCAAGGTGAGCTGAGAGCTGGATAAGAGCAGTCTCATCTACACTGCAGAAGGCTTTTCTCACTGGTGCTGTGATTAGGTCGTCCAAAAGCTCTTCACACTTAAAACTGTGTAATTATAAACTTGACCTTTGGAGCACGCTGCAGCTGTACAAGATGTGCTGGTTATGCAAACTATTAGGTAAACTCCTTCAGATAAACTCGGGTTCTGTACATTACATCTCCACATAATTACATCCTGGAGAAGACAATGAAAGTAGTGCGTAAGTCTGTAAAGTTTACCCCAAATTTTACTTCCTGAAATTCTCCAAACTCAGACATCATCTTGTAATTGTAAAGAATGTGTATGTTTGTGTTTTCAATTCATTCATTCAAGGTCAAAAAGATGGATGTTTGGGGAAAAGTTTGGACTAAACAGTGGACAGAATGCGGCAAAATTGGGATGTTTGGACTTAATTATCGTAAATGGATTAAAAGAGAGAGTGTTTAATAATAAATCTGATGGCGTGGATGTGATTCTGAACGATGGACACAACAACGTGACCAGAGCCACATTTATGCCGCCGCAGGTCTGGTAAGCTAATTCACGTTAAACCAAACCGAAAACACATGAAACGCCCATTTCATGAATTAAGTAAAGTTAAGGTGTTGTCATAAATCATCTGTAGCCGTTTCCGAAGAAAATACAGACATCGAATATCTCTGTGCGAATGCCTGTAAAAAAAACTCAGACGTTGTGGGGTAAAGTTTGCAGATTTCCCTAGGTAAATATTATACCATGCGAGCAGGACATTAGACTGAATTTTTGTCTTGGGCATCTTTCCAACATGAGACTGCAGCTCACAAATACGCTGCTCCAAAGAGTCAAGTTAAGATTTAAGCAATTTCCTTTGTCCCCCCTTGTGCCTTGATGGGTCGCCTGGGTGCCCCTGCATAGAGAATGCAAAGGCGGTCTGGTCTGGTCAGCTGCCCCTTCCTGGAAGATGACTTAGCAGTGCAGTCTGATGCTCCTGCCTAGGCATTCGGGTCCAGTCGAGTGCCTCTGCCTGGAGGATGATTTGGCGGTCCGGTCAGGTGCCCCTAGCTAAAAGACGCCTTACTATCTGGTCAGTGCTCCTGCCTAGAGGATGATTTGGTGGTCTTGTCAGGTGCCTCTCCCTTGAATATGCCTTGGCAGTCCGCTCGATGCCCCTGCCTGGAAGATGCCTTGGTGGTCCGCTCTGTGCCCGTGCTTGGTGGATGCCTTGGTTGTTCGCTTGATGCCACTGCCTGAAAGATGCCCGGATGCGTCTGCCTAGAAGATGCCTTGGTGGTCAGCTCGATGCCCCTGCCTGGAGGATACCTTGGTTCTTCACTCGATGCCCCTGCCTGGAGGATGTCTTGGTGGTCCGCTCGGTGCCACTGCCTGGAAGATGCCTTGGCAGTTCGGTCCGGTCGGATGCGCCTGCACAGAGGATGCCTTGGCGGGTCGCTCGGGTGTTTCTGCTTGGAGAATGTTTTGGCGGTCTGCTCGGGTGCCCTTGCCTCTAGAATGACTGATCGGGTGAAGTGTTTGGGTAAGTGTCAGCTGCCTCTCGCTCTCGGGGTGTCAAAGATGAAGGCTCATTTTTCCTCATCTCTGTGTGACTGCTGCGGACGCCTCTCCTCCCTCTTGTCTGTAATAGATGGATTTTTGCTGAGTGACAGTCAATCTGCAGCTCCACCAGCTCCCTCCGGCTTCATTCGGAATAATATGACTGTGGCATAGAGTCGTCTGAAGCTTCACAGATGAAATATGTTATGAGATGCTGCACTTGCAAATATTGTTTCTGTTGTTGGCTGGGTGAGTTCTGTGATGTAAGCTGACAGTCAGTCAAAGCGCACACGAAAGTCTTTGTGGACTTTGTTCATTTTTGTTTCTCAAACAATAACACTGAGTTATGAATAATATTACTTTTTTGACTCCGCTTTGAAATGTAGTTGTCATTGATGCGTTTTGGGTATTGCCAACAACAGATGACTGATGATCACTGACTGATGTTGCCCAGCACAAATTATTTTTCTCTTTTAGTGGGCCCCTTTTTTGAAGGGCAATTTTTCAAGGCCGGACTACAAAATTTGCTCCTTTCCCCCTAGAACTGGGGCTTGGGGTAGGTTAAGATTTACCTGTTAAACTCAAAGAAAATGTCATCAGGTGGCATCAACACAAAATTTGTGGTTATTTACCCATAATGTTTTGGCTTTTCATAACATATTTGCGTAATAAAGGCGTGAAAACCTACTTGACATTTTGTTGTGCATCTACATCTTAACGAAAGACTGGGTTTATCTTGACTGGATTTAATAGAAATGTAACTTCTTGGTTTTATTGATTTTCAGCGGCAGTCATCCCAGATTGATAATGTGTACAAATCAGGTGTAATTACTGTTTTGTTCATTCAGTTTTGTGAGTGGGACCACGTCCCTTTGTTCTCCAAAGCACACCCCTACGTCTCCGGAAATGTCGTTCTCCAGCTCACACCGAGTCTCAGTTTGACCCACCCATCGTCCCCTTCTTCACAAGACTCCTTCCAGCATTCAGTTAAGAAAGGCGAGTCCTGAATCGACTGGGCAGGAAAGAACCATACTGTAGCCTTTATGAACCACCAAAGAATACAAACCTTCTCCCCACAAGTGACCAAGTTTGGATGGCTAGCACCGAGGAGCACCACAGCTCTGGCTTTGATGGAACGTATGACCAACAGGGTGGCTGAACACAGAGTGGCTTTAGGGTAGTTAGGAAAGTCTTGTCACACCTAATTTGACCCAAATCAAATCTTACCATTGACTAGTGTTTACTGTAACTGTTTGGAAATGAATGATGAATGTTTAAGTTTGTTTTTGTTTATTACTTTACGGGTTACTTTATTTTATAATTAGGATTCTTGTCACTGTAATGATAGAGCTGCGCCTTCAGAGAGACAACGAGGTTTTTAAAATTTGAGTTAGAATTCAAAGGTTAAATCTGGTGCCCCAAATTGATTAATTTCATTAATTGCCTACACAATATAATAACTAATAACGATTTTTAGCCTAATATTAGAACAAAATGAATATTTTTTCTACAATACTGAGTCTCCTTGTCTGGCCATCGTTTGTCTGATTTTATTTACTATATCTGTCCTACGTGGTCCTTGCTAACAAATCCAGAGGTATACACATCTCAGTCTGGTGTGAGTCAGGTTGGTTTGGAGAGGCTTGTGAAAACTGGCTGCCTTGTGGACATCCACCTCACCTGGACTGGCCAAATATTATAGCAGCTTCCTTCTCTCTCACCCTCGTCCCATTCATCATGAGCCAAAGCACCGTGAGATTCCCTGCTGCAGAGGGAAGATGGATGGGCCTCCGTCAGCCACATGTCTCCTCAGACTCACACACACAGGTCTGCCACACTACCACAGGCTTTGTTCAGACTGTCTGTGGGGTTCAGGAAAGTACTGATGAACCTCATAGTAAATCTGATAAAACTGACTGAACCCGAAGAATGCTTCCATATGGTTCTCAATTTATATTAGACAAAATGAACTTTGTTTTCTCACCAAACATAACAGCAGACATTTAGTTTGTTATATATTTGTTCTCTGAGCCTCAGAAAACACTGGGCATAGAAATGTTGTTTAATATGTGAAAGTTTAACAAACTTCATAATAAATCTGCTAAAGAAATAACTCATGAATTTTGGTTGAAGCCACATGGTGACATTTTCTTTAGGTTTGACGAGTAGGACTGGGTAGTTTTTTTTTGGATACCCATACTTTAATGGTTCTTGCTTTCATTCTAAGGAGCCCGATCTCACAAGAAAGTGTACATTTACCACGACATTACACAATATGTAAATTAGGTATGATTAGCACGAGTTCACGGCCGTCCTGCTTAATTATAGCACGCGTCACAGTCCCCATTCATTTCAATGGTGGTTGTTAAGACGTGTTCTTATTTATGAATATTCATGAAATCCTGATTCTAATCTTAACCTACCCCAAGCCCCAGATCTAATCTTACCCATTTTAGTAACTTTATGCCTGAACTTACCCGTTTCACCTGAAGAAAACATCTCCACGTGGCTTCAACCAAAACTCGTCCTATTTTGACGCTGTGAAATCTCGTGTCATTTTTACGCTTTTTCATATCGTGCTAAATGCACGGCGTAACATAAGTACTAAAAACAGCTGTGAACTCGTGGTCAAAATACGCTGTTTTGTGTTGTGGTAAAAGTACGCCATCTAGTGAGACTGTGTTGTTCTAAATGTAAATTATAAGCCCAAAACTGTATTTACAGCCTTCAACAATGTCACACATGTCAAACACACTTGTAGTCGTCTGTTCAGTTACAACTCACAGCAAAGTGCATGCAAATGAATCAGCTGTTCCTCATGTGGACTCCCACATGCAGCGCTTTGAGTTTCACTTTCTCACCACACTGGCACTGTAACAAAGGAGCGACACATTTGCTTTTGACACTAAAACTTTTACTCATCCATTTACCTGGAGAAAGAGGAGAAATGGAGAAGGCTGGATTATATGGTGTTTTATTCAGATTTGTTTGGCTGCATCCAACGTGCCACAGCAGTTCACATGGGTCAAATGCAGAGGACAAATTTCCCTACATGGAGACAATAAAGTATACCTTAACCTTAACATTTAGGATTCTGCCTTCAAATGGAGTGATGAGGAGGAGGATGTTACGGCAGTGTTTGGATTATAATATGTGTTTGGCAACATTCTTATGCATACATTTAAGATTTGGACTGGATCACGTGGATTTATGAAGCTCAACACACAGACTTTAGACAGAAAGGCTTGCACCGGAGACAGTGTTTTTAATTCAATATCGACCCATTGTTTCTTTATTTCTTCTTCAGAAGAACACTGCGCTTTAATTGGGAGACTTGCAGGTGCAGGGCGCAGTCATAAGCTTGCACACCGTTTGTTTGGAAGAAGTGAGACATGAATCATGCCGCTAATTTGTGCAAGCGCAGTCCTAAGCTCATGCAGTTTGTTTGGGAGAAGTAAGAAGTTTGTTGCTTGTGGAGCAAAATTTGTGGCGTATAGAGAGCGCACACATGTCATGTGTGGTGTTTCTGTTGTTTGCTTAAGGCGGGCAGACACTGTCCGATGCTTTGAGTCGTGGATATGCAGCGCCTGCTCTGACTGTACGAGTAAATCGCTAGGGTCAAATGGTAGCAGCTCACGATTCATGTCCTCAGACTACATAACCGACTTATGTGATCTGAGTGCTCTGTACTGTACGTTGACCCATGGTGTGTCAGACTCCTGTATCCAGAAGCACAACATAAAAGGTGGAGGAGAAGAAGATGAATCTGTAAGTGGTGTGTTTGTTTCCTCATGTTTAACAGCAAACATTGTTTGCGAATGGGCAGTATGAGAGATAGAGTCAAATCAGCTCATGCCTCTGCTTCTACAGAGCGATGTTCCCACGAAGAGCGACAGATTTTAAACAAGTTTGATTTTCTTGCGATCCTACGATTGTTGATCGGAAGCTGGTCGTGAGGTGTTAATCGCTTCTTGTTACTCCATGTTCACTACACGGTGCACAACACACGACTGTGCAGAAACTCAGGCTCATCTCCAAAATTGTTGCACGAGTGAAAAAGCTTCCAAAAATGGGTTCAAAATCACACAGTGTCTGTCCGCCTTTAGGAACTGAAAAATGTTATCGAAAGTGCATGTTTTCGGCTTCCTAAACATTTTCAGTTGTTTACAAATAAGAACTGTTTTTCGGTGCCCAGCCCTATTAACGAGTAAATCTTAACCTATCAAAGCCCGAGTCCTAAACTTACCCATTTTAGTAACTTGAAGCCTAAACTTACCTGTTAAAGAAAATGTCACCACATGGCTTCAACCCAAATGCATGCTATTTTATATTTTGACTTCATCGTCACATATTTATGTTAAAACGGGGTGAAAACGTGCTCATCGTACATTTTTGACATTTTGGTGTATATGAGTTTTTCGGAGATTTCTGATGCACTCATACTCGATTATTATTTTTGATGTGAGGTATATATTGACACTTTCACATAACCATATTTCTTCTTACAAACTACTTGCAACTTCCCAACTCAGTCACACAAAAACCAGACTTAAACCAATCACGCACCAATCAGCCCTCCGCGACTGAAGTGATAGATTCTTAAATAGCAGCCTTATTGATCCTTATCGTGGATGTAAATGAACACATCCTCCTGCGGCCTCGTGCATCAGGCAGACGAGAGGAAGCGTGCTGAGGGCCATCCGTCTTGATGAAGCCGTGTCACTTGTGTGCTGCGTCTGATGTAAACAACTTCATTTGTCAAAGATATGATGAAGCTGTGACTGCTCCGGCACCAGCTCACACCTGCGGTACTTCTGTCTGCTGCTCCGTGCAAGAACAGGATCACAAACAACCTAGGTAATGCCACGTCCGCTTCTTTATAGCAACTTTGTGCTTCTCTTTTGGAAAGTAGCGACAGTTGCGGGTTGCGTTTCTTTGAGCTTGCTTGTAAGCACCAACTGTGTGTCATAGGGGAGAGCGGGGTTAGTTGTCACATGGGTTGGTTGTCACAGTCACTGTATCTCAGCTTGTGATTGGTGCATTTGAACAAAGTCTGATTAAAATGTTCATTAAATGAACCAAAGACTGTGATAAGCTAAATTAAAAAAAATAAATAAAATATAGCAAAAAGTAACATTATCAGATCTTGAGGAAAAAATGTTATAGCTTATAACCATTGACTTAGGAGGGTCGGAGTGACAATTAGGATTATTTTTTTCTGAGCTGGGTTTAAAAATGTAGAAGAAAGCTGAGGTGAGAGTGAAACAGTCCAGTCGGGGTTGGTTGTCACATATGATTCTATCTAGAACAACCTGCACAGCCAGAGCGGGGTTGGTTGTCACACTTTGTTTGGGGTTAGTTGTCACACTTTTACAAAAGACAGATTTTCTCATAAATACTGTATTTTAAATATTCCAATTCAATGCAGGTTATTGATCACTAATTCACATTAAAAATATAGTTTTAAAATATCATTAGAACCTTGAAAATGCAGTTTTTCTGATTAAGAACATGTACAAGAGTCTTAAATCAAACTGAAATCAACATCAAAATATCAAACCAAAGACAAGAGACATTTGTCATCGGTCTCCCATAGACATAACATTGTGACAACCAACCCAGACTTGGGTTGGTTGTCACAGGTGAACAATTTCCATTAATGATCAATAACTTTTGATCAGAATAAGACAGAGAACAGCAGGTGGATTCATTAGTTACACAAGACTTTGAGCTTTTCTCTGTTGTTAAAATGGTTCATGTGAGATTTGCTGTTTTGGGAAATTCAAATCAAAGTAAAAAAATGTGACAACCATCTCCGCTCTCCCCTAAATGAGGAGATTTCTTTGGGTTTAATGGGTAAACCCAACCTACCCCAAGTCCCAGCCCATTCTAGTATTCTGACGCCTAAATTTACCAGTTAAACTCAAAGAAATGACATCACTTGGCTTCAACCAAAATTCGTGGTTATTTTACGTTTTGGAGCTTACTTGGAAGCGCCAACATTGTGTCATAACAAAGGAGATTTTTGGCTGTTTTTCTCGCCTTTTTTATGCCAATGTTATATAAAGCCAAAAAGTAAAATAATTACAAATTTTGATTGAAGCCAAGTGTCGATATTTTCTTTGGGTTTAACGGGTAAATCTTAACCTACCCAAAGCTCCAGTCCTAAACTTGCCCATTTAATAACTTGACGCTTAAACTTGCCTGTTAAACCTAAAGAAAATGGCTTCAACCAAAATTTGTGCTTATTTTATGTTTATTTTTCTTTTCTTTTCTTACAATCATGAATTCTGTCCGGTCTAGAGCAGGGGTGGGCAATTATTTTTCTTCAACGGCCATATGAGAATCAAGACTGCGATCATTGGTTTAAGAAATGATCACGTTGCCTCTGACGAAGACGAAAGTAATGAATGAAACTAGTCAGGTAATAAACAATCTCCTCCGATACTTGTCTGATATAGAAGAAAATACTCATACGTATTCATAAACACTTGACATGATGAAAATCCCTAATAGGGATGGAAAATTGATCGAAAACTTCAAAAATCGATCGAAGTTTGCAGTGATCGAATTAAAAGGCCAGAATCGATCAGTTTTGCTCATGCAGCCACTGACTTACACACACACTCTGTTCACACAATAAAAGCCACAATGTTTGAACAAACAAAGAGTGAACACGTGCAAGACCTGACTGAATGTGTTTTATTATGTCTAAATATGGACACTAAATATGACTGTTTACTGTTCAAATGTTGATAAAAATACAAGTTCTGACTCACAAACCGTAAATATGTTTTAAACATAATTTAATATGGTTTATTTTGTGGTAAAAAAGAAGTTAATATGGATAAACTAACAGCATCAAAAATTGTGGCTGTAAAATCATAATCGAATCGTGACTTAAGTGAATCATCCCATCCCTAACCCCTAACCTATTCAATTATATTTTCCAGCGGGCCAGATTTTTCAAAAGACTATGGTCTGTGGACCAAACAACAGAACTGCCCCAAGAACTTCTGTTTAGTAAATTGAAAATAAGTCTAAATTGCTCTGTCCTATAACAGGCATAACTAGCAGAGATAAATCCAAACTAGAATGTGAGCAAATCAGAACAACAGACAAAGGACTAGACTAAACCTGGAGTTAATCCAACTCTACGTCTTTAGGTCGACATTTTAGCTACTTGAAGGGTGGACCACAATTTCAAACAGGCCTAACCAGAACAAAACTGAACAAAACAAATATCAGTGGTATTTTAACTGATGATGAGAAGTTGATTTAAAAGTACTGCAGGCTATTGAATAACAGACCTAACCAAGAAATCCAGTCCATGGCCCACTTTACTGTGATGGGCCAGTCTTTATTGCTCAGCATTATGTTGTAATATACCCTCCACTGTTCACTGTAAATCAGATATGGAGTGTTTCCCAGGCTTCTTTACAATGTGGCCCAGTCCATGACCCATTTTACCCTGATGGGCCACTTCACATTGCTTAGTGGGCCTATAAGAAATGAGCTGTCTTGCAAGCACATCTTAGTGACCTATGGGCTTTTCGATTTACAATTTATATATAGTGTATAATTATTAAAGCGACAACACACACGTTCCACATAGCTAAATCAATCATATATAAAAAAAAAAAAAAAAAACAATCTCAGAAATGTGCATTTCGAAGGCTGCATTTGGTTTGCCCAGGTCTGGTCTAGAGGCAATGACTGTTTGAAAACCCTGGCCCCGGGGAAAATGAAACTGAATAGCTCTGCACTATTAGATTCTTTTTTGCCTGTTACAGTAACTCCAGTGCACTGTGGTCCAAAAGCAGATACACTCAGTAACTCTTTGTAGCAGTCTCATATCTTTATACTTCATGATCTGTTCCACACACAGCCGCTTCAGGCCAAGACACTTTTCTGGTGAATAGAACTGATAAAGTTGACGACGAGGACATCGCTACAGTACAAACAGTCGGTGTGTGGACTGTGATTTCACACAGTAATGGAGCCGCTCTGAACGCAGATGGTGAATGTGCGGTTAACCAACTTTCCACTGATCACCAACAGATTTGAAATGTTAGCAAAAGCATGTAATGGTGCCAACACAGCAAATCTCAACGTTTTATGTCCAGATTTAGAGAGGAGTTTGTAAAGAGACGTTGTGACTTTCCGCGGGTGAAATATCAAATGTAGAATCTCATTGAAATAGAAAGTTATAACATCGAGGTTGTACATTCGTGGAAATAGAGATGGACAGCTAGTTTTGTCTTTCTGTTTTTGTGTTTATTGTTTACAAAAAGATATTTCTTGGTGTATTTCTTCCCCGAGATGAAGCAGTAATTATTTATAAGGTAAAGATGTCCTTGTTTTAATGAATCCTTTGTTTTTAATGAGGCATGCTTCATTGCTTTCAATCCGCTTTTGTGCACCTTAGCTCTGGTGTTGTCTATGCGCACTAAACACTAACCCTCCTAAACGTACCCATTTTAGTGACTTGAAGCCTAAATGTACCTGTTAAACCCAAAGAAAATGTTGCCAATCGTTTCAATTAAAATGACAACAATTTTTAATGTAATATGATGTTAATCTTGACTGAACTGGTCCTCTTCCTTAAAGGTAATCTCACCTCCTAAACTCCACCCACAAACATATTCCAAACACAGCAAACTCATTGAAAAGCATTGGGAAAAGGCTTCGAGAGGAGAGCAGCAGTGTGATTGGATTGACAACAGGTGTCTGCAATCAGGGCTTATTTTTGAGTGGAAAATACACACTGAGGTCACATGGAACCTGGAGCCGACATGAGAGACACAGCCAGTTGGTGACTGTTTTGACCTGAAACTTGCTAATTTCCTTAGTTTGTACTAAAAAAAGTTTAGTTTCACTTTAACCTCTGACAGCGGACTCACCAGCAGTGACTCGAGCGACTTAAAACAGCTGTGCTCATTCATTTCCTCTGCAGGCTGGAGCAAAGAGGCGACAAGACGAAGCGACGAGCAGAATCTAGACGACCTGAGTGAAGCAAAGTTAAGATGAAGTTGTCTTTATGCAAATGCAGAGCTACATCGAGCCACTCAGTGAACACCTTTTGACAGACACAAACGAGGTTTTGGTCGAATTACTCAAAGTACTCACAATTACCCTCTCCTCCTGAAAGGTTTCCATAGAGAGCTGGAGACAACACTGAAACGACAAGGGCTCAAGTGAGTGGGTTTATCTATTCTGCTGTGAGTCCACCCTGTCCCAATATCCACCCTTCCACTGTTGTGGCCCTCAGAAGAGCGTTCCTGCTGTGGGGTGGTAGTGCGTAGGGCGTCCCAATTGTCAGAGACAGCCTTTGGCTCCGCCCTCTTCACACCCTTTATCTGCACTTCGGCTAAGCCCGCATGGAAGCGGACTTTGTTGAAGTGTATTACCCAGAGTTCTTTGCTGCGTGTACAAAAATGACGATGTCAGTTAGTTTGATTTTACTTAGGTTGTGTAATAAAACCAAACTAACTGACATCAGTTGTAATTTTGTTTTGTAACTTTCAAATTGTACACAGTATGATTTATAATTAATGAAAAAAAAGTTCGTTTGACCATCAGAGCGCAAGCTCTCTCTCTCTTAAAAAGACAGTAACGTTAAAATATAACAAACATTAAATAAAATCTAAAATCAAAGTAAATACAATCAAATGAATTTTGCTCATTAATACAGCTCAAAATATAAATGTAATATAGTATGTAAAACAAAAATATAATAATAAAAGAATAATAACACTTTTAATAGAAACACAGGCATAAATCCACTGGCATCCACAGCACTGCTCTTGGTTGTTTTAGGCAAAATCAGCAAATGATCCAAAGTGAGCTGTGGCTGTTTGACTTGATCACATCAAGTGAAGTGTGGACTGTCTCATTTCTTACATTTTCTCTTCCCCCTCTCAGCTGCTACTGCAACTCCACAGACAGACACACACAGAGAAGGAGAGCTTCTGTCTGACTTTTTACAAAGTTATAATTACAATATGGTAAAATATTATTATGTTTAAGTGTGAAAAACACTACGCTGTTCCCGCACTGTCCATAACCTGTGTTTACGTTTGGGACTAATCATCTTCTTCAATCTTGGTCCTACCACTGTAAAATAAAAACTGAGCCTAAGCTGTTCTCTGTCAGAGTGTGTTCGTTATAAGTCTATCTGTTGCAGCCTCACTGCAAAAAACTGAATTTCAAGACAAGTTAAAGTTGCTTGATTCTAGGACTTAAGCCTTATTTCAAGCATTTTCACTAATTATACCACGATTTATTGTAGAGATTATTTTACTTGTTTCAAAGTGTTTCAAACTGATTTCAAGACGTTGCTTCTTATTTCAAGCCAAATTATCTTCCAATGGGTTAGGACAACTGCTCTCACCCCATTGGCAAAATTTTATTATAACCAGTTAAAAATGTTTTGAAACCAGTGAAATATTCTACATTACATACGCAAATACATCCTATAGAGTTAAAACAGCTCAAATTGGGATTAAAAAGTTATTTTAAGCAAGTCTAGATACTGTAGATAGTTTTTGCAGTGTGCACAAAGATACACATCTCAACCTTTATGAACATTCCCAATATATACACATATATATAATCCCATCCCTCGTGCATACAGACTGAGTATAATGGTGTCCCTGACTAGACGTCTGTAAGGAATTATTAATATCATCTTTATATCAAGTTTGACTTCTGCTCCAAACCCAAGAATTGGTTGAATCTCAAGCTTTTGATTTTTCGATTTATTGTCTAGCCTTATTTTGCCTTCATAGAAATATTATTGGTAGTTTGAGTCTGTTTTTTACATCATTTACATTCACTTTTCTAATGAACAAATTGTTGGGATTTTTTCCAATGAACCCAAACTGTGCCAATCGTTTATAGAACATGTGTAAGTAATAACCTCCTCAGTGTTTATGTGAGAGTGTACAGTATAAGCAGGTTGTGCTGACCTACTTTGTAAGTGCTCTCCTCCCCTCAACAACATGTGATAGAATCTGGTAGCCCGCGGCGTCTTTTAATGAGATGCTACACAGAAATAACTCTTTTAGCCCTCTCTGTGTGGCAGGTTAAATACCACAGTCCTGAACATTACTGTTTAAAGTTGTACCAAATTCATAAACTGTGTGTTAAAACTGGTCCTTTATTTATAAGGCACTTTATAAGGTTTCAACTCGAAAAGGTAAAGACCAGTCCTGAGGTCTTAAGAATGTTCATAAAAGGTTCAGTTGTATATCTTTGAGCAGCTGTAGTAAAAAGTCTTCTCAACATACAGACTTGTAGATCACATAATCAAACAGAAAACAGTCCAAACTCAGTTCAAATTTCATACTGATGAGACAAATATTGACGTAGATAATCAGTCCTAAACATTTAAAAAGTGTACGTGAAAAAATACAGTCAAATATACGCTGGATGCGGGTTTAGGGTTAGGGTTAGGGTTCTTTCACACTTGAACATGTAATTTGGTTTGCTAAAATTCTAAATTGAAAAAAATAATGCAAATTATTCTAAAATCTTGTCTCATTTGGATCTCATAGAGCACGGTCTTCGGATGACACTTTTAAAGGGGCACTGTGTAAGAACTGTGTAAGAAAAACAAACAAACAAAGTGATTTCCACTTTTGAACACTAGAGGGAGCCATTCACATGCATTTTGCCTATTAAGCATGATGCCATCTAGCGTCAATGATCCATATTCCGGCCCGTAATAAAACATTTCAAATACGTATAAATGTATCACAGTTGATGTGGATTGGTTAACAGTGCTCTCTTAAGTATTCATGTTGTAAAGAATAAATATGATTTAAATGTTTGTGGACTATAAGTGATAATTAAAATTCCTCTCAATCTTACACAGTGCCCCTTTAAAGGTCTTGGCCTTGAAATGTGCCACTACAGACGTGATCACATGACGTGGTATTTTCCTGTCCTACATTCATTTTCCAAAGTGTTTTTATTTTACAGTCACTCGTTTAAAAAACGTCATTCAAAATTATGTAAAATATTACACAAACTTGAAAATTTTTCTGGTAACTGTAAACAGTAAATTAGAGAATAAGTCAATAAAGCTGAAGTAAATCTTCATTCTGCTGCTTTTGCTGTATATGCATTTATCATAATGTATTCATTAAAACACACCTCTTATGTGTTTCATTTTAGTTTAAGCTTAACATTAGATAAAAATATGATTAGGTGAATCTTGTGTGTTTTACTTGTGGTTAAATGCTCTGCCGCTCTCCAGCATTTTCACAATAAGACTCGTTTGCAGACACAATATGGACAGTTGTTTTGTTTGAAAATGGCCCCGCAGGAAGTTTGGCTGTTGTTAGAGGTACATTGACGCCACAACGCTGTCGTGACAGTGATTCTTCACGACTTTGAACAGAAATCACGTCGCATTTTGAGCTCGCGGATCACAACACGGTCAGCATACAGCAGATCTCGAGTCAAACACGATGGCCAGCACACCGCTTCTCTCTTCCACCTGCGAGATATCAGAGTCAGTCTCAGCGCGCACACAAACCAAAGGAAAGTTTTGAAAGTGGCGGTGCTGGCACAGAGGGAGAGGCTGAATGAACGCGGACAGTGTCACTACAAGCAGCTGTCAATCATCTGCTCAAGCTGCAGTGAGATTGCGGCAGTTATGATGCACTTACATGATGCGTGAATTCACAAAACCCTACCCTAACCCTTTTTTTTTTTTTTTGACCGTTGCATCTCGTCCCAAGCAAAATTCCTTTACGTGGCACGCGTCATAGTTTCCCAACCCCCAATATCATGAAAATTCTGTCTCGTCCCATCCCTAGTGTCTTCTAATTGTATGCAGGGGCGTAGCACCAAATTCTGGGCCCCAGGTACAAACTTTGTTGATGGACCCCTAATACATAAACGTGTATTTTATTTATTTACATACATAGGGCATTTGTTATATAGCTTGACCAATATGACACGAAAGAAATGTTGCCTCAGAACATACATTTGTTCCAATTTTCAAGTTTTAATGATTAAAATAAGGTTAATAAACAAATAAATAAAAATAAATAAATAGCTGACACTGAGTAGTTATTGCTGTGTCTGGGTCATAAAACCTCTTCTCCTATGTTCTTCTATCAATGACTAAAATGATTTATGAGCAATTAAAGTATACTTAAATAAAAGCAGTATACCTATGGGGCCCCTTTCCAGCCCTGGGGAAACGTGTACCATTTACCCCCCCAGTCCGACGCCCCTGATTGTATGTCTATGTACCAGTGGGTCTTTGTAATAAGTTGATGAGGCTCAGTCAGAGAGAAAAGCATACTAAGCAAACGTGTGAAAGAAGCTAAAAAAGGTACATTTTTGAACAAAACATCGTCAGAGGATTATAGTAAATTTTGCCCAACGTGTGTGCTAATACTGATACCACTTCCTATCTTATTATTTGTCTTATCTCTTGTCCTTTCCTTTGTTTCCAGTAAATGATTATTGTTAATAACGCAACATAAAATCCTAGCGACCGTACTGGGACACATTAGATGCATTCTAAACACAAACACGGACCATAAGACAGGGCGATGAGAGTATTCCCAGGGCCAGAGCGGAGATGCAGGCCACAAATGAGGATGTGTGTGTACGATAGGCCCATTACTGTACATGCACCAGCCGCGGTAATTAACGCACAACACAACAGTAAATAATGGGAACAGATCTGGCTTTAAGCGCTACGCTACGCTACGCTACACTATATTCTTCTCATGTTCAAGACTGTGGAGCACTGAAAACACGAGGCAAGTCTGTAACTGCGTGTGCTGTTTCATTACGGCTTTGTCAGACTTATTAGTGCCTCTGTACGGAAATTACTTGGTGTTTTAAGCATCACAAACGTGTCCAATTTCAATGTTAAAAGTGAAAGTCAAAATAAACAAGACTCTGGCAAATGTACTGTATTGTGACCTTTTATAATGGAAGTTTTTTTTTGAGGTTATAATAGGAGTGGACCAACGTAAAATAACAAATTTTAATGCAAAGACATGTAGGTCTCTTTTGGATTACAACATGTGCCATTGTACTTAAGCTGTGGTGACTGGCGACAACTTTGACCAGAGGGGCTACATTCGCAACACTAACTCACCAGATAAACACTTACAGTAAATTAGTTTAGTTTAGTTGAGTCTTTATTTGAAGGGACAATGTACAGAGACATAATGCTCATAAACAAAGATGATCTGCACCAGATTATAGCTAGACAGCTAGTTTCCATCTGCAGTCCCTGAGGAACAATACAAATTACAATGCAATATTCAGTAAAATAGATAAAGTCATAGTAATCACTCACTCATAAAATACACATTCCATGTTTCACACATAACACACTTATCCTTTACATCATACATAACATATCACAATATAGAGCAGTCTGCTTACATTCTTAAAAGTTACATATAAACAGTACATTTCATATCTAAGATACACATAGGACCATCAAGAACAAAGTCATGTGATTCAGTGCTGACAAGTCTGATAAGTCAATAGCTTTTTTTGAGTTCCCTGCCGGACCCTTCTCAAATGATTGAGAAGGGTCCGGCTGCAGACTGCAAGATGGAGGCGTGTCATAGGCGTGTCGTTACAAATAGGCGTGTCGTTAGAAATAGGCGTGTCATGAGCACTAGTGTCGTGAACAGTCTTTGCACTAGGTGGCGATATTCACATCAACTCTTTACGATAGAGACGCCAGAGACGATGTAAAATTTGGAACCTCGGTGAATATACGAACTCTATAGATGGAAAGTTGATTAATTTAATTATTATTTGTACTTTGGGGGCATTTTCACCCAAATTATGTTTAGCATTATTTAATAAGAATGGTGGAATTATTAATATTTGACTCAATAAATACATGTCTTTGATTATAGTTGTTTTATTAATTACATACTTTTTATTTGGTCTGATTTTACGTGTTTTCCAGTGGTTAGTGCTGATAATCAGGTCCAGAGGTGGTTGCCATGGTGATGAGTTTATAACTGTTGCTAAACGGGCCTAAACTGTTATATGTATTATCTTAACCTTTACCCAAACCTTTTTCCTAACCTTAGCCATCACCCAAATCCTCCTAAACATCCCAGTTCTCCTAAACTTAAACGTTGTAGTCTGGCCCCAACTACAACGTTTTTCTAGCACCGGAAATGGAGCAGCTCCACTTCCGGTGGAGCTCCACTAATAAAATTAAAATAGATTTTTTTTTTAAATGCTTATTTTAAATTACACCCCCGGTTTATATATCTTTTACCATAGGTTTGGACATTTTTTGTACGAATACGGTTTGTATACTCGCCAAAATCACGTCATTACTGTCATAAGGGGGCGTGTCGTGAGGAGTAGGCGTGTTGTGAGGGGGCGTGTCGTTAGTACTGCCGGCTGTTCTGCGGGCTGCAATCAGACATACTTGAAATGAGTTATCATCTTGTTTTTTTCTACAAATGGAGTAATACAGATGTGTTGACAACAGCAACACAAAGCAAGTTACCTTTGTGCACAGACACGAGTCAAACGACACATGTACCAAACTCACACTGTTACTTACACATAACAAACATGTGGATGCTTCATAGGTGCACTCAAATACACTTATGCAACTGGCAAAAAGGTATTAAAACAGCTGCACTCACATGAGAAGAGAAAGTTGTCATCTGCATTCACCGGTCTCTCCTGACATTTTTTCATGGCCCTGTAAACTCCAGACTCACATGGCTTTTCTTCTGCTCCTGTTCCTTTTTGCTTCCATTACAAAAACTCAACAAAAAAGAAAATATATTGCTAAAATCCACTTGTTTGTTGTATTCTCCGTGTGCATGCTCTGGTACATAGACTATGACGATGTGAACCAACGAGAATCTTAGACCCGCCCACCGCTGCTTGTGATTGGTCAAATTAACTGTCAATCTTTTTTAGTAGCCAATGATGTGTTTCGGGCTAAGTGGAACTAGCCCTGCTGCTAAACTTTACGGTGAGTAACAAAACAAGCACCTGTCAACCATCCTCCATAAACTCCTGCGGCACATTTTTACGACTTTTTTGCGTAAATATGTCACACGCTGCAGTCCCAGTTCATTTTCATGGTGAATGTTAAGACGCGTTCTTATTTATGAATATTAACAAAATCCTGATCCTAATCTTAACCTACCCCAAACCCAGACCTAAACTTACCCACTTTAGTAACTTGAAGCCTAAACTTAACCCGTTACACTAAAAGAAAATGTCCCCACGTGGCTTCAACTAAAACCCGTGTGTTTTTTACGCTTTTTTTTTGCGAGACCAGTGTTGCCAGACCTACGATAATCATCGTATTTGTACGATAATTTCACCCCCTTTTTCTAAGTTCTGTGAATTTCTATGTAAACGAAGCAGCAGGTATTTTCTTCGTCTTGACTCACTTGAGCTCGCCCAAAGATCTGAACACGTGAGCTTTAGTTATGTTCAGCAGCACGAACAGTTCCTCACATTTGTCTCTTATAAATCGTTACATTGTGCGGTTCAGATACCCAAGTTTAAGACAAATTTTTTTTAACATCTGTATAAATGAACGTCTAAAACACAGCAGTCTTGCGTAGCACCTTCTCCAATAGATGTCATTGTCCCATAGTAGCTTGGAATCTGCTAGACGCCATGTGGATTTATCTTTAGTGAGAATCGGAGCTTGAAGAGTGCTTTTCAAAGGGGATTGCTGTTACTAGGCAACAGCTGAGTCGACTGAGAGGCAGAGAAGTTTGCCTGGGTCTCGTAGGGTTGTGAACGGGCTCACGTGGAAGAGCAGGAAGCCACAGCGCACCACGAGTGAGCGCGTAGACCATTTCACACGCTGCCGAGGCTCAAGTCACATTTGGAGCTGAATAGGAGGCTTCTGCTGGAGTGTGTGGTAGGCTCGTTCATGTCAGTCACTGATGAGGCTGGAGGGAGGTGTGTTTCTTAGCTCCGATAGACCCTCTTACTGGTTTAGAAAAAGACACTTCTGACATAAAAATCATGTTTATTATAACTAGTGCATGTGCTAGCTTGTCTTGGGATCAAAACTTTCTCTGAGGGTTTTTTCACATCGATTGTGCAGTAAACAAAAAACCAAACAAAAAATGCAATGGAGACTATATTTTTAGCTGTTTCTGAAAAAAAAAAAAAAACAAACAACTGTCAGAGATGAACCATGGAAGATCATTAGAACTGAAAGAAGAATTCAAGATGACTGTGTGTCATGCCGACTTTGTACCAGAAGCACATTTTGTACCTTTTACTTTATGGAAGAAAGCCATTGCTGAAAGAAAGCCATAAGAAATCATGTTTTCACTTTGCCAAAAGCCATGTGGGGGACACAGTAACCATGTGGAGGAAGATGCTCTGGTCAGATGAGACCAAAATTGAACTTTTTGGCCAAAATGCAAAACGCTATGTGTAGCAGAAACCTAACACTGCACATGACTCTGAATGCACCATCCACACAATCAAATATACAAGTGCCAGCATTATTTTCTGCACATGCTTTTCTTCAGCAGGGACAGGGAATATGGTCAGAGTTGATGGAAAGATGGATGGAGCCAAATACAGGGCAATATTGGAAGAAAACTTATTGGAGTCTGAAAACACTTGAGACTGGGGCGGAGGTTTATCTTTCAACAGGACAACGACCCCAAACATAAAGCCAAGGCTACATTGGAATGGTTTAAAACAAAACATATTCATGTCTTAGAATGGCCCAGACAAAGCCCAGACCTAAATCCAATCGAGAATCTGTGGCAAGATCTGAAAACTGCTGTTCACAAACACACTCCATCTAATCTGACTGAGCTGGAGCTATTATACAAAGAAGAATGGGCAAAAATGTCAGTCTCAAGATGTGGAAAGCTGGTAGAAACATACCCAAAGAGACTTGCAGCTGTAATTGCAGCAAAAGGCGGTTCCAGAAAATATTGACTCAGAGGGGTTGGATAATTTTGCACGCCTACTTTTCAGCTTTTAATTTGTAAAAAAAAAAATAGATCATGTATGACTGTCCTTCCACTTCACCATTGTGTGCAACTTAGTGTTGGTCTTTCACACAAAGTTTCAGTGAAATATGTTTGATTTTTGTGGTCATAATAAGAGAAAATTTAGAAAAGTTCAAGGGGTTGGATACTTTTGCAAGGCACTGTATGTAAGTATACAGATAATATTATTTATTTATATTGATATTTATGAATGTATCTCACAAACGTTAACCACTACAAAGCCCAAAGTGCTAGTGCTAGTATCAATTTCATTTTACAATAATTGACTTGAAATCTGTAAGGAGGATTTGTGTAGTACAGATAGTGCAGGCACAACGTCCTGACAACGTATTATAATGTCGCATTTGTTCACCAAACTCCACCAACTTGTCTATTGTTGTTAGCATTGAGGATTCCTGTTAGCATACCGGCACGTCTTGCACCTAGCAGCTTTGAAAAAAGCATAAAACACATGATGAACAACTCTGAGGCTATGCAATGTTTAGGCATTTTTGGCATTAAAAATCATTTAAAGTGAGAAATACCTTCAAAGAGTGAACTTACCAATTATGTAACGGACAGTTTTGTCATGGTACCTCCAGTAAAGCCACGAAGGAGAAAGAAAAAACTGAAACAAACTGATTGACACAAACTGTACAACAACACTAGCCAGCGCTGTTGCCAACAAACTACAGAAGTTTATCACAGTGTGAAAACAAAAGTTATGCTGCTAATTCAACATTTGTCTCTCTCAGCTTTCCTCACTCAAGGAGTCCCACAAGGTTTAGTTCTTGGTCCTCTCCTCTTTATTCTCTACATCCTCCCCTTGGACAAATCATTTGCCGCCATGGCCTTCAGTTTCAATGCTTTGCTGACGACATTCAACTCTATGTCCCCACCAAATCAATAAACTGAAATAAAATCCTGGCTGTCTCTCCATAACTTGGCTCCCACCTACCTGTCAGATCTCCAGCACACCCCCACCCGTGCCCTTCTATCAGCTGACGCTAACCTCCTGTCTCTTCCCAGGACCAAACTCAAAACTTGGAGAGACAGAGCCTTCTCCACTTCAGCCCTAACCCTCTGGAATTCCTTGTCCAAACACATCAGAGACACTGCTAGATTAATTCTGTTCACAAAATCATTTAAATAACTGTTCAAACCTCTTCAAAGCCACCCTCTAATAACTAGTATCTGTTGTTATATGTTTGTTTGTCTCCTTTATGTAAAGCTTCTTTGAGTATCTTGAAAAGCGTTATGCAAGCATTATGTTTTATTATTATTATTATTATTTGTGAATGAAATTTGACCCTACAACCCATTAATGTTAGAGTGAAAAAACAGCGAAAAAAAAAAAAAAAAAAACAGTGTCTCAAGCTTCAGACCAGTTCATACCTGATTGAAACAGGTGCTCTCGTCTGGTTTTGTTGTTTTAATCAAAGACATTTCCCCAGGAAACTAGACGGACAGTGCCTGCATGGGGCATGCACAACAGAGCGGAAAGTGATGTCGATCGATAATCCCTCTATGCAACTTGATCCAACCTCCTCCTGTACATTTCCTTTGAAAAGCTGCTCCTTTAGCTACATTTATCACAATTTAATCTCATTAGAAATGTTACAAAGTTGCAACATTGTACTCAGATGTGTCATTGGGCGATATTAAAATTTGCACTCACGATTATTGTGACAAATAAAAAAAAAAAAGTGATTAACGATATTATAACAATAACTTACTACATGTAAAAGTGCACAGATTCAAAGTCACTGAAATATTTATTAACACACAATATGCATGTGTTAGATCAACTACTTATTGTATTTTGGTCGAAGTACAATAAACAATGATGAACAAATGTTTATAATGTATCTATTAACTTTGTCTCAGAGTCATTAATTAACTCTGTATACGCTCAAACTTTAACACATGAACTTTTCCTTTCTTTAACTATAATATAGAGTGTTATTAGGTTTACAGCAGGGCACTGGATAATGAAGCCACAGGCGTTCACCTGCTGGTATAATTGCGATTATCGTAGTGTGTGATGATCACGATTATGAAAAAAACGCACGAGTTTCGAACCAGCGCATCGTTGTGATGGCACAACGCACCACTCGCTCACATAGTTGCCAGGTTCGCGGTTTTCCCGCACAATTGGGCTACTTTAAGAAAATAGTTGCGGGACAAAATAAGGCTCTGCACGTTGCGGTTTTCTTGGGCTATTTTTAAAATGTACGCGGCCGCGAATTAAACACGTTACAGTTTTAAAAATTTCACCAAAGAACTAGGCTAATGACATTCAATTGCTGTTCGTCGCCGCAGCCCTGAAGCTGCTCACACTCTGAATGAGGCGCGCTCACAAGCAGCTACGAGTGCAAGCCCGCCCCGTGAGGTCAAGAGTTCAGAGGTACGTCAGCCGGGCAGCAGTGGCTCGCGCACAAACCATGAATGTACTATATTATCAGATGCCTACCTCATTGAAATGAACAAATGTGTGCAGAACAAAATATCTAAAGTGGAGCATGCACAAATACTTGTTTTGACTCAAAAAGTTTCAAGAAATAAAATAGCTTAAAACATTTTTTTGGGCTAGTTTTTTAATTTATTGGGCGGGTTTTGAGTTGTCTTTGGGCTAGATTTCTTCCTTGGACCTGGCAACCCTGCTCGCTCAACAAGCTGAGCCAAATGACGGCTGATGTCATTACGCAGCGGGTGATTGTTTTCCAACTCTCTGCAGCAGCGATGTCAGAGGGAGGAGTTTAGATAAACCATCTGGGCGGCTCGTCTGCATCGTCAATACACTGTGACGTCAGCGTGAACTGAAAATGCCCTGACAGCGTTTGCCCATTAGCACACATAACTCCAAAATGAACGAGTTTGCACAAAAATGTCCAAAAAAGGCCTGGAAACAGTAGATAATTCAATTTTGACCCCAAATACACAGTCTGACAGTGAAAAAAAGTTGATTCTGAGTTTAGTTTCACTTTAAATGACAATGCTGATGTTTTTACAGACAGTTGGCGGCTACAGATGGAATACTTCCCTAAAGAATAGAACTAAAGGACTGACTTATCAAGTCTATTTTGGCAAGTCAAAGCAATCAAACCCACTACCGGCCCAAACACTATCTTCAAACCTCTTTTCACGACACATCTCTCCATTTCATTCTCTTCTTTTATGATGTAAGAAACCGTTAAACTAGGAAAAAAAAAATGCTGCAACCTTTTACTTGTAATAATTCAATTTCTAATCCCGTGTTGTGTTGTACCAAATAAATCTTCCTATCTCTCCTGGATATCATCTCGAGCGACGCACTTTATTTTCTCTTTCCTTGTGCAGTCAATTATCCACGCAATATGGGCTCTGTAATTGAACACCGCTCTCCGATGTGGACCTTGTTTTTCTGCTGTCTCACCTGTCAGCCACTGGTAATTTCCAACTTTTAATTAATCATCATCTTTGTTGTTAGTTACTTGTGTTTTTTTTCTTCTTCCCTACTGCAGCTGAATGTCGTTGAGAGATGCAGTATTTTCATTGTTTTTTGTTTGTTGGCGATCAGTTGGTGGATAGATATTGATAATTTCAATCATGATTATTGCTATAATGGACAAGTATATGCGATGATTAACTCATGTCCCATTCGCGCGGCATAATATTTACCTCGGGACTTCATAATTACGGCTGTCATCTGAGTTTCTAGTTCAGTGTAAATCAACCATGTCGGTGAAAGACACGCCTTCGCTTTAAGTGCACTTAAGAGCTCTATTTGCACAGAATAATATTTACCTAGGGACGTCTATAAACTTTGAATTGAGTCTTTTGTAGACTTTCGCACAGGCATAATCCAGGCGTGTAGTTTGCTTGTTTTTACAGACTTATACTTACAGATACGCCATAATTCATGACTTGAGCGTTTCTTGTGTTTTGAGTTTGTTTGGTCATGCACGACCAGAGCTTGTCACGTTGTTTGCGTCCGTCGATCAGAATCACATCCACACCATCAGATTGCTTATGAAACCGTCGTCTCTCTTTTAATTGTTTTGCATTGATAAAGTGTCGCCATTCAAACTTTGCAGTGGCGTTGTCAAAAAGTCGAAACCCCGATACTAACTAATCCTAAATCTGGTATCCATGCTTGATACCAGTGGCGGACCGTCAGGGCCTGCAAAGCCTTCTCTGCTGGCCTAAAAATATCTAAATAACAAATTGATATATAAATCACATTTAGTGCATGCATGCTTAATAATAATTCAATAATTATTTATCAGCTTCTTCACAGCATTTCCCATCGTTTTGCAGCTTTCAGGCGTGTGTTTCAAAATATATTGTTTTAACCAATCTTATTTCAGCCGTCAGTTGTTGTCAGGGTCAGTGAAATCTGCCCGAGGCCTTCACAACCAGTTTTGAAGGCACCGTCTCTTAAAATAAGTGCGTATCAAACTGTTGCTTCAACCAATCAGATTCTACGTTGACGACGCCAAGGCCTTCTCGAAGGTGAGTGACAACGTCACTATAACTACAGCATTTGATTGGCTGTCTGTGCTCAATGTTGTTTTGAGCAGTTTTGTCACAGTGGCTAAAGGGAGAGAAATTTGGTTGCAAATGTATTGGTAAAGCCTTTTTCAAGACGGACTTTTCAAGAAAAGCTGGTCATTGTTAAGAAAGACCGGGCAACTCCGAACCCAGCAGCTCTCCGAGCGCCTGTCACAAGCGGGAAAGGGATTTGTTCTGCGGGACACTTACAAGCAAAGGTGCTATCCAAGATTTTTGGCGAATCCAGAGTGGATTTACAGCTAAACGAGCAAGTGCGGAGGGAAACATAGCTGCGCGAGAGAGGAGCCGATAGGAGGAAGTCTACGAAGCCACTGGAAGTGTCGCCTGTGACCCGGGGGCGAGATGGGGTCCAGCGCAAGATCCTTTTTAGAACTGTCCGAAATACTGGAACCGAAAACATGAAGCACTTTCTGTGTCAATGTTTGCGTCAATAAGCAGAAGTTTGGTGAATTACAGGAAGTGAAAACCTTTACACACATTTTTACAGACATGGAAGATATGCACAGAACAAAAATCTCAAATGACGTCAGTAATTCCTGAGGTAAAAATTGTGCCGTGCAAATTGGACATTGGAAGTTAAAGAACACAAATTATGCACATTTACCTTAATAACAATAATAATATTAATTAATAATAATACATTTTATTTATAGTGCACCTTACATTTGACACACAAATCTCAAAGTGCTACAAAGACAAAATAAATAAATAAATAAAAATACAACAATAAAAACAAGCTATAAAATACCCTCAACATTTTGTGGAGCCATGAGGTATTCAGGGAGGTCATTCCAGAGGCGTGGGGCTGCTGCAGAGAAGGATCCGTCTCCCATGGTGTGGAGCTTGGTTTTCGGTGGACGAAGGCGGTGACGGTTTGCACTGCGGAGATGTCTGGTGGTGGTGGGGGTTAAGAGCTCTGTGAGGTATGAAGGGGCAGTTCCATTTTGAGTTTTTAATCCAGTTCTAACATTGAATCCTCATCCAAAACACAACAGATATTTGTCTGTGAGAGGTTATTTTTTGTTCCCCTCAGAAGACAAAAAACAATCAAAATTCTCAGAGCATAATGTCCCTAAACAAGGGAGCTGACCCTTAAAAGTTACTTAGCTTGTGTACCAGTAAAGAATTAGTTGGATTGTTGTTTCCAGGTGCATGAAGAGACATTAAAAACGTGTAAATATAGGAAGTGTAACTGTTTTTTGTGACCTACTTTTTGCAAAACTTTTCTCAGTTTGTGTTGAGTAATGATGTGTCCTCAAATATCTCCAAAAAGGTTACTTTAAGCTTTACCTCATTTCAAACAACGAAATCAGAAGCAGGTACGGTGACCCCTAGGGTTCTAAACCAACAACAACCAACAACAACAACAACAACAACACATTACAATGAACAAACAACACACAAAAAATGTCCGCAATACATTGCAGTTAAGAGATTACACATTACAATAAACAGACAACACAGCAACATGCTCAAGAATATTTAAGCATACATTAAAGTAGAACGTCTCTATGATGGACACATATGTATTTTTAAGGTTAAGGTACACGTTAATGTCCCCATAGCGAAATGTGTCCTCTGTATTTGACCCATCCTTCTCTGCCTCAGGAGCAGTGACTCCACAGTCCAGCGCTCTATCTGCAGGTGTTCTTGCTAGGCTTGATCAGGACTACCGTAGCTGGAGAATATTATACTAACATGCATGTTATTGGTTGGTGGGGGAAACCTGAATGACCGAATGCCCGGAGGAAACCCACCCAGACACTGGGAGAAACATGCAAACTCCACACAGAAAGACCAGGCCATGCAAGAATCGCACCTGCAACCTTCCTGCGGTCAGGTGAGAGCGCTATCCACTCTGCCACCACGGTGGGTCATTTGAAGTGTGGGTTGGCTCTCTTTGCTGTTTCCTGGTGTAGTTACTCCAGCTTCTGGCTGCAAAGAAAATTACACAGCGGAAACAACCAAACTGATCTTGACCACGACAAAAAGGCTTAAAGCGAGTCTGGCTGATTTATGGACAGTGCAGAAGATCTTAGACATTTACCTACGAGGTGTCATCACACAGCCAATCAGAAGAGAGGCTCAGAGAGGAAACAATTAGTATATCCCCCAGTTGTGATTTGATGAAGAGGCAAAGTTAAAAGAGGATTAAAGACTCAAACAGATCATTTGCATAGTATGTGCCTGTTAAGAGGATACAAAGACAGAATTTTCCAGTTATGCAAATGTGTATTCTACTTATATTCTTCAAATTTACAGTTGTTGAGTTCTGATTTTGTATTTTGTTTCTAGCGGTTTTGTTTACGATGCATGTAGCGCTAAAGATAAGAAGCGTTGTTTCTTTTCCTGTATAGAAATGTCATTTACGTGTTCTTACTTGGTGGAATCGCAATGGATTATGCATGTACATGAAGAAAAAAGAAGAAATAATGTGACAATCATTATATTTATGACAGTGTTTAAAATAAAGCTATTCTCATGATGAACTCTTATGAACTTGAACTGGCTAAAACTAAACCAGAAGAGCAGGAAACTCCCTCGTCACACACACCTATAGAAGTCTAAAGTGCGTGTTCAACAGACATTTTGTGCAAGGAATCCACATTTGTTGCTTAAAGCCTGGCAGTCCATGTCAAATCAGCAGCGTGCAGCAGCCATAAGCCGTGTCACTCCAGAGTTAGAAAGAACCACTAAGCCTCTAGCCACGACTATTCCTTCACAAAAGAGCAGTACTGGTCGGAGAGGAGGCATGTGCTCTTACAAGTGAGGAGAATCTTGCATCTGATGTGCTTCCCGATAAACCTGATAAGATTCATGTCTTACAGCTAACAATATGATCCGATCAATCTGCCCCTGATCTAATGATCTAACCTGGTCAGCCAGATGGTTTGTCTCGCGATATTTGTAAATTCACAAGCTCGAGATAAACCATCAGGCCTTGCAGTCGCTCGATTGGTTTTAGAGTCGGAACTGCGATGTTTTGGCCCAACCACATCACAGGCAGACTAACTGGAAAGAAAGTTGTATTTTTGCAACCCTTGATAATCCCAACTAATCCCATTATTTCTAAAGTATGTTGATGTAATGTGTATATGTAGACATGTTGAATAAGCCCTATTCCCCTATTCATTCAATATGGCTTAAATATGCCTGAAGTATTTTTATATTTATTTTAAATTACACCAAACATAGTTAGTGCTGACAATATCTTTGGCGACACGGCGGCTGAGTAGCGCTCTTGCCTCACAGCAAGAAGGTCGCGGGTTCGATTCCCGTACGGGCCGGCCTTTCTGTGTGGAGTTTGCATGTTTCTCCCTGTGTCTGGGTGGGTTTCCTCCGAGCACTCCGGTTCCCCCACCAACCAATTACATGCATGTTAGGGTAATATCCTCCAGCCAGTGTAGTCCTGATCAAGCCTAGCAAGAACATCTGGAGATGTGTCCCTGAGCGCTTCACTGCGGCGATCACTGCTCCTGAGGAGAAGCTCCAGAGGCATTGAAGGATGGGTCTAATGCAGAGGACAAATTTCCCTACAGGGACAATAAAGTGTACCTTATACCTTACCTTACCTTATAATACAAAGGTCCTTCATTGAAGTCCTGCTCCTGTAACTTCCAGCGGGTGTTTCACATGGAGCCTGTGTCAGAGGCTCGTCTGTTGGATTTAACTCACAGAACAAGATGATTTATATCAATGAGAGGTCATTCAGAGTAAGAACAAACTGCAATATGGATGACATGGAAGGGTGGCAGACGATCGTTGCATGTGAGAGCGCAACACAGAAGAGCGCGTCACAGGAGAGTGTGGTATGAGATGGAAGAGTGAATCTGATGCATGTGCATGTGATTGGCGACCACACTTGGCGCACAAGAACCCGCACAAGGAAACAAAAGACAGTAGGCGCTTGTCCTGAGATGCGCACAGTGGTAATCAATTTGTCAATTTATTTTTGACGTGTAAAAAAAACAACAGGAGATTCATCGAGACAATAACACAAAGTCTGACGCAGGCTGATTTTGTCACACGATCTGCATCTATGTAGCTCCCTTCAACCGACACACTTGCATCGCGCACGTGCAAATAACTTATGAAAAAGTAGTAACCCAATACTTCTAGTAAATATGAATAAGTATGCTTGAACAAAACAATGCATTTCTAAAGTGAAAGTGTTATATAATGCTTTAAGGGTTTGCCACTTTCAAACTATTCCCCATAGGTTTCATGGCATTTTATAGTTTTGTGTGAATTGAACATTTGTAAAGCAAAAAGACTGCAGCATCCGGCCAAACTTTGAAGCCAACCAAACTGATTCAGAGCACCAGATCCTCGCGGCCAGAGACGTCAGACTGCACTGTATGCCGGGAGTTGCTCTGTCAAAACCATCAGAAGCTCATCTTTATGGCATTGATACTGTGGCATGTAATACTGTATATATTGTCCTATCCCTATGTGCAATTACACCTCACCGACACTTTTACTTAACAAACATAAATCTGTCTGATTGAATCACTAAAACACAAAATGACATAAGCTATGTCCTAATCTAATTGCCGTTGCTATCAAAGCGAAGGGTCTGCAATGCACTGCCCGGATCTCATTAGAAGAAGTAGTCTTATTTCAACAAAAAGGCAAGTCTGTATCTTCTTGGCCGGGCTAAAACAACATGGGGAGGATGAAAAGGGTGCTTGCTTTTAAAAGGAGATACATGAGTCATTCTAGATTGGACACTTGAGAATCCGGGCTGCTTGAAGTCAGAAAGAACACAGCCTCTCACGCTACAAAAACAGCACATCTCAAATCAAGTAGCTATTAGGTTAAAAGGATCAAAGCAGAGTGACGAGAGCTAACGTAGTGGGAAGTGATAGGACAAAATAAGCTTGTGCATTAAAGATTAGGTTAAAGAGAGAGCGTGATGCTTTCTTGTCTCCATGGCGATGTGGTGAATTTGCCCGTGATGTTCCACAGTATTGTACAAAAGGTTCGGATCTATGGCGCTACAGATAGGGACGTCGCCATAACAGGGATGTGTGTGTGAACCTGGATTGTCCAGAGCTTCATCTATTACCAGTTTTTGCGCACAAGCAAAACTGGAAAAAAATGAAACTGAAACACAATGTAAAAAATGTTAATCCTGTGCATAATGTGTTCAACATAATCCAAACACAATGCGTTGAAGAAAACAGGTTTAAAATGCAGCATAGAGGCGCAAAGGCTTAATAGAGAAGATAATGAAACAAAGGTTGCAATAAACCGGAAACAGTTTGTTGTTTACACTAGCTTGAGACGTCGTGTCACAGCATCACAGACTTGGAATTATTTCCCCTGCAGTACACTGAGTGCAAGTCCCACAAGACTTGGAAAGTGCTTAAAACTAGAGATCGACCGGTGTAGGTTTTTCTTTGGCCGATACTGATATTTCAATTAATTGAATTGACCTTTATTTAACCAGGGAAGTCCCACTGAGATTCAGAATCTCTTTTGCATCGGAGCCCTGGGGGAAGGGTCAGGGGAGGCATTAATGGACATGTTTTAGTTGTGGGAGGAAACCGGAGTACCCGGAGGAAACCTACGCAGACACGGGGAGAACATGCAAACTCCACATAGAAAGGCCCCGGGTCGACTGGGAGTTGAACCCAGAACCTTCTTGCTATGAGGCCAGAGCGCTAACCGCTGCGCCACTGTGTCGCCCAAAATGTTGTCAGCCAATTTCAATGGGCGATTTTCAAGGCCAATTTCTGATTTTCGGTAACACTTTAAAGTACCGCCCGCTAGTTAATAGGTAACTACGGGGTACTTACAGGTACTTACTGGTACTTCTGGTGTTAGTACCAGTGGTAGTTACTGGTAACTACAGTGGTACTTGTAGTGGTACTTAGAGTCACAAGTACTGGTAACTAAAGTGATAGTTACCTGTATATTTAGTATTAACTACAGTGGTAGTTCACTGTCAGTTACTATAGTAATTGATAGCTAACTAACACTGACAGCGGGTCGTATTTTAAAGTGGACAAGGTGGTACTTCACTGTCAGTTACTATAGTAATTGATAGCTAACTAACACTGACAGCGGGTCGTATTTTAAAGTGGACAAGGTGGTACTTCACTGTCAGTTACTATAGTAATTGATAGCTAACTAACACTGACAGCGGGTCGTATTTTAAAGTGGACAAGGTGGTACTTCACTGTCAGTTACTATAGTAAACTCACTCCCTCAGGTATAGGAACCCACAAACAAACTGGGCCAAGGGGAGCGTTCCCTTTAGCTCAATGCGTTTGTCAGGTTGACCGGCGCGTGGGAGACCCGGGTTCGACTCCCGCTCAGGACATGTGTAAGACCATGCCTGTTACACTATCAATTACTGTAGTAACTGACAGTGAAGTACCACCTTGTCCACTTTAAAGTATGACCCGCTGTCAGTGTTAGTTAGCTATCAATTACTGTAGTAACTGACAGTGAACTACCACCTTGTCCACTTTAAAATACGACCCGCTGTCAGTGTTAGTTAGCTATCAATTACTATAGTAACTGACAGTGAAGTACCACCTTGTCCACTTTAAAGTACGACCCGCTGTCGGTGTTAATTAACAGTTAATTAATGTAGTAACTGACAGTGAAGTACCACCTTGTCCACTTTAAAATACGACCCACTGTCAGTGTTAATTAACAGTTAATTAATGCAGTAACTACCAGTGAAGTACCACTGTATTAAACTGTACATAAAGACCAGCTGTCAGTGTTTTTTTTTTTTTGGAACTACTACCAACTTTTACTGTAATTTAGCTAGTGCTCAATACATTATTTACTACTACTACTGTTTAAAGCTCAACCAGCTGTAGTATGCAAATATTTTTTGGGGTTTATTGATAAACATTTTGTAAATTGTTAATGTGTTTCATATCTGTTGTGGCTGTGAGCAGAATAAAGAGGTGTCTCTTTGTATTAGATTGCCCAGTGTTTGATTTTTATCATAATCTGTGTTATACACAATATTTGCAGTAATAAACTTGTTTCATAACAGTCTTTACCTTGTTTGTGTAGCATCACAAATAGAACCACCAAGTACACAATTAAGTATCACTAGAGGTACCGTATAAGTACCACTAATTAGTACTAATGATGCCACCATAATCCCTAATTATCATTCCACAAAAGTACCAGTAACTATCACTATAATTAATACTTAACTAGCCGGTAACTGTCACTTTAGTGACCAGTACTTGTGACTGTAAGTACCACTACAAGTACCACTGTAGTTACTAGTAAGTACCACTGGTACAGGTACTAACACCAGAAGAACCAGTAAGTACCCCCGTAGTTACCTATTAACTAGTGGGCGCTATTTTAGTAACTGTCTATTAAGTACTAGTAACTACCACTGTAGTTAATACTAAATATACTGGTAACTGTCACTTTAGTTACCAGTACTTGTGACTCTAAGTACCACTACAAGTACCACTGTAGTTACCAGTAACTACCACTGGTACTAACACCAGAAGTACCAGTAAGTACCAGTAAGTACCCCCGTAGTTACCTATTAACTAGCGGGCGGTACTTTAAAGTGTTACCTGATTTTCTTATTTTGATTTTAAAAGCATAGTTGGGGTGAGATACTATAACCAAAAAAAAAACAACAACAAAACTTTAACTATTATTCATCACGGTACATGTCACTTACACACAATGTAATGACGCTTAACTGTATTTTGGCTCAAGAAACAGTCATTTTATGGCGTCATGAAAAACATTAATATTGTTCACATTGAGACACAAACACTTATTTAAGCTTGTCTAATCCTGCTAGACAAGTCGTTTTCCTCTGCTAATGGACCACGGCTCTACAGACTTATAGTGACTGTGATATAGATCCTTAGTCTTAGTTACATCTACAGCCTGTCCTTGGCTCTCCTCTAGGTTTCTCTTTTCCCCTTATTTATTTATTTGTCGAGAAGGAGGGTCTAAGGATTGGGGATGCTCTGCACAATTATTCATTTGCTTGTTTACTAATAATCTGCTTTGACATTCTTGTTCAATCACGTCATTAATTTCTATGTGTTTGCTTCATGTTTGCTAAATTAACTATCTTGGGAAGTCCTCAGAGACAACTTGTAATGTGATTTTGGGTTATGCAAAAAAATGATATATTGTATGTATATAAGTATGGGGAGACTGATATCGGCTGGTCTATCGCTACAGCCAATGTGTCCTTGTACACAGATCTCCCGGAAGTTACAGCGGTCTGATGTGACCTTCAGTCCTAATACGAGCATTCTCAGGAGAATCTGTGGGAAACCCTGTGAATCTGTGTGGCTTTGGGGAAATATGAACTGCGGTGGACTGGAGCTGGTGTACAAGGCATTTGGCAAGAAACTTGCACGTGTCCTGAATCGAACTCACCTCACAAGTCAGTGTACGGGAAGCGTCAAACACATTTTTGTAAATCACTCAGACTGACACCAGGAAAAAAAGGTAAAATTCAGATACAAATGAAATGTCCTTTATTTAAGAAATCATAAAGTGTGAGTGACATCACCTGTTCACATTAACAAACCCTCGGGAGCTGCAGTAGAAACACTCACCATCAGACCTCACTTTAAGCACGATGATTGGACAAGAGAAAACACAGACGGAATAGTGCATATAACGTTCCTCACCAAACGCTGACTTGATCCTAGAGCTGTGCAATTGATCGAATTTTAGATAATATCGTGAATGTGGTTTTCAAGATATCCAAAAATGGAATATCAAGTACATTGTTTATAGTTAAAATTGCCACAAAAGAACCCTGTAAGAATAGAAAATAGAGAAAATGATGCTCGTAACTTTCAACTTAAGATATAAATGTAATATGTCTGCACTTCTGTGTTTGATTTCCAAACATTTCACTTTGTTCACGTGACGTCAGCATTTTCCAGATCAGTAATACTTCACACAGACGTTTGCAGCACAAATAAATCTTGATCAGTTTTTGTTGTAATACACCAGACTGAAACAGTTTGAAATGATCTTTTAGATATTTCATGACAAAGTGCAGTGTTATGAATAAGAAATCTTGTTTACCATCTAGATCAGGGGTGTCGAACTCATTTTGACAAAGGGCCACATTGGCATCTTGGTTATCCTTGAAGTTGAAACTAAAATTAACCTTAAAAAATGTTTGACGTACTACAAATAATAGTTGTATTTGATTATTGTATATTCATTTGAAGTGACACTTACTGAATATACATCTGCATTAGTCTGAAAAATGACTTACTCTTAAGTTTTAAACAAATCATTTCATTAGATAAAGAGACCCAGATTAGTAATGGCACTATATAAAATTAAAACCTTAAGCAAACCTTAGAAGATATGAGGGCCGCATGAAAGGGTTGATTGAGTTTGATATATGTGATCTAGATTCATAACATCATTGCATTCTACAACTCGAACGCTGCCTATTGATGTAATAATCTTCTGAATATCGTTATCGAGATACGCCCAAAAAATATCAAGGTATTAATTTTTGTCAATATCGCCCAGCCCTACTTGATCCTGTGACAAGCTGCTGTATTTCCAGTGTTTTGTTGCCCGGATAGACTTTATAAAGCAAAGCTAGCGCATTAGCATCAGCTGTTTTTTTAGGTAAAACACAGTAAAAATTGTAAATCCTGTGCGTACCACATACAATGAGTCTAAATGAGGCATAGAGTCGCAGAGGTTTTGCAAAAAAGTGAGATCAATGCAAAATGTTGACGATAAACTGGAAGTTTTTACAACAGCCTAACCCACCAACACAGTCTCACTAGATGGCGTACTTTTACCTCGACACAAAAACAGCGTATTTGGACTACGACTTCACAGCTATTTTTAGTACTTATGTTACGCCGTGTATTTAGCACGATATGAAAAAGAGTAAAAATGACACAAGATTTCACAGCGTCAAAAAACACGAGTTTTAATTGAAGCCACGTGGAGATGTTTTCTTCAGGTGAAACGGGTAAATTCAGGCATAAAGTTACTAAAATTGGTAAGATTAGGTCTGGGGCTTGGGGCAGGTTAAGATTAGAATCAGGATTTCATTAATATTCATAAATAAGAACACATCTTAACAACCACCATTGAAATGAATGGGGGACTGTGATGCGTACTATAATTACACAGGACAGCCGTAAACTCGTGCTTTATGTACAATATGTAAATACCTCATTTACATATTGTGTAATGTCGTGGTAAATGTACGCTTTCTTGTGAGATCGGGCTCAACCCACATATGTCAAACTCAAGGCCCGGGGGCCAGATGCGGCCCTCCACCTCATTTCATGCGGCCCTCAAGGTCTTGTAAGGCTTACTTTAATTATTATTAGTGCCAGGTGTAATTTGTGTGTCATAACTTAATGAAATGATTTGTCTGAAACTTAAAGAGTAAGTCCTTTTTCAGACTAAAGCAAATGTATTTTCAGTAATTTACACGTCAATAAATATGCATTAATCAAATACAACTATTGTTTGTGCGATATCAAAGATTAGTAATTAGTAAAAAATTAGTAAAAAAGTTAATTTTAGTTATAACTGGCCCTTCGAGGACAACCCCAATGTCTATGTGGCTCTTTAACAAAATGAGTTCGACACCTCTGGCCTAACCCTTGTGTCAAAGCCAAAAACATGGGATTATTACACGTCTTCTTGTGAATTATTCAGATCAATGCCCTGAAGAAAAAGTCTAACTCAGATATGTTTTCTTTTTTATTTATTTAAACAAGACACACACAACAGACCCTCAGGAGTCTGCACTTGCAGTAGAAACACCCACCATCATTACTGGTCTGAGTGATCCGAGCTAATGGCAACATAGCTACCTTAGACTTTGACTCTTCTTTTCCCAGTGCAGTCCGCAGTCGTGTCATAGAAGGGTCATTTGTCTTGCACAATAGCATTTTAAAAACAGTTAGGTCAGAGGCACCGCATCCGACACAGCAGAAGGAAAAGACGTCGCAAGAATTACAAATACGCATAAGCTGTAACCAACTGCTTCCATTTTCTCTTTTACAATATCACCATTTTTTCAAACCATTTACATTATATTGGGACTATTTCTTCCAGTCACAATCCAGTTCTTTGCAATCACACTTCCCCCACGTTACATAAAAAATCAGTCTGAATTAAAGACTACAATTTAGCAGCTTATAGGTTGAGACTTTTTTGGCAGAGGGGAATTACGCCTAAGGTTGAAGCAGTGAGTCACCATTCCAGACACCATCTTGCTAAATGTCAGGAAATTGGGTTGCTGCACATTTGCTTGGCATTGCTACAAACATTTCTTCTAAAACTTGAGCAGAGTTAAGCCACGCAGTTCAGAAGTTAAAACCTGGAGCTTTTGAGGGACATTACGAGAATCACTCATGCTAATTCCTGCAACTGTTTATTGACTTTTACAGCTCTCAACCATGTTATAATGATGTTTTGCAGTTACATATATTGGAATTATCACTTTATTTTTAATTTTTGGTGTGTAGCAGGATGGTTAGAGCTCTGGCTTACCAAATAAGGGAATCTGATGGTGTAAAAAATGTCCTTCAGCCATTATGTACTACAAAACAAGCGTACATTGTACACACATTGACCTGCACCTGCAATGTACTGTAGTTTTACATGTGAACAATAGATTGATGAATTGATGATGATTGGTGATAAAGTGAAATGAGAATAGACCCTCAGATATTTTTTTGTCTCCACACACAAGTTTGAAGTTCAGAAAAAAAAGGTACCAACATGGATCTCTACGAAATGTAGTTAATATTAAACAACTTTACAACTTTGACATTAAGTATTTATAAGACGACTGGTGAAGCTCTGCCTCCTCTGACACTTGTCGTTGCTCTCTACTGTGGTGTAGAATTGGTGCCTCAATGACGCTTAATACAGTGTGATACAATATGATACTGTGACTGCGTTGGTCTCGTGACGTTTCTCAAAGTGATCTGTTCGGTGACAAAGCTCGCCTGATGCTTTGTTTTCTTCGCATGGCACATGTATCAGTGCCTCGGCTTGTTTAACCCATCACTAATGTATAGGTCAGTAGGCAACAATATAAAATAGTAACCTGGCTCTATCAAATAGATTCTTGTGATATTTGTTATTTTCACAAAACCTGAGAAAGCCATCTGAGGAGAACCTCGCTGTACAGGTAAAGATGTGCTTTTCTCTTAACTCTAACAAAAAACATGTATTCTCAGCTACTTCCGAGTTATGACCATGGCATTCCATTTTTCTCCCCAACAATTTTCTGCAGCAGTCATTCCTTGACTGATAATAATACAATTCCCCAGCAAATGAGAGAGTGAATGAGTCTGTGTCTATATCAAACCTGGTGATCAAAGATGATGGGCGCTGTCAATGGCTTTTGCTCACTGTCGCCATATTGGCCATTAGCTTTAGCCGTTTGGTAGCTACGCTACAAGCTATGGAACATGAGCAGTTGTGTTTTCCCCTTAATTCTATGCATGAGGAGCGGGACATTCTGAGTTATGGAGCGAGCGGTGGTAGGTGGTAGATGTGAAATAGGCAAGACTTGCCAGTTGCCACAAAATCTGATTTTAAAGCTGTAGATGCTGTAATTGCGCTCAAGGAAAAAAAATGTTTTCTAGCCTGTAGAGGGATTATCCCGCCTCAGTACCAATGGAGCGACCACTGCGGCTAACAGCTACAAGCTAGCAATGTCATATACAGATAATATAATTGGTACTGTCAAGCAATTAAAACATTGAAGAGATTAATTAATTATGATCTGTAATTCATTAATCTAATTTTAATCTCACCTAATAATTGCTGAGAAAAACAGCAACTTAAGTGTTTTTATTTGTTTTGTTATCCATTTTAATTAATTACATTATTGTTGCAAATGGGAATATTAATATATTGCACAACATGAAAACTTTAGGAAGTCTTTTGTTGCTAAGTTGTCAAGTTGAACAACCCTTATGTCCACTTTGCAACTCACATATGGAAACAATGAAGTTAAAGATTTCAAAATAGATTTAAAAAATTAACTCAATTAATGTGTCTGCAATTAATTAATTAATCGCAATTAATGCACTAATTTGACACCCCTAAATATAATACATCCATGGTCTATATGTGTTGTGACGAGTTGGCCACAAACCTAAACAGTAGTTGTATATTGCATGGTCTCAAGACAATATGTGTCTATACCACTCAATGTAAATGTTGCCACGGTATATTTCTGGGGTATGTTAAAGGTATGTTTTTATTTATATTTTTGTTGTTATGTTTGTATGCTGAACAGTTTCTCCCTTTCTTATTAAGTTTTTAGTTTTTTGGCCTGACTAAAATGGTCTAAAAATGAAAAGCAAACAGTTGTCTAGTCTCTTTGTGAAGCTTTTGGTCTCTGATGTCTAATCATCCAGTAAGTGAGAACAAACTTTGCACAAAAGAAAAACAGAATTTAATTTCCACCTGAATTTTTGTTGTTAAAGCTGCTGTTTGTAGATTGGGCAAGAATTATGTATACTAGTCTGAGCAGATTTTGGGTTTTGACAATTGCTGAAGTTGAAAGTAATTTGATTAATATTGAGTAAATGTTTAAGTGAGTTTTGAAAGGTCAATTTTAGAGTACATTTTAAGGAGCTTGATAATTCATGTTTATCAGATGCTAAAAAGGAAAGAATTAAGTAAGAAAAGGAGAGAGCCTTGGGAATGGTAAACTTCTCTTTGTGCAATATGAGACAGACAGGCCGCTGAGCCAGAGCTCCATATGAAAGATCCACTGTTTTAGGATAAAAAGCAGCAGCACTTGCTCATGTTAGACATAAATGGTAAAGCGCCATATCTTTAAATAAGCAGGCTTAATTAAAGCCTAAACCTTATCATCCATCAATCAAGTAAGCTCTGGTGTAAAATTATAGGCCTTCCAAAGCGAATGGACCAAACTTTGCCAAAGCTTTGCCAAAACTCTATTAAGATAATAATGTGATGAATCCTGACTAACTGTGATTAATGAGGCACTGTTTTAGCTTTCACTTTGGTCAGATTATTACACGAGGATAATTTTTAGTCTACCTTGATAAAAACTCTACAAGAGAAAGGGTTTTCTTTATCATAACAAAGATTGTCATGGATGTTGTCCATGTACTGTGGAAACCTTCATTAACATACTCAGGGGCGCCTGGCCTCACACCACATGACTCATGACCAGTGTTGGGTAAGTTACTCTAAAACTGTAATACATTACTATAGTTATATATTACTATAGTAATACATTATATATTACTATATGTTACTATAGTTAAAGACAGTATTACTATAGTATACTGTCTTTAAGCACCAGAACAGTATCTTCGTGGTGTTTTGGTCCTGAAGTGTCATTTTCAATAGAAGCAATTGATTTATATAAAAGTAACTTGAGTTACTCAGATTGTAACTGTAATATATTATCAACATTTTTAAAAGTAATGAGTTACACTACTTAGTTACTGAAAAGTGGAATACTGTATATTACAGTAACTAGTTACAAAAGTCACTAGTTACTCCCAACACTGCTCATGACCTTCTGCCCATTTTCTCATGTAATTAGTCCCGCCTAGTCGAGATGACTCTAGTCTAGTTGAATTTAGTCGCAGTTGTGTCACTCGTGTAGTGTGGAGGTGTTAGCGACTGGACTCACGTTCCAGTCGTGTCGTTTGGAGCAGAAATGACGAGACTAGACTCAAGTATAGAGCCAAGGAGTCATTGGAAACACCTGAGATGAACCTTTCAGTTTACATCTTTTCCGAAAGTGACGTGCAAATAAAATGGTGATGGTGGTAAAGAGTGAAATTTCTCCCTAAACATCAAATGTACCATGTCAAAATGCACACACGGTAGTTTAAGCTGGCCACACGTGTAGTATGTGGCCATCTTAAGCCAGAGGTCGATGCACCACCAACAAAAGTGTGAGTTTGTTGATTTAAGCTGGCCACACACTACAATGACTGTTTGCTAATTTTCCCATGTTATTTTCAGTCGCACTTAGTCACGCCTAGTCGAGATTAGTCGAATGTAGTTCAAGCTAGTGGCAGTTGTGTCACTCGTGTAGTGTGTGGGTGTCTACGTCTGGACTGGCGTTCCAATCGTGTAGTTTGTGGCAGGTCTAGACTAGACTCCAGGCGCAGTTTTTTAAACACGTTGAAATTATAAGCTAAATTTTTGCAGCGCTCCGGTGACGTTACTAATTATGACGCTATCTCTGGGCAAACACGGAACCCAGTGGCCATGAAAACAGCCGAGGAGGCCCTGGAAACAGCGTCTGAGATAAAAAACTTTCTGTTTACATCTTTCAGAAGAAACACGCTCAAAAACAGGGTAACGGCGAGGCACAGAGGGAAATTTCTCCCCACTTATCAACTGGACGTGTTAAAATTGTACACACGCTAGTTTTTCACCTCTGTGACCACAACAACAGTGCACTCACTCCTCTTCTCCTCTCTCTCCACAAAGCGCTGCTGACGTCTTCTGACTCCAACAACAAAGTTTTCTTCTAATAAAATCACATAAAAGTAATGCTTCCACGTAAAATCCGCAGGGAAAATAATAGCTAATTCCTCACTCTTCGCCATTTCTAGTGTTATTTTGAGAGGTAGCTGTTTGTACTGGTGTTTCTATTATCAATGTAAATAATGCAGAACTCTAAGGTATGTTTGTATTTGAAATTTTGCGCTCTATGATTAATGAAGGTAATTATGTGATTTTTTCATTGGATTCTAGCAGTGGGAATTGCTACAAGACTTTGTAGCTTTTAAAACTGGTGCATTGTTGTTTGGTGCATTATAATTGTTCTGTGATAGTCTAGTCTGTTTTCAGTTGCCATTCACAGTTGTGTAGTGGTGTGAGCTCAGTCGTGTAGTGTGTGGTCTCAGTCGTGTAGTGTGTGGTCTCAGTCGTGTAGAGTGTGGTCTCAGTCGTGTAGTGGTGGGCTCAGTCGTGTAGTGTGTGGTCTCAGTCGTGTAGTGTGTGGTCTCAGTTGTGTAGTGTGTGGTCTCAGTCGGTGTAGTGTGTGGTCTCAGCCGGTAGTTAGTGTTGTGTGCTCAGTCGTGTAGTGTGTGGTCTCAGTCGTGTAGTGTGTGGTCTCAGCCGTGTAGTGTTGTGGTCTCAGTCGTGTAGTGTGTGGTCCAGTCTGTAGTGTGTGGTCTCGTTGTTCAGTAGTTGTGGGTTCTCATCTTTGTTTAGATGTGTGGGTCAGTTGTATAGTGAGTCAAAACTGAAATTATCAGTATGTCTTATTGTGAAGTTAGTGAATCAAGTTTAATCATGCTTGTGATATCGACTGGCTTAATGGCCACCGCTTCCATTGAATCTGCAACAAAAGCTCTTTTAATAAAGTTCAGCTCAGTAATGCAACCAAAGGGATTCACACTCATACATTCCAAACCTTTCTAATGTAACGTTGGGTGTGATTGACGCTCTGTCATTGACGTCAATGGCATCACACATTCTCAGCGTTTTTTAATGGAATGTTGAAATGTGTGATTGTAAGGAAAGCACATTCATGTCACATAAGTCAAAAGACAACGTGACTGCTGCTCCGACTCAAACCATTTGTCACTGAAAGGGCTTTTTTATTTGTATGACCTGCAAGACCAAATTTAAACATCAGAGAAGCTCCAATAATAATGTATAATGGTGGATTTTTGTCAATTAAAACATGTTCGGTTCAGTTTTCAGTTTTGAAAGCTGTGGTATTTTCGGTACACTTCAGTTCAGGTTTTATTTTAAAAAGGACAATAAATATTTGTACATTTCACTGTAAAAGGAACATTATTCTATTAATATTAAATTAACGCTGATGCCCTGGAGCATGAATATCTCAAAGAAACGAATTCTTTATTTAGATTGAGTTTGTCTTTATTAATTTATTTATCAAATTATCGCCCTAAATCTGTACACTTTTTTTTCTTGTATCTGCTCAGTGCGTGATTCACTAATGTTGCCTAAGTGAACAGTGGCTCATGACGTGGTGCAGTGTTTGTGCATCGCTGTAAGAGGAGGAAGCTCGGTGAAGCAGCTGAAGTTTTCTGGAGCCTTTGAGATGATTCTGTTTGATCCACACATACTGTATCTATCGAGCAGACATGTGAATGTGACAATAGACTTTTTCACAAGGAGCAATGTTTGTGCAGGATTTTACTCACAGAAAGTCGTGTGACTGTAACTGCGTTTCCATCCTTATAAAATGCGCATATAGCTCTGAATCACCGCAGTGTTGGACATCCATAAAGTTTCACAGAGTTAGGGCCCAGACACACAGCAAGCGACAAAAATGACGTGCGTGAACAAACGAAACTACAGCCGTGCGTCCACGCATGGGTGGCCACACCGCCAGATGCAGCAGATGCCCCGTGCGTGCCTGTGGTGCGTCATCGCGAGCCACTCACCCTGTGTTTCTCAATGGGAAAGCTGTTCAAGTTTGTCTGTCTGTGTTTCTGCTCATGTATCCCGTCTATAGTGAAAATAATCACATGAACAGGCTTCTATTTCCCCTCTGGACCGGCTGATCACGGCAAACGCGAGGTTTTCAATAGTAAATATGAAAATTCAAGCAAGCAGTTCTATTGAAGCAGGGCTCCGTCACACAGTCCAGATCTGTCCCAGGACGTGTGGTGCTGATGGCAAGTACACACATACAACTGTAGAAGCCTGATTTCTCTGTATTCTCTGTATTCTACGCTTCTACGCAGCTACGCCAGCGCCAAGCGACAAAAAAAAAGGTTGGATTCTTTCGCTCCCGGTTCTCGCGCGCGCAATGCTCGCACGACGTCACGCTCGCTACTAATTTTAACGCGCGTAGGGCTTGCGTAGCGCGAAATACGCTTGCAGTGTGTCCCTGGGGTTATTCTAAACAGCGCTGTGTTTCTCCGGGTTAGTTCTGATCGGCCGGGTTAGTTCTGATCGGCTGGATTATTTAGTCTTTGTTCATCACCTCAGTCACTCCTCCAGAGCCGCTGCAGCAGGTGTGTAACCTGAGGGTCCTGTGGATTTTAATTCACTTCATGAGTTAATGTGAAGAACTGTATTTCCAGCTTTCAAAATTCGCTTCAGCTGTTGTCCGCATAAAACAAAATCCACGTTAAGAGAGCGTATAAAGTTTTATGCGCATTAGGGATAAATGCGATATTTCCAGTTTCCACCTCCCTGGACTTATTCGATATTGCGCATCAAAATCAAGAGGATGGATTTGTGAGTGTGTGTGCTACAGGTGAATGCAGCGACAGCAGTGAGTCCAAATGTTTGTCTTTTTCCCGCGATGATTCCAAAGTGTTTACGAGCGTCTTGTAAATCTATCAGAAGTATTCACGCAGCATCAAATAAGTAGCGCAGATGAAGAAAACTCACTACAACCAAGAGTACCGTTAGACCCTTATCAATTAAAAAATACAATATAATAGGGTTTTGATAGCTGTCTATGTATTGACCATAGCACGCCAAAAGACACCAGTCAGGAGCTGCCACTGAACAATCTTTACCCATAATTCTCCACAGTTCTGTCGTATAATTGCAGTGCACATTTTCTGTTACACTTGTCATCACCAGTCTCCCGACAATAGAGACTGTTCTTAAAGCTGATATACTGCTTGCATATAGATTGGAGTTAGGTTATGCATATCGACATAGGATGTTGTGTCAGTTCTTTTCTCCATAGGCCTGCGATACACTGTGTTCTTTACTTTGAAAAGAGACGTCGGTGTGTCGGGAACGGAACGGAAGAGAATCTGAGGTTTATGTAATGGTCCTGCTCACGGCACTTCTCTCAGTGTTTGGAGAACTATTTTTGACTAAGAAAAGGAACTAAGTGAAGAAATAAACCATGTGTAGTGTGACCAGTCAAGAGGAGGCTTTTCTTAAGGTTCACTTTCTTGTCTTCTGCTTTTGACCCCCCTCACTACTCATTTCACTCGTATGACAGCTGCAGAAAACTTTTTCACTGCCAGCCCTATGCCTCCTTTGACCCTCTTTTCTTACCAGGCCAGGGTAAGTTTTTTGTTAGTTTTAACCAATAGTGTCTACTTTCGAAAATGCCTTGTTTTCATTAGATTTCAGCGTTTGACGAGAAACTTTTGAGAGAACGTCCTTTTTAGAAAACAAACTTCATGTCGGTGTTGTTTTCCTCAGTTCGTCTTTTTGGTGAAAGAATATGCTCTATTGCAATGAAATAATGTCTTTAGGATAAAAAACATGATTAAAACAATGAGGATGAGTGTCTTTTTCAGCTTTAAACCAACAAAAGCTGTGTTACAGTCAAGGAGCACAGCACTGATGGGGCATAGATTATATTTACCTTCCAAACATAAAGAAATACAGTAGTTTACAGAAGAGGAAGACTCGCTGCATGTGCCGTTCTCCTCAGAGTCCTCGTCCAATAGGATCGTCTTTTCTTTATATCAAACATAAAATATCTGTTCTAAACTTACTTAGTGTTTTTAGTCTAAAATATTTTGCTTTGAAAAGAAAGGCGGCCTCCATGGAGAGGCTGATCCATAAAACAGAGACAACTGCGCTGTGTAATATCAACAAAAGAGCTTTGTATTTCCTGGTCATGTTACATCCACTGGGTCCTTGTGCTCACACTCTTCCCCCCTCTGCTGGTGAATCTGTAAAACTGCATCATGTGTTTGACTGTAGACAAAGTCTTCTTCTTCTTTTAGAGTAGCAGACTTAAAGCAAGTATTTCATATTGCTGCCACCTGCTGTTCTTCATATCTTATATCATTTCTGTATTTGATTATGGTTATATTCTGTTAAAAAGTCCAGTAGCTTTAGACAAAGTCAGCACATGCATCAGAGAGCCCGACATCGCTGCAGAGAATAAAAGCTCTGTGACGGAAGTAGACGTCATTGGCAGTTTGGTTAATAAAGCATCCACCCCGCTTGTTAAAACTGTGGAATGCAAGTCTCTGTGTTGTCTTTGTATATAGTGCCTTGCAAAAGTATTCAACCCCCTTGAACTTTTTTTCATTTTCTCTTATTATGACCACAAAAATCAAACATATTTCACTGGTAGAAACATACCCAAAGAGACTTGCGGCTGTAATTGCAGCAGAAGGCAGTTCCAGAAAATATTGACTCAGGGGGTTGGATAATATTGCACGTCATAGTTTTCAGGTTTTAATTTGTAAAAAAAAATTCAATTTGAAATTATTTTTACAACATGAAAAAACAACATGCAGCCAACATTTTCGTTCATCTTTCCCTAATGACAAATGTAGCTCAACAGTGCAAGATCACTCTGGTCCCTGAAGTAAACGGCTCCATTGTAAAGTACCATAGGGGTTTTGAAAAAATTCAAAGATTTAAGAATTTAAAGACATATTGTGGGCTAGCCAGCTATGTGCTAACTCAGATCTGCAACACGGTTGTTTTTATTCTAAAAAGCAGATCTACAACTTAAAATTAGGCTAAATGGGCCTAATTTATGACACGTTCTTACAAACAAATGTGTTCTTAAGGGCTGTTTACGAACATTTTTGGCATTCACAAAATTTGTTTTTAACTGAAAATGTTCGTCTGTAAGAACAAATCCTAAGAACACTCAGGAACACTTGTAACAAAAAAATCAGCTGTTTCAGAATTTTATTTTGTATATAATTTATTCAAAATTCTTACATGATTGTACATGATTGTTATTCTTACATGATTGTACATGATTGTTATTCCTACATGATTGTAGGTTAAGTATTTTTATAAATTATTATATGTAAAACAATTTTAGAAACAAAAAAGTTATCACTCATTTTGGGTCATCGTAGATCACTAACCCTAACAGGAAACAATATTCTGTCTTAGCTTAACTCAATTTTCCTGGATATCTAATTTTGACTTAAAGTTGGGGTAGCTAACTTTTTTAGTTGTAAATAGGTAAACTTTGTGCTTTCCCCTGAAAAGCAAATGATAAATGCAGCACTTTGTGAAAAAATGAGATCAGTGAATACTGTTTGAACTGATTAATAAAAAATAGAGCATTGGAACCTACGTCAATGCGCAATGCATCCTGTTACGCGGCAGCCATGTTGCTCGGCAAAACAAACAGGGCAAGAGGAGCCGAGCTATGCGTTTAGCTTTAAAATATGTTATTATAATTTGTTTCTTTTTTTTAAATGGCCAATCTGCCATGTTTGCATTTGGCTTTTAAAACCGAGATACTGACATGTGTTGTGCAGGGACATAATTAGTATCAGTATGGTAAATACGACAGCATTGGACCTGTAGCCATCAGGATTAGCCATCAACAAGCGCAAACTATGAACAAATCTGAGGCTTTTGGCTAATCCAGACCTATTGACTACATTTACGAAAGTTCAAAGCTTTAATTAAAGTAATTGTTAAGTGTGCAAACATTTCCGTGTTTTATTTGAAATGATGAGTAGCTCTAAACAGCTGCATCTGAGCTAAAGGCTAAGTGATTTCCCATTTTGTGTTTGGTCTGAGTATCTAAAGACACTACATATCCTCATGTACAGGTTATTCATGTGAAGACTGGATTAATAACTTCAAATATTACGAAATCAACATTTTATTTATACATTTATTGACTTTTATATGCAGTGACTTCACAATTCATGTGTTTGTGATGGAGGACAAACGTTTCTATTCACATTAAATCATGTCATATTTGCAGCAGTCACAAAAAAACTCTTGGAGATAACCTGGGGCGTTTTTGAAGTTTATGTCGGTCCTTACAGCTGTAAATTAATCCTGCTCTATGTCTGCTGTAGTTAGATCCAGCACAAGTCTTCCTAATGATCCACAGAGAAAACTCGACAAAATATAGTCCATCTATCCACTCGAACATGTGACCTGACAGTGCAGTCAATCACACAGCAAGTTTTTGGAACAAATATGTGATGATAAAAGGCACTTTACATGCTCCGAGGTTTGTACTTCCGAACGGCTTTCTAATGCGCTGGGCTTTGTTTTTGCCGAGCAACATGGCGGCTTCAATCCCATCAGCCACTGCGGGGCGAATTTCGTGACGTCACCTTCCAAAGCTCTATTTCAGTTCTAATCAGGAGCCAATGCAGCTCTCTGATTGGCTGTGCTTGGGTGATCCTCTTCAATTTTGGCTGTAACCGAAATTACAACCAAAAATGAATACATATTGATACTAACCATGTGTCGAAACGCTTATGAGAGAAAGTAGTCTGATTTAAAACCTTCATGGTGTGAAAATCAGCTACCACACCTTTAAGAAACTCGTCAAGTGGACTGTCCAAACATTCATCAACAGTTCTCCAGCTGGTGAGTGTGTGTAGGGTCACATCCACCCCACCACCATCTGCATCCAGGGAATACCACTCCAGAACCGCCTGCTTCCATCAACACATCTGCTTCTTCAAAACTAATTATGATATGACAGTAATTTTCCTTTTCCAGCTAAATATTCGATAGACCTAAGTGAGAGTTAATGGGGCTGTGTGTAATTCGGAAGCGGAGTACAGCTGGTGTTCTGTGTGCTAATGGAGGAAGGGAATGTGGAAGATGTTTAAAGTGGCATACACACAAGTACAGTTTGTATCAGTAATATTAATCACTTCTAAACTATTTGAACTTAAAATAGGGCTTATTTCTTTCTCTGTTTCTCTCTGAAACACACAGATATTGAGGAAAAGAAGTGCCATTTCACGTAGAACAAGGCGCACCAAAAGGTCTACACATAGCAGGTTTAAAAGATCTTTGACAGAAATAGAAATTATTGTCAGGCCACAAAAGTAGCTGTCAATAACAATCTGCACTGGTCCAATTGAGAATCAGTCTTGCTGCAGTCTAATGTATTAAGACACTTTCAACAGCATTTTAATTATTACTTTTTTTTATTTACCGTAATTCAACCAAGAAAGTCTTGCTGAGAATGGAACTTATTCTTCAGGAGAGTCCTTATGGAGAGGAGAAGGAGGTCACTACTGGACTTGTTTTTCTTTGGTGGTAGGGGAAACCGGAGCACCTGGAGGAAAATTACACAGACAGAGGAGAGAACATGGAGACCACAAATATATATGTGATGTCATTAAGAGGTAATACAGAAAGTGCTTTACTATGTTTAAGCTCTACACACTTTCATTATAATCATTTCCATCATGTCAGTCGTGAAAAGGTTTCATTTTCGTCCAGTAGTGATCCAAAGTAGAAGGCTTCAAAGTTGTCATCTGCACAGGCTTGTTCAAAGATTGAGAGCTTTCCACTCTCATCTGAAAGTCATTTTCAATCTGATGGAAGTGATCTGAGACTGGCTGTACTGTATTTAGTTTGTACTCTTAAATTGTTTATAAACTGGTTTGTTGGGTCCTGTGCTTCCTCTCTATTGCATGTCTCCTTACTATCTATTGTTTGTCTGCTTCCTCAATATTGTTAGTCTGCCTACTCTCTATTGTTTGTCCTGGGGCTCTGTTGTTCTGACTGAGACTGCCCAGACTTTTTTAAGTCCCCCTAAATATTCACATGCTAATTGCCCTGGCTACCTCTAAGCTAGTTGTAGACAACTGACCTGAGGCCTGTACTGCAAACGTTGCTGAACTTCTCCTGGATAAGTTTCCCTTATCTGGGTTGACAAACCCAGACAGCAGCCGCTCTGGATAAACTGTCCTACGAAACGAGTTCACAACTGGATCTGTTAACTCTGGATTTTCAGAACAATCGAGCTGCGGACTTCAAACATAAGCAAATGTCAAATCATGAAGTGAAATAAACGGGGATTATAATCTAAAATCTAAGCAAAAGAAATACGCTGCAGCTTCAAGTAAAGTCTGCGCTTACGAGACCAATCACAGACACAGAAGTTACACCACAGAGTTCATTTACATGTCCTGAATGTTTATGACATGAAACATTTAACAGATCGACTGCTTAGTCTGAATGAGCTGTGTTTTTAGACAAGTGTCTCATGTCAAAGTGATGCGTAACGTTCCACAGCCAAATGTGCACAAGGTGCAGTCAACCATTATTTCTTGACAATGAAAGAGTTTATTAATCATCACAGAGATTAAAGACCCTAAACTTAGAACTAAAACCTGCTTGTCCTACAAACTTGAGACCAAAAACTAATAAGAAATGTGTTCCATCTCTGCAGGAAAAGACAAGGTCGTCAAATTCAAATCATCAGAGAACTTACCACATGAAAAGTTGCCAAAAGTTTGAAATCCAAACTACGCAAGGGTGTCCAAAGGTTTTTGAAAAGCATATAAATAAATCATACTAATTTCTACGCTGTGACTTTAACGATAACTGCACAGCTGTTAATGGAAAGACTGTCTTGCTGCCCTTTTAATTCCCATAAAACATCTAGAGTAATCATTCAAATCCGTCCATTGAGAGAAGTCTGGCTCGCCTACAGAATCCACCTCAAGCTCTGCGCGAGACCTCCGTGCTTGCCAAAGACCCCATTTTCCTTAAATTGTCTACAGGCTCTTCGCTAATGGAGCCGCATTAGCCAGAGCAGGTTTCTAATACCCACAAAGGCTCAGCGCTAACCCGGGATCAAAGCCGGAGATGCGAGTATACCATTCAGTCTTCTCTTTGAATGCAGGAAGAACTGCTGCTAAAGTAGATGGATAAATCTCTCCTTTTGCTTTGTTTTTGTATGAAAGACAAGTTGGCGTCCGCGTAGACAGATTGGAGCAAATTTAGGTATCTTTTACTGCTCTGAATGCTTTTCCCAGACAGAAGTCATTTTGGAGAAAGGCCATCATTGTTCTTTATTTGTCTGCTTCAAAAGTGGGTGACTAAAAATGTGCTGAGAGATGAAAAAACATGTTGTGTTGGAATGTACAAAGAGAACTGCTTACAAAAGACAGACTTCAAGGGTCTATTTTATGCAAATCTTTTAGAGCTTTTAAGTAGACATACTGGGTGAAACTAAAGTTTTTGCTTACTGAGCTGGTTCCCTTGTAAAAAGCATCATTAACAGTCCCAAGCTTTTACCTGTGTTTGAATGTTGTTTCCTCATTGAAAACATATCCAAAGTTATGTTTTCTTTCATTCGTAGATGAGTAGTCATGCTGTCTTCATCTGCAAAGCTCAAAATGCTTAGTTCCACCTTGTGATGTCACATGGTAGTTTAAAATTAGCAGCCAAGCTGCCCAGGTGGGACATAAAAACATCTCCCTCTGGAGCCCGATCTCACAAAAAAGCGTACATTTACCACGACATTACACAATATGTAAATTAGGTATGATTAGCACAAGTTCACGGCTGTCCTGCGTAATTATAGTACGCATCACAGTCCCCATTCATTTCAATGGTGGTTATTAAGACGTGTTATTATTTATGAATATTAATGAAATCCTGATTCTAATCTTAACCTGCCCCAAGCCCCAGACCTAATCTTACCCATTTTAGTAACTTTATACCTGAACTTACCCGTTTCACCTGAAGAAAACGTCCCCACGTGGCTGCAACCAAAATTTGTGTTTTTTTTTAACGCTGTGAAATCTCGTGTCATTTTTATGCCTTTTCATATGATGCTAAATGTACAGCGTAACATAAGTACTAAAAATAACTGTGAAGGTGGTCAAAATACGCTGTTTTTGTGTCGTGGTAAAAGTACGCCATCTAGTGAGACTGTGTTGCCCTCTGACACCACTGCTGTAGAGAGTTTGAAAGTGATCAGGAACATCGTCAGTCATTTGGTTGCCTGACCAGCCAGCCCCTCCTACATTCTGTTACGTTCTGTTTGAATGCAGAAGGGTCTGGGACCTGACGGTTAGCCAGTAAAGTCGTCTTCCAAAGTTACGACGATCCAATCAAGCACGGCGATTCTGACACGTGACACTAAAAAGTCGGAAGTTGCTTGCAAGCCCCATTTCAAAACATTCAAGAAAGCGAACGTTGCGGATTCGGCTCGTGCTTCGGTTTTGAACAATGAACGTATCAACTCCTTAAACCAGAGCAGCAAACTGTGTTGAGGGGCTTCAGACTGAAAAAATCCTCGCACTACATGTTTACGAAAACATCGTGTCGCTGTTTTGGTGGAATTTCCGGGTTTCTGTGATTGGTTGACTCAGCGCTCGGAAAGGCCCACGAAATTGATCCTTGGCGCCCTATTCCCAGACCCTCACAGTTTGTAAAGTGCCTGTCAAAGCTTGTAGGGACTGGTCAGGCAAGTCATTTGGCTCAACTTGGTTAGAGAGTGGTGCGATGTTCAAAGGTGAGCCGGTTTGAAGCTCGTTTCGGTGTTTTGATTTCCTTATATTCAATTATATTCAAAGTAAGCAACTAAACTTCGTTCTATACAACCTCAGAGACAGTGTTGCCAGATGGGAAATGTTGAATTATCGTACCAGAGCCTCAAAATTATCGTGTTTTGCTGAGAATTATTGTACACATCCAAACTGTTTTGGATTTTGGGCCAGAGCAATTTGTATGACATAAAGATGATGTTAAATCATTACAGTTAATTTTTAATTATGTTCTACAGTCCCTGACAAAAGTCTTGTCGCTTATCCATTTTGTAGAAACAAAAGCTTATAACCTGACTTTAAATTGATCGATTGGTTTTAGAAATGTCTCATATGAAAGCTAAAGCCCTCCCAAATTATGCTCAATATACTAAAATAAATTTGCTTCACTGAAGAAAGATTGATCATTTAATGAACACAGAAAGGTCAGATTTTGGCAAGACAAAATCTGACCTTTCTGGAGGCCATTTCTAGACAGAATTCTGCAAACTGTTCTGGTTGACACAGGCACTTGAGGTGACCAGGCATGGTGGAGCTCTGCTGCAGTGGTAAAGGGGCTGGCCTTGGATTTTTGAATCAACAAACGGTCCCGAGCAGTTGTCTTGCGGGGTCTGCCGGACCTGGGCTTGTCAGAAACATCTTCAGTCTTTTCAGATCTTTTTCTTATTCTTTGTACTTGACGCTGAGACACATTGAAGGTGTCAGCCACCTTAGCAGTGGATCTGGTCTTCAGCCTCTTGATAATTAACGCTTTGGTGTCAGGGTGGATCTTAGGCATGTTGTCAGCGGTCAAGTAGCAGTTGATGTGAAGGTCTGGTGTGCTGGGGTTCTTTTTCTACACCCCCACTAATTGACTGATCAGTAACTGATCACAGGTGAGGCTGTAATCTAGGATTGGGTGCATCATAGGACAAGGCGACAAGACTTTTGTCTTGCCAAAATCTGACCTTTCTGTGTTCATTAAATGATCAATCTTTCTTCAGTGAAGCAAATTTATTTTAGTATATTGAGCATAATTTGGGAGGGCTTTAGCTTTCATATGAGACATTTCTAAAACCAATCGATTAATTTAAAGTCAGGTTATAAGCTTTTGTTTCTACAAAATGGATAAGCAACAAGACTTTTGTCAGGGACTGTATTCATAAATGTTCTACTCATTGGGAGGGTGAAAAAATACAACATCACTTCTATGTTTAGTGCAATTCATAGCGAACCTTCTTCTTTTCACACCCAAATCAATCTGATCATGCAGCATGGTTGTGTATTTACGTGTGGTCTCACCTCAATGGAGCAGACGTGAAGCTGTGAAGAACTATTGGTGCTGTTGACTAATAATGTTACAGAACACTAGTAAAGCTCACGTTGTGTTCAGTGTTTGCTGATCCTGAATCAGTTTTTGATGTTTGTAGGTGAGCCCAAGTTAGTTCAGACGAAGAAAATTAGAAATTATTGTAGGCTACATTTACTTAGCGTTTTACAGTGACTTAAAATTATTGATTGTCCTTTAACCCTTTGGGCGCCAAGGTTTTTTTCAGTGGAAATGCGGTTTTTACTCTCCAACATTCAAACGGCTGTGGCTTAAATATACTTTAAGATAGAGCTCTACTATAAATTGGAAAAGTGTTAGGTATTATTCAAAGATTATAAATATGGTAATATATTGTATGTAGAATATTATTTATGTTAGGCCCTTATTATTGTATGTTTTTCAGACGGCTGAATAAGATTGTTTTTTGAGAGTAAAAAGAGGGAGATAGACATCTTTTATTATTTATTTTTTTCATTTTTTTAGAAGAATAATGAATTAGAAATAGCACCAATAAGAGTAAACTCCCTCCCCCCCTCTTCCCCCTGCTAACTCCGCCGCTGCGTCCTGCCGCTCTCCCCCGCCTCCACACACTCATGCCCGGGTGAAGATCGGCGCGCACGTCGGTGGTTTTAACCTCCGTATTCACCCTCCTCCTCTTACTAGAACCTACATACTATCCTTGCCCCATGTCCTACACGTGTTTTGTAACAGGAAAAGTTTGTTTGGGAACAGTAAACGCTGTTATTTGTCCCTCCAAGCGGAGCGCCCGGAGCGGCTGCCGCTGGACTACCGCAGCTGAGATCAGCGTACCGATTCTCACTCTCACTCCCGCTCTCATCGTCTGAGAACATAATCATCTTCCTCACAACGTGAATCTACCAGTATCAGGCTCAAAACCTCCGTTCTAGTGGACGTTTTCGCCAGATTCGCATCACAAAAAGCCAGACTCGCGCTCCCTCGCATCGTCTCCCCTCGCTTCACTTCACTCACTTCTCACATAAAAAAGCAGCGTCTTCGACACGCCCTCTCTGGATTTTGTCCAATAGGAACCTATGGTAATTTTGGGCTTAAAAGAAAGCTCTGGATGTCAGCCATCTACTGGAAGCATGTAGAAACAGTGTTTTTCATTTTAACAAGAGAGACAGGCCGTTTTCTCTGGTTAAGTTACGTGTCGCAATATTGCGACGGTGGCGCCCAGAGGGTTAACAACAACCTCTCCCTTCACAAATATCTTCATGTATCTAACCCACATCTAATAATGTCTTGTTTTTTTTTTAAGTTTGTCTTTTGTTGTTGCTAGCATTGTGGCGCTAGCATACCAACACGCCCAGCATTCTATCCATTAGCTAAACATGTGGACTGATGTTGAAGCTTACAATCATTATTTCTGTTTGTTTATCACACTTAGCACCTTTAACAAAGCTTCTTCTCAAACTGCATCTCCTTCATTTTCTCCTCTGTTTTTATCCTTCCTAAAGTACCGCCGTAAAAGCAGTGCCGCGTGAACACACAGGAGTCACAGTTGGATAATAAAAACACGGTGCTTTGACATTTACTTTGGTAACGCGACTACTGCCCTTGAACAAGCTGCGGGCTGTGCTTCTTTTTGGGTGTTTGCTTTTACTACTTGACCTACATAAAAAAAAACATTCTTTAATACAGCTCACAACACTCAATAATCTTACCAGACAAAATATTTCAGGTTTGACCCATACTGAAAAATATCAACATGTTTATTTTTTTGTAACAATATTCGAATCATATCAGTTCAAATCTGTTAAAGCATGTCCTAAAAGTATAACTTGAAGTTTCAATTATCAGAAGAAAATGACATGTTTAAAAGTGCTATACTTGAAAAAAAAAAGTCATTAGATTGCTTTAGTTTTTGAGATATTAACAATTCTTTTATAGGTCAAACTATGGTCACTCAGCCCCTCATGAAGCTTAAAACAGCTCAAACAGTTTTATTTTCGGCCAATGTTGTTACTAGGGTGACCACCTGTCCCGCCTTTGGTTGTACTGTCACAGTTTTTAGACTTCTGTCCCAGAGAACTTTACTTTAAATTTCAAATTATTGTCCTCTAGGTTTGTATATGATCAAACTGAAGTGTTTATTTTAGAATAAAACAGTATCCAACTTATTTCGCTCACCGTTTTTTTTCTACCGTTACACACAACACTCGGAATCGCACTTCCGTCAGCTCCTCCCCCGTTCATTTCATTGATGTAAACAGCTGAAAAGACTTGCTGAAAAATAATATTACTTGTAGGTTATGTTTTTCGTATATGCTAAGTCATGTGCACCAACAACCCTAACCCTAACCCTAACCCTAATGACTTTTGCTAACCCCCACCCCCAAGTTCAATCCTAAACTTAGCTGTGAATTATGCCCAAACTTAGCCAATTTAATTGTAAACTATTTACCGCGGGAAGTTTGGTACGTCACGCACAGTCACAAAAGCTTGTGAGGGGGACACATCTTGACGCCAGAGTCCAATCTGGACACCACACCGGTCATATCTCTGTGATAGACAGCGGTTAGCCTAAGTTACATTAGCCACAAAAAAAACATACTGTATTAGTGCTCTGGCCTCATAGCTCCAGTTTCCTTCTACATCTAAAAACATGTCCAGTGTGCCTCCCCTCCCCAGGACTACAGATGAAAATTAGCTGTAAGCTACAATCTGGTGCATATCCGCCTTTGTGCTAAATGCAAAATTGTACATTGTCTTTAAAACATAAGACATCAAATGTTGCACTGATCACACACAGGGAATATACACATGCTATACCTTGTTTGAAAGCTTAGCACATGTAGAATTCAGTCGCTGGGTTTATTTTAACAATCAGTGTATCTATTTGAGATTAACCTAAAAGATAGCGCAACTAGGATGTTAGCTACCGTCTTTTTCTTGTTTTGTGGAACATCTGAAACACTATTTATTACACCAGCGCTATTTGTGTGATTTATCACCCATGTATTTGACATGTACTGACGACAACTGATGACAAAAAGGCACTAAGTGTGTAAAAGAGGGTAGCTAAAAGGGATAAACAAGGAGGTAGCTTTAACTAACGCTGTAGCTGCGCTATCTTCTTGTTGTTGACAAACGTAGTGGGTTTTGGTGAATAAATGTGACATTATTAGTTGTAGACAGGACACTGCAAACTGATTTTCACCTGAACAGATTTTTGTTGGGGGAAACTGATATAAAATAAGTAATTTTATACTTTAAGTATAAACTTTTTACTCGATATATCTTGAATTCATTCTCAATATTATCTAAGTACAATATACTACCCAGCTCTAGTCTGACGCAAGACACACAGTCTATGAATAATGCATGTGTTTTCATATATTTTTACATACATGGGACGCAATCATTTTCTGAAAATTATGCTCCACGACCCAGGGCATGTGCATGAAAACAGTCATTCATGCAGATTGAGAAGCGAGGGGGTGATTTGAAGCATTAAGTGTGATTGAAGAGGTCAGGCTCGAGCTGTTTCTGGGAAGAAAGTAAGGCGGCACGGTTTTTTTGCTCACTGCCAAGACTCCGGAATTACATTTGTTAGCATCTGTTAGCAGGAAATAGCTCAATCTGTCTCCAAGCCGAGGCACAGCGTTGGTAACCCAGAGCAGGAGCAGGAGGAGAGAGGGAAGTGTCAGCCAGTGAAGAGGAAATGATGAAATGATCAGTGCGTCATGGATGTCAAACAGGGGGCGCTAGATTGGATCAGCCGGGGGGACGTGCCAAGGTAATTGCTTTGTTACAAATGGCGATTGCTCCTGTCACCGGAACCTACGGAGGCTTTGGTTATACCGATGTGATTTTGTCTGTGTAAATGTCCAGGTAGAGTCCGCTGGATTTTGTCAAAAGCATAATGCCCGAGTTTTGTTGGAGTTTTTTTTTTTATGTACAACATGTATAATTATACATGTAGTAGTTGACATGTTACTTTAAAGGTCCACTATGTGACTTTTCTTGTATAAAGACCCCACCACTTCCTATCTCCATGGTGATGTCAAAGCTGACGACATGAACAGAACCTGTTGGCTGTGTCTTAAAGTAGACTCGTTTCCTGACCCTTCACACACTACATAGTCCTGCACTCTTCAGTGGACTTATGTATAGTGAACTAACATGGTCATTTGGACACGTTGCACACTACATTCTGCTCACCGGGGAGTCATGTGAACAAATAGAAAATGCAGGACATAGTGGATTTGTGTAATAATGATCACAGACGTTTTTTTTTTGTTTTGTGGTCTCTATCGGGGCTTCTTAACCTTTTCAATCCCAGAGACTGATGTGTTTATGTACAAAGTATCATAGGCTCCATTCTCATTTCAAATATATTATATTCTTCTGATTGTGCCGCTCTCAAGGAGGGGCTTGTGTGGCCCAGCTCTTGGTTAAGAATCACTGGTTTACAATCCACAAGTATTATGGGAACTTTTGGTGCACTTTTCACCTGCTGGACGTTCAGACACCTCTAAAAATGGGGTGACCCCATAACTACAGTCCCATTTAGGGAATAGTGTGGACATTCGTACATTCTGGAATGTGATGATGTGATAATCCCTTTGTAATAAATATTAAATGTTGGCATGACAAAGCTAAACGATAGAAATGGCAGATTTTAAAAATTGTAATTGTAGACTGTTGGATGTGATGCATGTTCTTATTCTAAAGATGACCAAGATTCCAAAGGTTTAAATTAATAAAAGTTTATTCCACCTAACCATATTTCTAAAGGTCGGGTCAACCTTTCCCTGGTAGCTTCCATTATGCAAGACTTATGCCAGGCGTAGTGTGAGAAAATCTGACCGCTTGCCGGTCCCTCGGCTCAATACAGATTCAAAATGAATATACAAATGATGTTCACGTGGTTCCTCCCAGGTTATCATATTTCGTCCTGCATCTGTGGAGCCAGGTCTGACTCCTCCTTGGTCAGAGATATCTCTGGTCATCTGCAGAGGTCAGCAAGGTTAACCTGTAGACAAAACAGATATCCTGTGTTTCTCCCTAATCCTAGCTGCAGCTATAACAGTTAATTATTATATTATGTCAAAGAAATTCTGAACCTACATGAAACTTTCCGGGTCAACTTAAGTTCAGTTAAAGAATACAAAAGAACTGTAATATAACAAACCAATGACTTCAGTGATTATGTCATCAAATAATATCACAGTTGTAACCTTCATTATTTATATGCAAATGTGTGTGAGCAACTGAAAAGCTTTATTTGAAACTATTTTTGAAATAATCTTCAAGACCACAGTTTGTCACTAAGTGGATGTGCGTAGTAATACTTGATCAAAGCCAGTGAAAAACCTGATGCCTTTTAACATCCGTGTCCAATCAGAAGAGATTATTTGCAGCTGCAGGCACATAGTCCCTCCTCTTTTGGTGTGATTTGAGTCTTGTTTAAAGTTGCACTCGCCGCTTCTATTGAATCTTTTGTAAGAAATGTTTTTGGGCTTATTTCACAATCAGTTCATTTTCTGTTAGATTTTTTGTCGCACAATGGATAAGCATGGGACATTTATTTACATCCTGTGTGCTATATAGTCGTGTATATTTCGAAAATGTTGACGTATTTTTGTTGACAATGACCGGATTCACTTTCCCCCGCGCTCGCTTGGTTTTCTGTTTGTCATGTTTTTTTTTTCACAGCTTCATCAAAAAAGGCACTGGAGCTTTTAAACATCTGGAATTTTTTATGTTTTTTTAAATAGACACTGATACAGATACAACATAACCAAGCCTGACTTTCTGTACTTCAAATCTCTTATAAACCAGCAGTCATATTTCCAAGTGTCTAACGTTGAAGTCTAAATCCGTCTCCCACTCTCGGCAGCCTTTGGTCCTGTTCTGCCTGCTTCTGACGTGACCTGCCTGGCTCCTCCGGGTGAGTGAGGCTGCGTGGGTGTCTGCGTGTTGACAAACAGTGCTCCAGTACCATTTAGCATATTTACCCGTTCATTTGGCATTTACTGTGGAGGGAGCAGATGGTCCTAGCGCCGGTTACAAGTTTGCCCGCACCCAAAGGATACGCCGCATCCATTACGCGCGGGGCACTTCTCCATCAATGACAGAGCTCCCTCATTAAAGTTAGCATTAAAAGCTAAATCCGGCGCTAACAAGCCACTGTAGATGTGTGAAGGACTTGAAGAGGAGTTTGGCGTTTTACTTTAATGCAGCCGTGAAAAGTTCCAGATGGCACCAGTCTAGAAGTTTTTTTTATGTCTTTTAGGCAAGCCAAAAGAAATTTATTGGTATAGCACAATTTATACACAAAGAAAGATGCATCAAAATAAAAATACAAATGTTGAGACCTGACTGTGGTTCACGTTTAGTCCTGACTCTGGTCCACGTTTAATCCTGACTTTGGTCCGTTTAGTCCTGACTCTGGTCCACGTTTAGTCCTGACTCTGGCCCATGTTCAGTCTTGACTCTGGTCCACGTTTAGTCCTGACTCTGGTCCACGTTTAGTCCTGACTCTGGTCCACGTTTAGTCCTGACTCTGGTCCACGTTTAGTCCTGACTCCCTGAGGTCCTCAGAGTGCAGATGGTTCATAAGGCACTAACATGTCAGAGATGTACTTTGGTGCTAGTCCATGGAGAAACTTAAACACAAGCAGGGCTGTTTTAAAGTCTATTCCATGAACCACAGAAGCCAGTGCAAGGACCTAAGCACAGGACTAATGTGATCGTACTTCCTGGTTCTGGTCAGGACTCGAGCAGCAGCGTTCTGGATGTACTGCAGCTGTTTTTTACAGCTCGTTTGGATAGGCCGGTGAACAGGCCGTTACAATAGTCTAACCTACTGGAGACAAATGCACGGATAAGTCTCTCCAAGTCAGGCATTGACACAAAAACTTACATTTTTGCAATGTTTTTTAGATGGTAAAAAGCTGCTGATGTTTTTGACTTAATGTGGCTGTTAAAGTTCAAGTCTGAGTCCATTATTACCCCCAGATTTCTAACGTGACTTGAAGGTTTCAGAGAGAGAGACTGAAGGTGACTGCTGACACTTTTTCTTTGTTTCTGTGGTTCCAAAGATGATGACTTCAGTTTTGTCTGAGTTTAGCTGGAGAAAGTTGTTTTGCATCCACACACTGATCTGTTGGATGCAGTGACAGAGTGAATCCACTGGCCCATGCTCACCTGCTGTTAGTGACACATAGATCTGAGTGTCGTCTGCATAGTTGTGATAGCACACATTTTTACTGCATTTTAACCGACTGCATGGCAGCATGTAGAGACTGAACAGAAGGGGTCCCAAGATTGACCCCTGGGGAACACCACAGGTCAAGGACATGTATTCAGACACACAATTTCCGAGTGCATTTTGCATCTAATAAATGCACGAGAAATGGCCAGATAGACATTTTTCTATTGCCCCAATGAAATGTATCGTCATATTGTACAGCACTAAATTACACAGTGCACCTTTAAATAACAAGTAACTTTAGCTATTTGTTAAAACCATGTTTATTACAAGAGAGAAACAGAGCAGAAATAATATTATATAAATATTGTGCTCTATGATAAAAATACATTAACATGGATTTTTCACATTTTTTAGCCATTTTGGGAGGCCATATTAATTTTATGATATAATAGCCCTGGCAACTCTGCTCCACAGTCTGACACTTGTTTTACAACTATCATTTGTGTTCACAACAATAGACTGGATGTACTGTACTTTTAACCACAAGGAGTAGGGTACATATAAATGCCATTTTTATTGTCCATGTTTTTCCCAAAGGCCAAGGTCTAATGCTGAGCAACACTTGTTTGAATGCAGAACTCTGGAGCAAGGCCATGTCCATGCTATTGTAATGAATGAAATGTTTGTCCTGTTGTTGTACATAAGTGACGGAAGTGAAGGTCAAAGATCATCGAGGAATAAGAAAGGACACAGCTCGATAAAAGCTCACTACACTACTCTTTTTCCAGTCTTGCTTTGAAGAAGAATTTTTGTTTGTTTGATTAAGGTTTTTTCTTACTTAAAACAAGCCCTTATTTTGAGTCTTTTGTATTGTTATTATTATTGTCATTAATGTACCACTGACTAAATTTAAACATGAACATGACCCCTGGTTCTAACCCAAATATCTGTTCATGGCCAAAAGGAAAAGAATATTCTTTTGTTCATCCCATTTTTGTCTTTTGAGAACAGGGACTGTACTGTAACAATTCGTTTCTGATCCCAAAGTGAACACTTATCCATCCTCTGTATTGTTTTATAGTCAGTAGCTGTTAGCATTGTCCCACAAAATACGTATACAACCCAACTTAATTATTATTATTTTTTAAATATAATGTGTTTTGATGTAATTACGTGGTCGACATGTTTCGGCTGCTATCAGCGAGCCATCATTAGGACAATCACCGGTCTATTCAACTTAAAGCCCTGGGGCCGATCCGTGACTTCAAACATTAAATCTGGCCCCCTACCCATCTTTCAATCTATGAAATATATATATATATATATATATATATATATATATATATATATATATATATATATATATATGTATATATATATGTTCTTTAATTCTGTGTTAGTAGTTTAAACCTGGTATGTCCCAGGTTTAGACATTTATGACATCTTTGTTTAGAGCTGGTTATTTATACCTAATCATGTCCTAGATTAGATCTGGTTCAGTACTGTGGTGGTCGTTTTGTGGAATAATGTTGGCAAAATTTATTTTTCCCCCTGAAAAACACAACGTATCAGTATTTAGCAATATTAACAGCTAAAGGTTAACAAGTTTAAACAGATGGAATGTTGGAGAAGTTTGTATGTCTCCAGCCCACAGACCAAGACCCTCGATCAAATCTCGCCCTCGGTAAAATCTAGTTGAATAGCCCTGTCATTCGATATTGACATGTCCTGTCCTTCTGAGATCGAGTTGGCTGAATACAAGCAGTTTGTGTTTGCATTGAGCGCTATAAAAACATTACTTTCTAGCCTGTAGAAGGATGTGTCCATTGCAGCGCCAGTGGAATTATGATTGTTGCTGCAGAGTGCTTGGAGGCGGGCTCCATTCAATCTGGATTACAATAAAAGTGAACAGAGTCAACATGTGATGCTGCAACACGGTCTCACAAGAAGGCGTACATTTAGCACGACACAAAAATAGCGTATTTTTAGCACGATATCAGTCCTGTTTTGCGTACTTATGTTACGCCGTACATATAGCACGATATGAAAAAGCGTAAAAATGACACGAGATTTCACCGCGTAAAAATGCCACGAGTTTTGGTTGAAGCCACGTGGAGACGTTTTCTTCAGGTGAAACGGTTAAGTTCAGGCAAAAAGTTACTAAAATGGTTAAGATTAGGGTTGGGGCTTGGGGTAGGTTAAGATTAGATGTGTGATTTTGTTCATTTTCATGAATAAGAACACTTCTTAACAACCTCCATTGAAATGAACGGGGACTGTGACGCGTACTATAATTACGCAAAAGAGCCTTAAACTCGTGCTAATCATACGCAATTTACATGTTGCGTTATGTCGTGGTATATGTACGCTTTCTTGTGAGATCGGGCTGGATGCTAACAGTTGGCCCAAACTACAAAGGTGAAGACTCTTCTAGACTTCTTTGCGTCAATGAACAAATACATCTGAACAACTGAAAGGTTTAATATTGACTTGAATACAAATACAGCTTGTTCAACGACCAAACTAAAAGTGAAATAATGACTCAAATGCACTTAAAACACCGGATTGCATTGGATGTTGACTAACTTTTCTTCAATGGGGTTTTGCAAAAGGAAGGAGGAAGTTCTTTGTAGAATAAACAGCAACAGAGACAATTTTGTGTAATTGTAACATAAATGAACCGGTTATACACAGTTATTGTGAACATCAATTGAGAGCAGAGACAGCTCAACAGGATTCATCAAACACCTGTGACTGAAGCTAAATCTAAGGTCTGATGTGAGAGCAATAAAATAAGCTTTCCAAAAGAAATTATAAATGGTGAATTTTTAAACACAATGTTTATGAAGGTTAACCAATGACTATACAAATTCTAACTTACACATCGACAACCAACCTCCATTTACTCTTAATCTGACCTTTTAAAACAACAAGCACATGCATTTTCCCTACTGCACCTGCAGCGCGAGTGTAAAAGTACACGCTTGTAATATGCTGATAATTCGCTCTTTCCATATCTATAAAGCAGCAGAAGCAGCTCCCACGTGAAGACCAGCCATTTCCTCTGCAGCACTCCAGTTCAGAAAGCATGACTTTTTGATTAGCGCTCTGTAATGAACGCGCCGGTAAAAAGCCCGGCGAATACCAATATGAAAAAAAATATATGTATAGCTGCACAAATGGACTGACACAAATGTACAAGAACTCCTGCGCTAAAGCTAATTATTTCTGCGGTTGATTTTTCCAGCCATTCCGACGGCCCGCGGCACACAAACGCTGATGGAATTTTCAATGATGTGAAAAGGTTGGCACGGCGAGTTCGGGGCCCCACGTGGATTCCCGGATGCCTGCCAGGGTCCTCTGCCCAAGTGAACCCAACACTCCAATGAAAGCATATCCTGCAATTACACTGGCAATAGACACAGGGCAAGGTCACGAACATAAACAGCCACTCTAGAGCCGAGAATCACTTCGGGCAGAATGATCCATGAAGGAAGCATCAACCAGGACAGACTTTACTCATGGATAGCGTTTGTTGTTTTGGCTTGAGATTTAGGAACGATCGAGAAATGAATAAAATAGATAAATAGAAAACAGCTGAAGTACAGGTCTGCATAGAACAAGACGTTCCTGACAATGGCACTTGTATGTGGCATCAGTGGCCTCTGTTGGTTGCACTGAGTTGCAAAAAGTCGGAAAAATGACAGATGTGGTCATTTTCTTTTACAAAAGGCAGATGCTGCATGCACAGTCAATTAAACAATCGAGTTTTGTTTCTGCTTCCAGTTATTCTCACGCCCAATGAACAAGACCCTGAACTCCTTCACTTGGGACTGGACTCTCGATCACCTGGAGAAGGCAAGGGACCTTTTTCTGGTCAAAATCCACGGCTTTATATTTGGAGGAGCTGTTTTTTCCCAACATAATAGAATACGTGTCAAAACCATGCCAGCAAGGGACAAGTGCTGCTTTGAATCTCTGTTTTTCTTCAAGCGTCATCGCAAGACTGATGCTTGCAGTTGTGAGGTGCTGCCGCTTGCGTCAATATGTAGTTTATAAAGGCAACGTGTTCTCATGGATTGCGTAAAATAGCACGCTATGACAAATGGCGTGTCACGACGATGCCCTCTGCCTGTTTCGGCGTGCAATTACACGCTCGGTTTTTCTGGCTTGGTCTGGACACGCCTAGTGGTTGACGACAAACACAAGGTTTTTCAAGGGATTAACGACTAAAATTAAGTCTGAAGTTACAAAAATTGGTAAATTTAGCTCTTAGGCTTGGAGTTGGTTAAGGTTAGGATTAGGATTGTGTTAGTATTCATGAATAACATTGTCTTAAAATGAATTGGGACAGAAACGCGTCAAATCCACACGCACAAAATAGAAGTTGCGTTCATATGACACGCTGTTTACAATAGTGTGGTATTGACACGCTTATCCATGAGAACAGGCTGAAAGAGAAGACTGCAGTTTTATGGACCACCGTTGTGTCTGATGTCAAGAGAATTCGTTCCTTTGACCACGATCGCTCGACAGACAAACACGGATGTTTAGTCAGATTCATATATTTAGCGAAAAGTCGCTCCTGCAATTTCCTGGTTTGGTGAGTGTCAGATCTGCGCTCGCATTGGCTCGTATCAGACAAATTTCCCAGAGAAATAAAGGACTGTTTTTTGCTTTGTTTTTTTGCAGAAGAGATGGATATTACGGTACATGTATAGTTTGGGGTAAATACAGTGTGGATTTAAAGTAAAATAAGAGATGTGAAGAACTTTGTGCTTCAGGTAAAAATGCAGAACCTCAGTCACAATGCGATTGTTGAATGTCAAATGAAGACTCATTTTTGCAGATGTGCTAAAGATATCTTACAATTTTTAGTTCAGTCACTTTTTTTAATGCATCTTATGTCTCATCTCTGTTGCCCGTGCGCCTCCTGCAGTCTCCTTGTCAAAAAACAATAGAAACAGGCAATATTGAACAAAAATGATGACTGGTTGAAATACGTAACATACCTGGATACTCACCACTGTGTCGAACCAACCAATCGGGTCAGAAGGATTATCTTATGTTTTGTGAATTCATAAATATTGCGAAATAACCCATCTGTCTGGCCAGGTTAATTCTGGCTTGTTCTAGCTCAAATCAAGCCCTGGGTTTAGGACAGAGTTTAGAAGATTTACCTGTTAAACCCACAGAAAATGTCGCCACGTGGCTTCAACCAAAATTCGGCGTTATTTTACAATTTTGGCATTTTGTAACATTTTGACGTAAAAAAAAGGCTTGAAAACATGCTCATTACACATTTTTTGACATTTCGTTGTATATCTACGTTTTCTTCGGAGACTGTGTGGCACATACAGCACGAGCTGTGAGTTGACATTAGCATTGAAAGATTCTATAACAATAAACACACAACAGAAGAAAAAAACAATGCACTAAGGCGTGTCCCAACTGGAAATAAAACCATAAAAATAAGATAGTGGACAGTATGGTGCAAACACACACAGTAAGTACACATATGAAGGAGGATAAGACATTCCCATTATGAGACTTCCCATCGGCCTACTATACATTTCTTCATTTAACCCAGAGTAGCTCAGAGACTGGATCCAGAAGGACTTTGGCTGTAGAAGACAGAGGAACAGGTCTGCTATGAACATTAATATTTGATTTGGTTTATGGGTTTAATTTCAGTGTTTAATTGTAAATAAGTATTTTTTCTGCTTGTTACTGGTAGATTGGTTCAGGCCTTTGCACCTATGTGTCGTTATCACCACAGGAAGCAAATATTCGAAAAGTCTGAACACATTTAATATATTTTTTTACTTCTTCCATTACGAGCAAAAGGTTTCAAACAGAATCCATGAGTTAATACTTTCAATTAAAAGCAATTCTTCTGATTTAATGACAAGCTTAAACAAAAATGGACTTCAAAGTTACAAAGGATTGTAAAAAAAACGTATAGCTTACTCTAGAATTTATAATATCCTATAAATATAATCCTATTTTTGTTTGAGAGAGACAGACCGTTCCTCAGCCAAAATCTCACTAAATCATGCCTCCATCTGTGCTGGGATTTACAGAGATTTTAAAAGCTGTCCTCACTATTGCACAGTTTGACAGACAGAAATAAGTCTGTTTTCTCTCAAACTGCACTGCTGAGAATCAGGAATGCAACAGTGGCACAGTGGGTCAAACGTTTGCCCACTAACCGGATTGTTGCTGGTTCGGTCAGTGGAATCAGTTCAATAGTGCTCCATGGCCCAAATGTGAGCAGTGGAGGGGGGATTCTCACATTGGGGAGTCGTATTTCTTTGTTGACCGCTTCCAATCATGTTAGACTTTTGTTTGTCTATACCATCTGAATAGTGTATGTTACCAAAAAACGCATTTTGCCACTTACTAGCAGTGCGCCAGAAAGTTGCAGGACCTGTTTTCTTCTCTACAAGGCGACAATTGAGTCTCTACAGCAGGAGTCTCAAACTCAAATGGAGCTGTGGCCAAAATGATCGAAGGCAAATTGGTCGAGGGACACATTTTAATATTGGGGTGACTATATTATATTCAATAAAGCGGCTGTTTGAGATTGAATCGTACTAATTTTGAGATTGGATCGTACTAATTTTGAGATTGGATTGTACTAATTTTGAGATTGGATTGTACTACTTTTGAGATGGGATCTTACTAATTTTGGACGAATCACTGTGTTCTGCATTTGAACAGAATGGAGGAGGGGCTGGCTGGTCAAGCAAGTGTGGACATGGTGTGTGGAAATTGTTGATTGTGGTCAAAGAGGCTCTCTGTCGCTCTGCCCCAGGGCAGCTGTGGCTACAGTTGTTGCTTTCTTTTACCAAGAATAGAATGAATGAATGAATGAATAATGCAAAAATGTGAAGAGACTTTGGTGTCATGAAAAGCATGAAAATCCAATGCATTATTATTAATATTATTAATAATCTGAAAAAGCATCATAAAACCATAGTAACATCATGTTTTATGTGCTTGTTCAGTACAAAGAAAACAACTAAACTAAACTTCTCCAAAGGAAATGAATAGCATTTGTGTTCATCCAACACAGTCTCACAAGAAAGTGTATGTACTACGACATAAAAATATTGTAGAAAGAGAATGTCTTCACACCTTTTTTGCACTTATTTTCATTTTCTTTAGGTTTAACAGATAAGTTTAGGCTTCAACTTACTACATTTGGTAAGTTTAGGACTGAGGCTTGGTTAAGATTAGGATAAAGATTTTGTAAAATATACATAAATAATACATAACATATCTTTACAACCACTATAGAAATAAACTGGGGCTGCAACGTGTGTCATATTTACGTAAGAAAGACTTGAAATCATACCAATCATACACTATTGACATGTTCCATTTTGTCGTGGTACATGTAGGCTTTCTTGTGAGACTGGATTGGTCCGTCAGTGACTTCGGAACAGTCAGAGTCCACTGTGTTTACCCTCACACTGCCGGGAAGCTCCATTCAGGCTGGAGAAGTGAGTATCCAAACTGCGTCGATAATGCTGGGAGCTGGCAGCGCGGAGTTACTAAAAACCTTCTTATCTTGACGCGAGCTGTAGTCCTGCTGGCAGTTGGCTTTGAGTCCAGATAATGGCGGCGTTCTCCTGTCGGTGTGTGCGGCTCCTGGCAGTGAGCATGGCACCATTTGGTTTAGCTCTGAAGCTTTCTGCACCTGCTGCTTACTTCCACCCTTCTGTTACAATCGGGATGAATTCTGAGACAGTTTGGACGCCTTTAAAGTGGACATACGCATTCAAGATATTCAACTCATCAAAACAGCCCCATAGATGTTCATTTCTTCATTTTCTTCCACTTGTTCCTGCTTATGGTCGCGGGTGTCTGGACAATCATTCACTAGTGTTGAGTAGCCCATGGTAACACAGGTAACAATAGCAAAGAGTCTCTGCACATGTAGTGAACTGGAAGTGACAATAGTGTGATGAACTGGAGTCCAGCTGCCATGGATCTACAATGCGATCTTGATAGCAAAGTATAATAAATTCAGCACCAATCGCCCCCAGAAGCCCGCCCATTGGTACCTTAAACATACTGTATATAAAATGGAATAGCAGTCCTACACTAAGCAATGTAAAAAGAAATAATAACATCAATTTAGCAATGTGTACTCATGGATTACGTGTCTATGACGCTATGGAAAACTGCATGTCATCAATGTAATCAAAAGGTCAGAAAATTCGTAGATTAAAGAGAATAGTTGAACATATAATTATATATGTATAGTCCAAACAAAGCAGAGAACTGTTTTCTGTCTGTGTCTGGTCATTTTTCATCTGAATTGTGAATATAAATATTCAGCCTCAAAACACTGCACTGGACTGGATTTGATTTAGAATTAAAGTATATCTGTGTGTCATTACATTGTAGGAGCACAAACATTCGTCATTATTGTATTTATAGACCCGTTCAGAGCCTACGTCATTTTGGGGGCGGAGCCGCCCTGGTGCCCTCCAAAAATTTTCCCAGTAAGGTTTTATACAAAACGAGTAAGCTGTACTAACGATAGTAAACGGTTAGAAAACTTAACAATGACTTCAAACGAAGCTCTGACCATTCATAATGTGATCCATGGGTTTGCACCAGTGACACATTTTATAACTCGTGATTTTTTCGGGCTAACTAGCTTGCCGCTAAAATCTATAGAAAAAATGAGGAATCACCATCAAAACAAATACATCGCCTTAGAGTCATGTAAGTATATCCTTGGAGTCTTTTATATAATAATCTTCTGTAGAAATCAGCACAAAATAATGCCACAGGTGCAGTTTACTGTGAGTCTAATTCTCCACTGATAATTGATAAATAATGAACACAACTTGCACAAAAATCTAAAGCAATGTCGCGGTAACTCACCTCCTGGGCTTTTCTGCAAATTACGTCGTCAAACTCATCAAGGGATTTGTATGATCAAAGCTTTTCTCTTCTGCACATGAGTTTTTCCATCAAATATAAGTAAATATCAGGTCACTGAATATCGGAACACTTACTAACGTCATGCTGACATTCAGTAGCTAACTGTACATGGATCTTGCTGTTCGTTAAATTGAGTTTTTAAAGAGAGTTTTGCGATTTTTTTTATGAAAATGCACCAGCGTAGCTTGAAAAGCCTGAGACTGGGCACCACTCAGGGCACCAGTTAGCGCGCAGCCATCTTTGTTTACTAACAGTAAATGGGTCTATTTCATTGCTGTTACTATAACAGAAGATTTTAATGGCTAAAATTAAAATTATATTTTTTCCAGATTTTTTCACATTAGTTTGGTTGAACCGATGCATAAATAAATGTACAAATATGAAAATGTTCAATAATCAAATGATTTAAGTGAAAAAGTCAAGTAAATTAGCTTGCCATTTGTTTGTATGAGATCTTTTGAAAACTCTCCCCACACACGATGGCTGCAGGAACTGGACATTTGTTGCTATAGGTTACCATGGCTACGCTCTCTCTAGTCATTATAATAACTCAATGGTCATGACGATGCTTTTTCCTATTCTTGAGTTTCGATTACACAGTAAGGTGTTTTGGGGGTTAACAAGTCTCTTACAAAATGGGTAAGTTTAGGTCTGAGTCTTGGAGTTGGTTAAGATTAGGATTTTGTTCATATTCACGAATAAAAACATGTCTTTACATCCACAATAGAAATGAACTGTGGAAAACAAAGGTGTGAAATATGTTCATATGACACGCTGTTTAAAATTGCGTGGTATTTGACACACTTGTATGTGAGAACAGGCTGCAATTTACAGAGCAAAATGTATTCTAAATATCTTCTAATATGGTGTTACGGCCAGGCTCATAGACCTCAACATAAAGAATAATAATCAAAGTATCTGCTATCAGTATAAATGAGTGAAGTGCAGTGCATGTGTACGAGTGGGTGAGTGTTAAGTCAGTAAGACAACCTTTTATGTATGTACTGTTGTATGCGAAGTAATACTGTTATCAGTGTAAATGAGTAGTGTGCTGTAGGTGCGTGTATGCGAATGGGAGTCAGTACGAAAACCTTTGGTATATGTGCATGTATGAGTGCAAGTGTGGTGCGTGAAAATAAATAAAACAAAGAGCTGGCGAGCGTGGCGTGGCCCGAGGTCTGGAGTCTGAGAGAGCCAGACGTCACAGGAAGTTGGCCTTTTATACCCGAGAAACACTGGGCCCTAGTGGTCACAGGGCAACGTCTCCAGTCTGCACCTCAACACAAGACAAATATTACTCAAGGGCAAATATCACCAATAGAGGGCGCAGGGGACAGTCACAATGGGATGCAGAGTTCCAGAGTGGTTAGAGCCCTGACTCCCCAATAAGGAAATTGAGGTTCGACTCCCAGGTCGAACCAAATCAAAATCTCTGTGGGGAGTTTCCATACCTGTTTTTTCTCCGGGTACTCCAGTTTCCTCCCACCTCCAAAAACACGCATATTTAGGTTAATTGGGTGAAAAAATATTTTCCATGAGTTTAAGTGTTTTGATAATTTGTGATCATTCAAATGATTCAAATTATGTATCCAAAATGCATTTGTAAAATTAAACAAACATTCGATAGGACTCGTTTTTAGTTGATCTCTGAACTGTCACAGAGTTCAAAAACTGCTGTCGCTGTTAGCTGTCTGTTTGGAGTGTCCCAGAACACCAACTGAACACAGAACTGGAACTGGAACTGAGAGACAGTTTACCAATGAACGAGGATTGCCCAAATGGAAGAAGAGGAAAATGTGGAGACCAGACTAGGAGATGAGATAAAAATAATCCCATCCTTTGTTTCTTTGGTGCATGCGATCACGTGACGTCAGCATGACGACAAGAACAAGATAGACTTTGCGAGGTTTAGATCATGAATATAGATGTTTTTGTAATTTGTGTGTTTTCACTCTGATCAAAGTAAATCTTATTCTAATTTGAATCTTTTGAGTCTTGGTTCTTTTAATGAACAGGGATAACAATCTGGGGATAACATTTCTCCACTAACCGAAAATGTCACTTAGTGAATGAATGAATGAGCGAACAATTATCTCTAACCCTGTGATCAGGCCTCTGTCCTGGGTGTTCCCCTGCCTAGGGCCCAAAGCCACAGGAGTAAGCTCCAGTTGCTCGTGATTGCTAAGGTGAAAAAGCGATAGAAAATGATTGAACGAATGAATACATTCTAATCAAAGAAGCCACCTTTGGTAGATGCTGAACACACTTGGGGCATTCTTCAAATACATAGATAAAAACATTTCCTGAAAGTTTTTCTTAGTTCTTTTGTAGAACTTCTCATAAAAGTTTGTCAAACTTTCACTCTTCTGTCCCAATCATTCCAAACCAGCTCTATGGGTTTATGTCTGTCCAGTTCATTCCAAAAAGGCTGAATTTAAGTTTGTCCAGTTCATTCCAAATCATCTCCATGGGTTAGAGACCGCTCTGGCCACTCTTTGTGTGTAAATCATCTGATTACACAAAACCAGGCCAGGTTTATTATAGATAAAAAATACAAAACCTACAGTATCTAGAATGAATCTATGCCCTTTGGCTGATTTTCCATTCTGTTGTACACTGCTCTGCTGGTGTAAAAACATGGGACATATGATGTGGGATTATGCCATACATAATTACTTGCATATATTATCCCTAATCAGAATAACCCACATTTAGAGCCGCAGGAGGTGTGTGAATACAGCACAGACTCATGAAGAGGACCATTGTGATTCTACAGGAACGTTCACTTTGATCTGTAACATACAACATTCACATGCTAATGAGAACGGCCTTAAGTCTGAGCCCTGATGGATTCCAGAACATGTTTTTTATTCCCTAATGTATAAAGAGCAGAGGATTTACAGAATTCAGCAGGTGATCGAGTGTCTGATACAATTATACTAGAATTAGAATAGAAAACAATCCAATGACACACATACTATGCCTATTGTTTAAAAAATTACTACTACTTCTCTTCCTAAAATATCAGAATCCTACATTTGTGATGTCACGGGTGATGTTTTAGGATTTTCAGAGCTGCTTTAAAGTCCACGAATCATTGTTAAACTTTTCTGTTGACGACCACCCAAACTCTTTTACACAAACTTGTTAAGCAACAGATACCAAAGTATATATCATGTTGACAACGAGCACAGTGTAAAGCAGGCTGTTCAACTTTATTTTTTCAAGGGCTAGAATTTTCACACGATCTGTGGCATCTGGGCCAGAGGTTCACTACACGTTAGGGATGTCACGATGTCAAAATTTAGTATTGCGATTATTGTGATGCAAAAATTACGATTTAGCGATTATTCACGATTACTGTCACCACGATCAAACAAAAATGATTCTCATTGTCCAACATGATACTTTTTATTAAATTAAACTTTCTGAATGAAACAATGCTAATGTGACAAAACATTCTGCTGTATTTGAAAAAATAATGTACAATTTGCTTCTAAAATTCTGTTTTTTCTATATTTTGAAAGTCAGACTTTTGCTTATAAGATGGCCATATGTAGACATAGGTTGACGTGTATTTAATTGTACATTGTATAATGTATGTATTAGGGCTGGGTATTGCCAAGAGGCTTCCGATACGATACGTATCCCGATACAGTGGTCACGATTCGATACGTATCCCAATACAAGTAAATCCTGATATAACTTCCTCAATATGCCACGTATCAAGTGTCAAATGCAAAGGAATTGTGTTTTCAACATACTCCTTATGTTACATACAAGTGTCTTACAAATAAGCTATTGTTTGGCTAAATAGTTTCAGCCTTAAACCTGCTGTCCAGGTTTATAAGTGTAAATTATATAAATTTAAGTATGCCGATACGTATCCCGATACACCTTCCTGTAACGATACGCGTATTGCCAATGAGCTTGTCACGATATATCCCCGTATCGATACATTGAGTACAGCCCTAGTATGTATTAAATTAATTATATTTTAATTTTGTATTTTTTCTGCCAATATCAATATTTGTTATTTGACCGCCAGATATTTGCAGATTTTATCTAAAACAAGGCTCACAAAATCCCACATTTACTTACTATAGCAAGAAAATATATTTATCTAAAATAAAACACATCTGAAGCAATAATATATCGTCTTTTTGAATGAATAATTTTGTTTCTAAAATTGTCACGATTATTGTTATTTTGATCTTACGATTATATTGTGTTTGGAATAATCACAATTATCGATTAACCTGATAATCCCTACTACACGTCGCCACTTTTACCACAATTTGGGCTTACACAATATATCCCCAACAAGACACTTTTATGCACTACTCACAGCCATTTCCTAAAACGAACGCCTTAAAGAAATGTATTCTGTACAGAGCTATGTCTATTTGGAATTATCTGCCTCAAATTTTAACAGAAATCACACAAGAAGATCTGTTTTAAAAGGAAACTAAGGCTTTTGAACTGCACAACACGACTAAACAAAGTCTATAAACAATGCTTCATGACAGTTCTAGTGCGTATTCAATAAAACCACTCATAAATAAAATGTGACGTTTTGCAGATGCTGCTAGCTTTAGCCGCTTACCTGAACAAGCAAACCATCGCTAGTTTCCCAGGCAAATCCAGTCTGTTTTCTTCACAAACATTAAATCCAAGTGAATAAAAGCTGCATGACTGATTAGTTCATAAACACTTCAGTGTCACGCAGGTTTGCTCAGTCCTTATGAGATAAACAGTGTTTTGACAGTTTTAGCGATCTTTTTTTTTTTTTTTTTTGTTCCAGTCTAACACGCCAGAGCTCTACAGGGGAAGTTGGCGCCATCTGCTGGTGTAGATGTAGCCTATTATTCTGTCACAGGTTACAGCTTAAATAATAGTCTTAAGTTACTTTAGTTACTGTTTATACAGGCCAACTGAATTATCAAGCACAACATCCAGTCAATCTTGGTTGTAGCTTCAGAAGTATAAATACCTATGTATGTATAGTTAAACATTTCATTAGTAGGGCGGTTTATTTTTAATATTGTTGCAAAATAGTATGCGCAACAGAAAAAAACCCACATATATATATACCCATGTTAATAAATATCGAATATCAAATCAAAATCACAATATCAAACAAAAAAAAAATCGCAATTCGATTTTTTGTCAATATCGTGCAGCCCTAGCACCAGCTGCCACTGAATGCTTCCTGCTGTTTGGGAATCGTCTGCAGTGCTGCGATACCTGTCCTAGAAGCTGGAGCCAGCCTGGCTACAATGCTACAAGTTAGCAACACTACTACATCCATAAATGATAAGAGATATATGAGCAGGAAGTACACTGTGAATAAATCTGTGAAATAAAAAGGTTAATTAATTATAATTATCTTATTTGGATTTACTAGTCCAGGCTGCATAGTCACTTTAACCTATTTTGTATGTGAGCAAATGCTAAATAATAAATGAGTCTATCTACTAGAATACTCTGCACATATCACAAAATGTATATGGCGCAGTTATGTATGATTTCCCTTAAAAGTATTCAAACATTTCTCCCAAAATTCATCAGTTACATCAAGGAAAAACCCTGCTCAAACCCAATCACAGAACATTAGCTTTCAGCCAGCCAATCCCAGCCAACACCTGAAACAGAAAATTCCTTAAACTCTTATCAGAACCGAACTGACAGGGCTATAAAAGAACAATTAGTGTCGGTTTGCTGTGCAGAGGCTCCTGAAGAATATTGCGGAGCCTGCTGTTTGTCCGGGGGATTTCTCGTCACCATTAAGCCTGAACTCTCCCACACTCGCTTCTAATTGAATGACCAGCTGACTAATGAATGCTGTCATCATGGCCGCTCACCCATCATGACTCAAAACCACCCGAGACCCACGCTCCGCCTCTTCTGCTGCTCGCTCTCAACGGAAAATACGCCTCAGGAAAAAGAACTGCCTGCAATACTGTCGCTGGTTCAGAGGTACGTGAGGTTATGTGCGACTGTAACGGAGATGGACGGTCCAGACATGATTGTGTTTGTAAATGGATCGTGTCATGTCTTGTTGCTGCGTTAGAAAATTACAGTATGTGCAAATAAAAACAATGTATAGTGAGCATTAGACAGTAGGAATACCAAACTAATTAGTCAAAAAGGCGATATTGACAAAAAATACATTTTTGGGAGATCACAATTACAATATTCAGATGATCAGTCCAACAGTCCAACAAAAAAATGTCCAAACATGTCTTTAATTATGTTGAGGTTTATTTATCAAATAAGATTTGAACCTAAGACACGTTTAACTGATGGATTAATCAAACTTAAAGATATAGTTTCAAAACTATACCTTAAAGGGCACATGTTAAATAAAATATTTGTCTGTTAATAATGTAGATTCCTCATTAAAAATATAGCTGGAGCTGTGTTTCGTCAAGGTCAACATAGTATCACACAAATAATGCATTTGTAAACTGGATTCTTATGTCAATCTGCAATGATATCACAAGAAAGTAAATGATACAAGAATCATCTGAATCATTCCAATTGAAATTGTGTAATTTTGCAGCTACAGCTAATGTTTTAGCCTTCTTTAAACTGCTTGATTGTGCTTTGCAGCAGAAAATGTTGGAGACTTTTTATAGTCGTTTCAACTGAACGTGGAGAAACCAGCTGTTCTCACAGATAAGCGTGTCAATACCACGCAATTTGAGACAGTGTGTCATATGAACGCCATTTCTATTTTTTGTGTGTGTATTTCACGCAATTGTGTCCCAGTTCATTTCTGGTGAATGTAGAGACGTGTTATTATTCATGAAGACTAACACAATCCTAACCTTAACCAACTCCAAGCCCCAGACCTAAAGTTTGCAATAGTCCCCGGGGTAGGGCCATTTATTTGCGAAAAAAAAGCACAGCTCTTAAGTACTTTTTTGGGTAGAGGACACCCTGTGGCATGTAGAAACAGTGGTCTTAAGTGTCGTGTGGGGGGCACCTGGCTTTTAGGCTCAAAAATGTGCAATTGGAGGGGCGCTATTTTAGGAAAATGTGAAAAATCACATTTTTGGGCATGGTGAGGTCAATTTTAGGACTACAGTGATGAAATTTCACACAAACCATGTTGTTTTAATGAGGAAATGTGTGACAAAATTTGGTGGCTCTACCATTAAAGTATCTATGGTTATTATGACAAATATCATAAAAGATGAAGCAAAAATACCTTTCACGGAACTACCATAAGACACTTTAAACATTTAATACAGGACAAATTATTTATTGATGGGATGATTTTGCACATACAAAATTTCCACATGCCCTTGGCTTTGATTTGAGGGGTTGATGATGTTTCTACCTTTAATAATGTGGATGTTATATTAGTTTTGCTAGACCCGCCCCCTGCCTCACAAAAGCCAGTTCTGCTTCTATAGGTCTGTGACTCTTACTCAATGTGCTCACATGCTACAAGAATTACAATGCAAAATGTGCCTTTTTAACATTTTATTCCACAGATCAAGCAATGGTACAATTATATTATTATGGTAAATGGTAAAGGGTCTCTATTTATATGGTGCTTTTCCACCTTACAAGGCACTCAAAGCGCTTTTACAATCAGGGATCCACTCACCCAGTGTAACAGACACTGTGACAATGTGGGTTAAGTGTCTTGCCCAAGGACACAACAACGATCCACTTTTGTCGTCCCACTGTGGCTCCTGGTGGTCGAGCGGTCTCCCATCCAAGTCCTAACCAGGCCCTAACTTGCTTAGTTTCTGAGATCTGACGGGATCAGGCTTTGACAAACAGGTATGGCCACATTATGCACTTTGCTGCATGCTAATAAGGTGATGTAAATAACATCCTAACACTGATACAATCCTTCCTCTTCAATCTAAAGGTCCACATTGTCATCATCAGTGACTTCTTCAGGAGATTCATCCACCTCTTCATCCACCTTGACTGCCTTATTGGATTGGTAGTAAAGGTTGTCAGGTCCTTGGTCTCCTGGAAACCAGAGCCGTCGGAGTCTGCCCTGTGCCATGATCCATCCATGTGTAGTGAAACATTCACTGCACATCTGATCATTGACAAGTTTCAGCATTTTTCCACTTTTTGGAAGCTGCATTGGTCCTCTGGAACATGGGACCAGATACTTGTAAATGTTGTGTAAAGGGCCTCATGAACTGCTCAGACTGTGGTAAGTTAGCTGAGGGACCATGGTCAGACCTGAAAATATCAGGCGTCACATAACCCCCAACTGCTCTGGACATTAACCAGAAGCACACAAGCTTCAGACTGATTGGACAATATTCCCGCCAAAGTAGGAGGGAACTTTGCTCAGTAGAAGCCAGACAGAAAATAAAGTGAACCTTGAACCTTAAGTGCATGATTAATTTTCAAAATGGAGTTAATGGAAAAGATCTTACAACCTTCAGATTAGACAAATTAATTAATTAAATAATTGTTAATAATTAAAGATTTGGTATTAGAATCAACTCTATCTCACTTTGGTGAGTGGTGCCCCGAACATCTAATTTATATTTTGATTCTATTCATCAAATCCTTAAGCTTTATCTGTACTCACTGTTCTGTGTCCCACCTTACAAAAGTCAGATAAATCTTTAATAAAAGGACATATTTGGTGCCCGCATGTATGTATGTACAGTATGTATGAAGTCTTTTGATCCAGCAACATTATCACCATGCAAGAAGGTTCTACTTGAGAAGATAAAATGGAAGAATTTGGTGGCACACATCTTGCCACCAAATTCTTGCTGCCCATGCTGTCATTCTGTTCCATCGTCCTAAGGCCTGTCTCTTAGGTGCACATGTTAACAAAGGAGCTCCATAAGAGAGGCTGCAAAAGGGAAACTCCAGAGTGTGTCCAAAACTGAACTGGGAATGTTATGAGTTGGGTGTTTGGCTTCTACTGAGCAAAGTTCCCTTCTACTTTGGCGGGAATATTGTCTAATCAGTCTGAAGCTTGTGTGTGCTTCTGCTTAATGTCCAGCGCAGATGGGGGTTGTGTATGTGATACTTGATACTTTCAGGTCTCACCATGGTCCCTCTGCTAACTTACCAAAGTCTGAGCAGTTCATGAGGCCCTTTACACAAAATTTACAGTATATACACTAGGGCTGGGTATTGCCAAGAGCCTTCCGATACAATACGTATCCTGATACAGTGGTGACGATACGATACATATCCCGATACACGTAAATCCTGATATAATTTCCTCAATACGTATCAAGTGTCAAATGCAAAGGAATTGTATTTTCAAACTACTCTTTATGTTAGATACAAGTGTCTTACAAATAAACTATTGTTCACCTAAATAGTTTCAGCCTTAAACCTGCTGTCCAGGTTTATAAGTATAAATTATATAAATTTAAGTATGCCGATACGTGTCCCGATACACCTTACTGTAATGATACGCGTATTGCCAATGAGCTTGTCATGATATATCCCCGTATAGATACATTGTGTACAGCCCTAATATACACATTATTGACATTGTCACACTTTTTACATGGCAATTCATCCTGTGGAAACAATTCTGAAATAAATGTCTTGCTCTCAACCACCATCTGATTTTATCAGTCTTCAGTTTGGTGTTGCTGTCATAAATCAAAGGAATGTGTTTTAGGGGGAAGGGATTTGAGGCAAGCAAGTATCTGGTCCCATGTTCCAGAGGACCAATGCAGCTTCCAAAAAGTGGAAAAATACTGAAACTTGTCAATGATCAGATGTGCAGTGAATGTTTCACGACACATGGATGGATCATGGCACAGGGCAGACTCCGACGGCTCTGGTTTCCAGGAGACCAAGGACCTGACAACCTTTACTACCAATCCAATAAGGCAGTCAAGGTGGATGAAGAGGTGGATGAATCTCCTGAAGAAGTCACTGATGATGACAATGTGGACCTTTAGATTGAAGAGGAAGGATTGTATCAGTGTTAGGATGTTATTTACATCACCTTATTAGCATGCAGCAAAGTGCATAATGTGGCCATACCTGTTTGTCAAAGCCTGATCCCGTCAGATCTCAGAAACTAAGCAAGTTAGGGCCTGGTTAGGACTTGGATGGGAGACCGCTCGACCACCAGGAGCCACAGTGGGACGACAAAAGTGGATGGTTGTTGTGTTCTTGGGCAAGACACTTAACCCACATTGCCACAGTGTCTGTTACACTGGGTGAGTGGATCCCTGATTGTAAAAGCGCTTTGAGTGCCTTGTAAGGTGGAAAAGCACCATATAAATAGAGACCCTTTACCATTTACCATAATAATATAATTGTACCATTGCTTGATCTGTGGAATAAAATGTTAAAAAGGCACATTTTGCATTGTAATTCTTGTAGCATGTGAGCACATTGAGTAAGAGTCACAGACCTATAGAAGCAGAACTGGCTTTTGTGAGGCAGGGGGCGGGTCTAGCAAAACTAATATAACATCCACATTATTAAAGGTAGAAACATCATCAACCCCTCAAATCAAAGCCAAGGGCATGAGGAAATTTTGTATGTGCAAAATCATCCCATCAATAAATAATTTGTCCTGTATTAAATGTTTAAAGTGTCTTATGGTAGTTCCGTGAAAGGTATTTTTGCTTCATCTTTTATGATATTTGTCATAATAACCAAAGATACGTTAATGGTAGGGCCACCAAATTTTGTCACACATTTCCTCATTAAAAGAACATGGTTTGTGTGAAATTTCATCACTGTAGTCCTAAAATTGACCTCACCACGCCCAGAAATGTGATTTTTCACATTTTCGTAAAACAGCGCCCCTCCAATTGCACATTTTTGAGCCTAAAAGCCAGGTGCCCCCCACAGGACACTTAAGACCACTGTTTCTACATGCCACAGGGTGTCCTCTACCCAAAAAAGTACTTAAGAGCTGTGCTTTTTTTTCGCAAATAAATGGCCCTACCCCGGGGACTACAACTTCAGACCTAAACTTAGCCATTAATTTAAAAAACCTCCTCTTTGTCCTCAATTGCGCGCCAAAACAGGCACAGGGCGTCATCATGACACGCAATTTGTCATGGCAAGATATTTATATGAATTCCATGAGAGCACGTTGGCAGAAACACCACAGTCAGAACCTGACAACTCCAGTGTTGTCATTTCAGAGATTCATTGCTAGAATTGTTAGCATCCACAGCTTCTTGCTTGGTCTCTATAGAGTGCAAAAGCTTATTGATCAAGGCACAGCGACAGTGATATTATGAAACTAGATTTTGGTACCCATCCCTAGTTACAGTAGAGGGATTATTTGTTTATCAACACGGGAGATGCGCGTGCACCTGGAATGCAGAAAGAGCCACGGCTGATTGACTCAAGCTGTAGCAACAACACTCAGGGCTGTTATCAACTAACCAGAAGAGTTTATCACTGTGTGAAAACAAAAATTCTGAAGCTAAATCAACAATTATAGGTGAAATTTGACTCTACAACTCATACACGTTACATCCAGTTGAGTGAAAAAACAGTGTCACTGTCTCAAGACCGGTTTATATCTGATCCAAACAGCTCTCTTCCTGTTGTGTTGTTTTTATCAAAGAAGTTTCCCCAGCTCACTAGATGGACAGCGTTTCTTTCTGCAGAGTACAAGTGCAGATGAGTGGAAAGTGACCTTGACGTATAATCCTTCCATGTGTGCAGTTTCCTGTTAGATCTTCGTCTTACTGGCTTTATGATTTACTGAATGCAAGATTGTAATATTGAACGTAATACTAAGTTTCCAACTCGTTTCATACATTAAAGATGGGTTACCTGGTTTTCATACTACAAACACCGTTCTAAATCTGACAGCTTCCTCTTCAAAATCTTTCAACACGATTAATATTATTCATTTTTTGCAGCAGTTACAACTTAAAAACTTATTTTTAGTAAAACTGGAGTGGACCGCCCAAGCACAGGCAATCAGAGAGCTGCTTTTGGCTCCAGATGAGAACTAAAATTCATTATTGTTCAATTCAGTCTCATTTTTTCACTAAAGTGCTGGATACTTATAAGTGGAAAACACAAAGTTTACCAATCTACAACTAAAAAAGGTACCCCAGCTTTAAATAAACGTCAGAAAAAGAGAGAAGTATTGTGTATGACCAATTTTTAGAGCAACGGCGTCTTGATTACGGGCGAATAAAGATTACTCAAACATGCATGAATCACGAGTGGGTTAATGGTTGGCGAAAACAATTACACGACCATTAAAAACCCATTAAAACCCATTTTGCGTAACACGTCTCCGTTGACGTCAGATTCATACACGTCTCTACTCTTTTGTTCCTTTTAAATAACAAACGAAGCTCTCTTTTTTCTGCAGGTTTAATCACTCGTGTCACTGCAAAATAATGTTAGAGAACAGATTCAGTCATTTCATCAACGCAAATCTGTCGGGGTCTTAAGAGCGACCTCCGGAGGTTTCGTCAAAGCTTTCTTTAAATGAGTTCCAATCTGAAGTGTGAGCGTTTTCAGCAAATAACCACGCTTTACGGCACTCTGGGGGAGACTCGCGCCGCGCTGACGAATGGCTGAAATTGGATTTTGAGTAAAAAACATAAATCTGATCATGGTTTGGCGCTCCTCGAACTCGCGCCGGAGACGGGAGCAGAGTTGTTTATGCTGCGTGATTTGCCGGGGACTTCCTACATGCCAGGGTGCGCGGCAAAAATATGAGCTAATAACTAGTATCGTTCATAATTACGGTTGGATTCGGGGACGATTTAACATCTGTGGGAGGTTGCGCGGGCTCGTGGGCACTTAAGAGGTCATGGGATGAGAGGAATTACCGCAATTTAGCAGCGAAAGCAGGAAGTAGAGCGACATATTTCACCGATCTGCAACAGTAAAGGTTGCCATGCTAACTCCAGAAGCTAACATTTATATTTGTCTCCAGTAGTTCCACCTGCAAGTGACGTGAAAGGATCTTAAACCTTACAAAACCAAAAGCTTGGCCATCATAATCTGGTCTAATCATAAATTGTAGCAAATTTCCTAATCTCTACACTGTAAAAAGTGATAAGTTAAATGAACTTAAATGTTTGTGTTGATGTAACTTGACAATGCGAGTCAAAGAAGATTTTCAGCTCAGACTTTTAAGTTATCAGAGAGGAAGAAAGGTAGAGAGAGGAGGCAGGGGAAGAGAAGAGAGAAAGTAGAGGGGGATAAGGAGACAGAGGAGCAACGGAGAGAAAGAAAGAGTAAAAGGAGGTTAGGGGAGAGAGAGAGAAGAGAGAAGGATAGGGAAAGAGAGAGGGAGAGAAAGATAAGGAACAGAGAGAAAAGGGGGGAGAGAGAGGAGAAAAGGGGAGACAATGAGAGAGGACAGAGAGAAAGAGAGGGAGAAGAGAAAGGGGGAGGGAGAAGAGAAAAAGAGAGAGAAAGAGAGATGACAGAGAGAGGAGAGGGAAGGAGAGGAGAGGGAAAGAGCAGGAAGGGGGAAAGAGAATAAAAGAGGAAGAGAGAGAAAAAGGAAGAGAGAGAGAGTCACAGAGAGAGACAGAGTGAGCAAAAAGACAGGGCAGAGGGGAAGTAAAAAGGGAGAGAGAAAGATGGAGATAGAGAGGAAAAAGAGAGTGAGAGAATAAGCAGGAAGGGGGGAGAGAATAAAAGAGAGAGAGAGGAAAGGAAGAGAGAGAAGAAAGTCAGAGGAGTGAAAGACAGAGTGAGCAAGAAAAAGGAGTGAGAAAAGTAAAAGAAGGAGTGAGAAAAGTAAAAGGAGGAGAGACAAAGATGGGGATAGAGAAAGGAGAAAGAGAGAGGGAAAAAATCAAAAGAGAGAGAGAGAGAGAGAAAGAAAGAGAGGTATGAAAGTGAGAAAAAGGAGAGGGAAAGAGAGGAAAGAGAGCAAGAGAAAGGATAGAGAGAGAATAACAGAAAACTCTTAAAAATGTAAAAATTCGTAGTTAAACTGCAACATGACTTTTGAAGCGCACTTGTGTGAGAAATACCGTTTATTAAGTGTTCTTCCTTCTGGGCTTCATAGGACACAGTTTCAAGCGTCCCAAAGATGTAACGTCATCAAGGTCATTAATCATGAGAGTAGATGGAACTCTAATTAACTCTTTCTCTGCCAATGACATTCATTTCTGACATTGACTTTTTATCATATTGACCATTTGCACATGTTGTCACTCTCCTCAAGGGGACGCCCACTTCTCCATGCTGGAGGGCAAAAGCTCTGTCTGTGCGCATTACAGCAATGGAAACTTTGCCGAAAACTTGATCGTTTCTAAGTAATTTTAATTGATTTCAATTGTAAAATGGCTGTATCTCGTGGAACACGCTGCACTAACCTGTAGCTTTTTCGTTTACATTTTGATGAAGATAGAAGACGCTAGTGGATGGCAGCAATAAATCAAAAGACCTAAATCCCTCTAAGTCACTACGGATTTGCAGAGAACACTTAAAAAGGTAAGTCAATGCTAATGAGAAAAAAAAAATAAAAATTTAATTATGACATTTGAAAAAAAAAAAAAAAATTGCAATGAATCTCTTCCTCAGCCTGCATCATGCGTGGCTAACACTAGCCTCACAGCTAAGTTACTGAAAACCAAACTCTTGTTTTAAATCTGCTCCAGTGTGAGACAAAACCCTGTTTACCACAGTATGGTGCAAATCATGAGGAGTAAAGTCGGGCAAAGTTGTACATTTTATTTATTCGACAAACATAGCAGGAGGAAGAGGGCATAAATCAGCTAGCATTCATTAGCTTTTCCAAATACCTTGTTTTGTGTGCATCTAAAAGATGTTCTACTTCCACAGACAAATGTACTGAACATGCACTAGAAGCATCCACTGCTTTCTTTACGGAAAAAATAAGGAAAGATGTGAGAATGTGTCAGTTTTACGCTCCTGTAATACTGCATACACACACTTCTGCCCTCCAGCATGGCGTAGCCACGTGATCAAGTGGCTCTCGTATTTCCTGGTTATGTGACTTCCTCTGCGTCCTTGTGCTCACTCAATTCCCCCTCTGCTGGTGAATCTGTGAAACTGCATCATGTTTTTGACTGTAGTCAAAGTCAGCACGTGCATCTGAGAGCCTGACATTACTTTAAATAATAAAAGTCCAATGACGGAAATTGTTGTGGTTGTCAGGCAACTCCATGACTGATACATTTTATCATTGGCAGGCTAAGAGTTAATACATTTCATCTTTAAGCATTTCAACTTATGCAGTGCAACTTTAACAATATGAAAAACATTATCTGAATCTTGACCCATGTATCCAAACAAGAATTGAATCCAAACAGTCGTAAAAGTATGAAGCCTGAAAACATCTCGACGAAGCATAAACGTAAACAGCTCTGCAACACCCCAATCCAGAAATACAATCAAGCCAAACCAATCCAACGCAACAATTGGAAAAGTTACAATTCTGCATTATTGTGTTTATCAATTTGCTTCAAACGCGCGAACAAATCCCATACTTTACGCTGCCCATCCCGAGGTCTAATTTGGCCTTTTTGTGGCAGAAAGAAAAACAAAAGTGAGGAAATAATTTAAGCATCCGTCTTTGCGCCAGAGGAGATGAGAAGTAATGAGCAAAAAGCCACAATAAAAGTGGAATAAAAGCGGGATTAGCCTCGGCGTCTCGTGTCCGGCGCGCTTTATTATTTACCGGCTCTCAGGCCTGAAGCCCCAGATAACAATATTGTCTTCAGCAGCGAAAAGCAATAAGGGTAAGCAGGAAAAAAAAAAAACTCCAGGCTCTCCTTCATCACTCCTTCCTCTCTCTCTCTGTGGAATACACGGAGGAAGAAGCAGAGGATCATGGGTAGTCATTAGCGAGCTGGAGGTGTTGCTATCATTGTTTAGAGCTAATTCTTCTCCGCTCAGTGTCGTGTCCTGGTGTGTTCTCTTCTCGTGTTTCTACAAAGATGGGATTTTAGGTTCTCTTGGGAGTCGTGGTTTTGAAAAAGCCAATTATGAGTGTGGCATTTGTTTTTTTTGTTTTTTTTATTCATGTCTTGGCGAGGATTTGACGCCACGCGCAACCCAAATCCGACGTCAAAACCTGCATTACGCACAACTTTGTCAAATTCAACAATAGCAAACGCAGCATTTCCTTTGCGTGATGGAGAATTTGCAGAGATGCGCTAAAAGGAATACATTTTAAAAAACTCAATGCAGAGAGCGAATTTCAACTAGAAAACCACTGGCAGCGAGTTCAGAACTTCACATACGAGGAAAATACTTCACCATTGTGAGGCCGCGTGTTTATAAAAGTGTGTAAGTTTGACGCAATGCTAAATGCTAACAAAGAAATGAGAGCAAATATAAAGCAGACGATTTGATAAAAATACATGACCACTAGTGTGAGTGTTTTGTATAAAGCTAGTTCAGTTTGTAGAGTTATTTTTACAATTGTAATTAAAGGGGCACTGTGTAAGATTGAGAGGAATTTAATTATCACTTATAGTCCACAAACATTTAAATCATATTTATTCTTTACAACATGAATACTTAAGAGAGCACTGTTAACCAATCCACATCAATTGTGATACATTTATACGTATTTGAAATGTTTTATTACGGGCCGGAATATGGATCATTGACGCTAGAGAGCAGCATGCTTAATAGGCAAAATGCATGTGAAAGGCTCCCTCTAGTGTTCAAAAGTGGAAATCGCTTTGTTTGTTTGTTTTTCTTACATAGTGCCCCTTTAAATTAAAAACATGTTAGCACTAGATTCAGAGACAAAACGACACATTTTATATATATATATATATATATATATATATATATATATATATATATATATATATATATATATATAATATTATATTATATAAACACATGGTGAAGTATTGACCTCATACGTGGAGCTCTGAACTCGCTGCAAATGATTTTCTGGCTATAACTTGTCTGCTTTGTGTCATTTAAATATTTATTAGTTTAGGCATTTGAGCTAGCTTCCAGAGGGAATGAATAGACAGGAAACAACGATCCACTGGTATATTCACACCGGAACTAGCCAAGCTGCAGCGTGAAAAATGCCTATTAGTTTAGTTGCAAAATCATTTGGTTCAGCAGATAACATGCTAACATCCTGGTGTACACTGAGGCCCTGATTTACTAAGGTGGATAATAGCACGTACTAATTTGCGGCCGCAGTTCAGAATTTTGCGCGTCCCTGAAGTGGGCGTGTTGCACGCGATCAACAAAGAGAAACTGCGTCAGTAGTGCGGGAGCAAACCGGTGAAGGCGGGCCTATATGTAAATGACCCTTTTGCGTGCTTCAGTTTCCACATGGAGGAAGAGGCTCGCAAACGAAATTCGACCCGAGGAACTAAGGTCCTCGTGGAAGAAGCAAACTCTCGTCACGAGGAGCTGACCCATGCAGAGGAATAAAACCATCACAATAGCCGCAATGCCATCTGGCAAGATATCACGAATAAAATAAATGCCGTTGGAAAGGCCAACAGGCCAACTCACAACTGTAGTTTTAGTAATTTGGTGGCAGAGATTTCTAATCATATTTGTAGGCTACTTGTTTTAATTTAATTTAATATGTATTGTATAAAATGTTTTAATGATTGTACTTTTATTTTAAACAATGAAAAGGAGAGTCTTGTCTCATTGCAGCCTCCCGGTATAAATAAATGAATGAATAATAATAATAATAATAATAATAATAATAATAATAATAATAATAATAATAATAATAATAATAATAATAATAATAATAATAATAATAATAATATCTTTCTATCTTTAAGCTTTCCGAAGTTATAACCATAACACAATTTATCACAGACATTGCAGGATCACACTCTTTCACTGAGACCATTTATATCATCAAATATTACATGAAAAAAAAAATATTTTAATTCTGCACATGCCAAAGATCATTAAAGAGTTAAATATAAGTTGTAGAAGTGCACATATTTTAATATACAAAGCCTCAAACATAACCTATTGTCCCTCTTTACCAATATTCACCCTATTGCATAACCAGCAGGATACACATTATAAATATACATTTATTAATTTATAAGCTTATTTTTAAGCATATTATTTGTTTAGATACCTGTGAAAATCAGCTCAAGCTCCAGGAACGGGCCAAATCAGTGACGCAGTGGATATATACGCGCTACTGGAAGAACTCAAAAACCAGAACGCGAGGGTCTTTCTTCCGTGGCGCAGGAGGTACGGGCACTCACAGGAGTAATGCGAGGTCTTCGTCGGACTGTGTGTCCACTCTAAAAACATCTGTTCAGGCCCTCATTGTGAGTGACCACCGCACAGCGCATTCAGCTAGTGAGGAAAGCACGGCACAGTGCGCACGGCGGCGCGCGAGGTCGAGGAGACGCCACAGACGTCTGGACACACGCTGAGAAAGAGAAAAAAAATAATAAAATCATATTGAAATCGCGTTGCATGTTGTCTTGTGTCTCCAAACCATACTTTGCCTGTGAAATGATTTTAGAGAGCATTCCGTGCTTGCAGCAGCGTTGTCTTAATTATAACCAGGCTTCTCCTTAACCTCACCACATATAATTACATTGTATTATATTATAACAGCATCATCTTGCAGGCCGTGTCTTTTTGCAATGTTGTGTAAGATGCAGCAAGCCACTACGATGTGAGCGGCTTTTTGGGGGCTGTATATCCGCCGCAGTGCGACGAAGACAGCGAAATCTGGACAATAATAATCAAATATAAATAATAATAATAATACTTATTGTAAATTATTTTTGTAATAATAATAATAATAATAAAATAATAATACGTATTATTAATTATTGTTATAATAATACGTATTATCAATTATTGTTATAATAATAATAACTATACTAGTTATTATTAATTATTATTGTGACAATATTATTGTTCTTGTAAAACTATCATTTTAATTTAATAGACTATTACTAATATTAATATGAATGGCATGTGATGCACGGCTCTGTGAAATACCAGCAGCAACTGCCACTGTCCTCTGGAATGAGCCAGATACCAGACGAGAAAATGACGATAAAATGATCTCTTCTAATGTTTCTACATTAACACGCACCTCTTTGGTTTCTGCGTCTTCTCCGGCGGAGTATTACAGCTGCCACACCCTCGACGTTGGTTGCAGGCGCTTTTTAACGACATTTGCATTTTCTCCGCCTATATTTTGCGGCATGACGCAAAAATGCCCGAAATTACATATTCATGATACCAAAGGTGCTAAACTGGCGCAGCGCAAAACTGTGTCACGTGAAAGACGCAATTTCTTTTGCACATGCATGGTAAATCGTTTTGCTCCCTTTTTTGCGCGTGCAGTTCACTTTGCGTCTGTGCAAACGCTTAGTAAATCAGGGCCTGAGTGTGAGTTCAGTGTGGGTTGGGAAAAGCGCATGTCGAACAATAGGTGCATTCACACATGATGTGACCACGGGTACGCTTCCTATAATAAACCTATGTAGAGGTGCTTTGCTTAGCACTTTACACTCGCGGAGCAAACTTAGCTAGAGGTGGTGCGGACAAAGCGAACATGTGTCTAAGCGTGACCAGCATGTAAGAAGAAAGTGAGTGAACTGTGGCTCTGAATGACCATGAGCAGTGACTGGGGGCCATCTTTATGATGTTGTGCTTGGCTTAGCCAGGGCCTTAGCTGGAGGAGCAGTTGGAGGTTAAAACTGGAGTGAGAGACAGATGACAATCAGGTCCAGGTGGAGCAGGTGAACTTTTGTTGTTTTAGTCGGTGATGGGACCATCCACTCAAGATATTCCTCTGCAAAAACTTCTGCTCCTGCAGATGCTAAAGTTCTGTAGCATTTTTGAGGTCCAACGCTAGCTTTAAAAGCTTCCACGTACAAAAACCTATGTTCATGATGTTGAACATCACAGGGTGGATGAAAATATTACGAATCAAACTATTTTAACTGCAACATCCTCTGCTGCAACATCAGGTGTGAAAGTCTGTCATTTCAGAGGTCCAAAGCAGGCATGGATAGTACAGTATTAGCTTTTGCATGATCTCCATGGTGACGAGAAAAAAATCTGACACACAAATCTAACAGTACTTAGATCATGTTTGCTCACATTAGAGGCCAAAAAGAAATGAAAGATTAAAAAAGTTGCTCAGTGATTCAGACAGACAGCAGGAGAGCAGCCAGCCACTCCATTTCCATAACACCAATCAATCAATCAACCAAGCAACCAACCAAGCAACCAACCAACCAACCAACCAATCAATCAATCAATCAATCAATCAACCAACCAACCAACCAATCAATCAATCAATCAATCAATCAACCAACCAATCAATCAATCAATCAATCAATCAATCAACCAATCAATCAATCAATCAATCAAACAATCAATGACTGATCTTTGTCCCATAATGCCCAGTAACTATTCTGTATATTCAAAGATCTTGGTACACGTCCATCCACATGTTAGTGTGTTTTACCCTTGAGCTCAGCTTGTGTCTGTCTGTTCCACAGGAGAGGATCGGAGAGATTTCCCTAACTGTGCTGGAACAGAGACACTTTGGTTTTTAGCTACAAAAACACACCAACCTGAGCGTTTGCTTTATCCAGATCTGTCAAATCTTTTCCAGCAGATTTGGCACAGATGCATTTGGAAAGCTAAACGAAATCAGAGTCACAGCGGCTTAGTGCTGGAGCGACAAAGTGAGATTGATATGTTTTATGCACACAGCAGGCTGGAGACTGTACACTTGACTTTACACAAATGTGGATGTTTCTGGGCTGAGCACAAAACAGTTTAACTGCCTTTCTGAACGTACTAGCTTGTTCTAAAGCAGAACTGACTTTGTTAAAATAAACACAGTGTTGTAAATCAAAACCAACTTTCACAGAAGTGACACAAGTGTTATGATTGGACAATGACAAACTAACACCTACATTTTTGTAAATCATTTGAAATCGTGAAAAAAAAAAAAAAAAAAAAAAAAAAAATTACCTAGAGAGCTCATGTAAAATGTCGTCGACATTTCTACTCTGTGCATTAATGATGACTTTGTGGCTTATTTTTCCTTCAGATTTGAACTACATTTTTATTCCTTTTCTTTAAAGATCATTCTCAAATTAAATATTCTTTTTTTTCTACGATTAAAAGAAGATTAATTAAACTATTAAAAGTCCGTGAACCAAAAGTCCATCAACCGTAGAAGGTCGAGAAGAGAAGATGAATGTTTAAGGAAAAGTTTGTACAGAACAGTGGACAGAACATTGCAGACTTTGGATGTTGGATTTTATCACCGTAAATGAATTAAAAGAGAGAATGAATGAAGTAAAAGGTCGTAGCGATAAACCACCTGTCGCCATTTCCGGAAAGTCTGTAAAAACAAGAACATTACAGACATGTAAAAGAAAAACTCAGACGTCGTGGGGTCATTTAAAGTTTACACACGTCCCAAGGTAAATATTATGCTGTCCAAATATGACATTAGAGGTATTTAAGGATCACACTGTAAAAAGTCACACGACCAAGAAGTTTAATTAAAGATGCACCGTGTAACCTCTTGACCAAAAATACACATGTTTTTGTAATTTGAACCTCTTTGATACACTAAAGAAATAATACAAGTCTGTGTTTTTACTTCGAGCAGGACCAATGGACTATTTTTTGTCTTGGGGGAAGGTCCTTCTGTTTGTTTTCATGGATGAGCTGTTACTTTGGCTATGCTTTTTGACATAATGGAACAAAATATATTTACTCACATTAATAATGTCGAGAAATAATATTACAAAAAAGTTATTCTATCTGTTACTTTATTATAGGCAATAGTCATTTCTTGATTTCATTACATTTCAGTGTTTGACGGCAAACGTTGATAATAAAATTATGTCTTTAGAATAAAAATGTGAGATTTTTGAGTTGAAATGTAGCTCTTGAATAAACTCTGTATGTGCCACCATCAGATGCATACATAGTTTGTCTGATTGCATCGTCCCTGTCAAATAAACAAAAATAAAACAATAAGGAAGAGTGTATTATTCCTCCTTAAACCAACAAAAGCTGTGTTACAGACTGTGTTATTCAGCCTTTTTATTCAGCATAAATGGTATTTCACCCTCCAAACATGAAGAGGTACAGTAGTTTTACTTTGACCCTTTTTGGCTTGAGAGAAAGTTTAGATTTTAAAGATCAAATATCTGCCTCAAACTTACTCAACAATGTTTTTAGTTCAAGATGTTTGCCTTTTATCTGAAACTGCATCATGTTTTGCATGACTGCATCATCATCTATCGCCGCGTATGATACAAGTGCAATGACAGAAGTTAAGATGTTTTGCCAGATTTGAAGCACTTTCTAGACTGAAAACAACCACGTTATGTATCTGAGTTAGCACAGCTCTATGGCACTTTACTTCCAGAATCAGGACAAACTTCCAATACTTAGCTCTATGGACAAGGCATGTTCAAACTGTGGCCTGGGGGTCAAATGAGGCCCTCAGACCAAATTTTGTTAGCTCTCAGACTTTCTAAAGAATTGTCTCAAACTGCAATCACTCATGCATTTTATGCAAACTTTGAAAACAATTTACCTTTTTTAAAATGTGTTTTAAGTCTCACTGTGGTCTTTTTCTTTAGATTCCAATTTCATGTGTTTCATTTCATAATTATTTAGCTTCACTTTTTGTATGTCTCAACTTGGACCTCGTTTTAATCTGTGTTTCAAATTGTGCACTGCAAAAATGATATGTCTAGACTTGCTTAAAATAACTTGGAATCCGAATTTTATTCTAGATTTATGTAACTTATGTAATGTAGAATATTTCATTGGTTTCAGGACATTTTAGCTAGTTATAAGAAAATTGGCTTAAAATAAGAACAAAACATTGCCAATGGAGTAAGAACATTGGCCCTAATCATTGAAAATCTTCTTTAAGAAGCTGCAGAGAAAACTCTACATCAGATTCACAACAAGTTCATAATGGTCATTTACTTAAAAATTAAGAATGCATTAAGAGAGCTACTTCCTTATATGGCAATGGGCCTCAGGGCTTCTCACACACATGAACCAATCAGAGGAAACATGTTCAAGTCACAGATTGAAACAATGTTGGGTTATTGCCGTTTATATATATAATAATTGCATAATTGAACACTTTTTTGTTTCTAAAATGACTTCATATACAATAATTTGTAAAAATACATAACCTACAATCATGTAGGAATTACAATTTTTGACTAAATTATATAAGAAATACATTTCTTTTTTTTGTTTTTACGAGTGCTCCTGAGTGTTTCTGTTAAGAACACATTTTGTAAATACCAAAAATGTTCGTAAGGAGCCCTTAGTAAGCATGTGTCATCAACGAGGCCCAATTATGTTAACCCATTGGCAAATAATTTGGCTCAAAATAAGAAGCAATGTCTTGAAATCTGCTTGAAACACTTATGTCTTTAAGTTCAGTGTTGCCCTTGATGAAAAAAAAGTTTAGACACCCTTTCTAATAGACAGACCATCGGACAAAACTCAATCCCAATCATAAAAACGTAAGACCTGTCGTGTGAGCGTTAACATTGGAGCTCTGGGAGACCGAACAGCACGCCCGACCCTGAAAGAACGCCCAAAAGAAGCTTTGAACGAGCGTTTTAATCTCTATCGTCCGGGGTGCCTTGGAGTTCATTGGCCAATATTTTATCTGTTTTCCTCAGCTAAACACCGGCGGGGCCTTGAAGCATGTACCTCTTTGCAGTAACGCTCTCTCTTATTCCCAGGACTCTCCGCTCTAAACTGTTCGCACAAGTTTTCATTACACACATCTTACAGAGCGCATTGATTTTTGTTCCAACCCCTTCTGCACCACACCACACCACACCGCCCGGTCCCGCTCAGCCCCTGAAGTGGACCGTGATTAGAGTTAGCCGGCTCCAAAACACAGCGGTCGGTCGGTCTCACTGTCTTTTAAAGGGTGTCGTTCCAAGCGAGGTCAAGGGGCTGGCCAGGTCCCACGTCGCCGAGAAGAACGCTGTATCTGTACAACCTGTTCTGAAATGTGAGGAGCGCCGGGTTGTCCAGACACAATTTCCACTTTTCAGCTCAAGAGTAGTGGAGTGTTTGATTTGGAAAGGTGACTTGAGTTCAGCGCTCGGGGACTGTTTTAAGAATGTAACCGTTGTGCACACAAAGGCAAAACTGTTCGAATTCAATGAAGCAAATTGGACCTGGTGTTAAGTGTTTGTGAGTGTTCGCCATGGGTCTTTTATAAAATCTAGTTAGAGTATTGCTAGATTGCAGCCACTGTGGCCGAAGCAGGAAAATCCTTCGACAGGTTTGAAAGCATTTTTTCCCGAGAGCGCAACACAAACACAAACTGCTCGTGTTCAGCAGAAACAGCGACTACAGCTTTAAGAACTGTCGGATTTTGTGGCAATTCTTACCATGATAAACTGTTTTCTGGTTCTTTTTCATTCATTATCAGAGTAGCATTTACTCTACATCATATTTTTTTATAGACAAGACAATAATATAACGCACATGAAAATAACTAAATACATAAAAAGTAAAAAAAAAACAACAACAAGCAAACAATCACATGTAAAAAAAACAAAAAAAAACAAAAAAACAAACAAAACAAAACTACACAATTCATTAAAAAAACAAGACACAGACAACATCACAACAAACACACAAACACCAGCAACAGTGTCAAACCAAAAACAAAAAAGAGACGCATTTAGTTTTATATAAAATGTTTTAAAAGCTTTAGTGTAGTGTCGGCTGTCGCTGCTTGTTTTTTAACTTCTGCCTGGTCAGGCCTGAGCTTGCGTCTTCACTCAGCTGGAGCTCTTCTAGTTATTTGCGCAAAGAATTATGGGGGAAGCACTATAGTGCAGGCTAAAGCTAAGGGCCAACATGGCAGCAATCGCCAATCACCTGGATAGGACATTGCTGCTTGTAGCCGATGTAATTCAGCCCCAGCGGTCGCTGCAACGAGAAAGTCCTTCTACAGGCTAGAAAGCATTTTTTCCCTAGAGCGCAATGCAAACACAAACTGCTCATGTTCGACAGGACCAACATCTACAGCTTTAAGAACTGTCAGATTTTGTTGCAATTCTCACCTAGTTTCACATCATAAACGTTTTTCCGGTTCAAAAGGTTTTAGTTTTGTATAAAACGTCTTTTTAAGCTTTAGCTTCGACTAGCGCTGCTCACACTGTAACTTCCACTCCAAAGAATTTTGGGGGAAACACAACTGCGCATTTTCCATAGCCTGTAGAGCATCTAGCAAAATGCTAAAGCTAACAGCTATGATGGCTATGAACGCTAGTGAGCTAAAGCCATGACGCACAGCGCCCGCCATTGGAGCCCCCTTGATGAAAAAGAGAGAAGTCTGGAGCGGCACTTGTCCCGAGTGCTCAGGGGCTGCGGGCTGGCTCTACCAGGTTAGTGATAGCAACCAGGGACCAGGGATGAACCCAGGGATGAAAGTGTAAAGCGGAGGAAGTTCCGCCCACTGAGTTTGATGAGTTGAAAATGACTGATTTTTTTCAACATGAATACATTTATATTTTTAATGTTTATTTTAAATATCTATCGACACATTTACTTTTTAAAGATGTATTTGAACATATATTGCCACATTTATTTTAAACTATGCATATAATTATTGCCACATTTAATTATTTACTTATTTAAATATCTATTTGTATATTTTTTTATTTAATTAGCTAAATATATATTCATTCATTTTATTATATTTCAATATATATATATATATATATATATATATATATATATATATATATATATATTATATATATATATATATATATATATATATATATATATATATTTTTTTTTTTATTTGTTTATTGAATTCAAAATATACTTAATTCATGGTATATGGTGTGTGTATACATTGAATTTTAACACTCTGAATCCGCCAGTGTAATGGAGTATTTTCATTAAAAATACTAAACGTACACAGTTCATTTTGAACTAAGTCAATTGCTTAGTAAACAGACTTGACAAACCAATCTTTTACAAACAAGTTAAAAATAGCAGTAGGTCTTTCAAATAAAATAAGCTGTGAGAGGAACAAATTACCTAAAACTAGGAATTACATTACGTATATTACTTTAATTTCTTGTGTTTTACTCTCCATTCCTGTTAAAGCCTACCATTATATGAAACCATTTGAAGCTCTGCATAATGTGAGCAGACAGCACCATTTAAACATCACATAAAATGAACATATGTTTGTGTTGTTATTAGACAAACACATGAAAGAACTCCAGCTGTGCGTCTTTCTCAGACACTCTCCATCAAAACTGACGCAACCGGGAAAAAGTGAGGAAACACTGGTGCTTGTCATTCCAGCAGCATTACATAAAAAGACTTCACACACAACTGAAATGTCCATGAGCCGATCCAGGAAGAAAAATAGTGTTTATGCCCACATTTGTCCACATTTGAAAGATGGTCTCGAAATGGCAAACAGAACTTTTTACTTGAGAGTTTGGAGCTCTGTGTTTCATGTCCTACCAGATGTATCCAAAGCTATAGATGTATTTAAATTTTTAAATCCCAATTGTTCTGATTTTTGACCACTTTAATGCCTGCCAACAATAGAGGAATGATGTGGTTTGGGTTGTTAAAATAAACCCAAGAAATTAACTCAACAAGTCCTAAATGATTGCCTTGACTTGACTGCAAATTAGAATAGTATATAGTGTTTTCAGTATGAGCATCAATACTAAAACTTCGATATTGATGTTGTAATATTAGAAAATATCTACATGCTGAGGGGAAGGGATTGCTGTAGACATTGTCCAACCATGACAAATTTACGAGAACAAAAAATTGATGAGGAATGCTTTGTGAACCTCCGAACAAAAGCTAAAGGCAGAAAGAGATGCTCATTGGTAAAAGAACCATAGATGCATCAACAAACAGAAAAAACAAAGCACTCTTTTCTTAAAGTGAGGCTAAACACGCAGTCAGAAACTGACTCCGCCCACAACTGCACCTCAAACAGTCTCGCAAACGTAGGAGATGCCTGGAGGCCTTCTAAGGGACGTCCAGTGGGCGTGAACAGACGTGGATTGACATCATGAAATATGAACAGCGAGCTTGGTGAGTTTTGAGCCAGAGCAATCCTGACATGCGGTGAAACCTTTCCTTTACATAAGCACAGGAGCGCAATGTCCAAAAAAGCCCGGAAAGTTAGCGCTAGACAGACGGATTTGGAGGGACCATGATTTAGGAGAATGGGTAAGTTTAGGAACGGGATAAGGAGAATGGGTAAGTTTAGGAAAGGGATAAGGAGAATGGGTAAGTTTAGGAAAGGGATAAGGAGAATGGGTAAGTTTAGGAAAGGGATAAGGAGAATAGGTAAGTTTAGGAAAGGGATAATGAGAATGGGTAAGTTTAGGAAAGGGATAAGGAGAATGTGTAAGTTTAGGAAAGGGGTAAGGAGAATGGGTAAGTTTAGGGAAAGAGTTTGGGCAAACAGGAATGTACATTGGTGGCGTTCTCGAGTCTTATCCGGAACGCCCTAGCTGCAGTTCGACCCTACTCCCACATACACAGGTTGACAGTCAAAACAATATGATTCTGTGTTTAGTTTCACTTTTATTAAAATGTCTTTATTAACTATGGCATGTTAAAATAGACCTCCTAGAGCCCCAACAGCCGGGGGAACAAATAGATTTCAAAGGCACCATGTTATATTATATACAAGTTTTCCACCAATAGGGGTTCACCATCTAACTTCGTCAGAGTGAGAAGTGGGCAGAAACATAAATGCACCACGAAGATGGCAGTGTGGAAAAAAATAGTATGAAAAAAGGCACAAAATGTTACAAATGTTTCCCTCTGCTGCAGTTTTTAAAGTCTATTACGAATAAATTAACACAGTCTCTGGAAAAAAAGTAGATTTACAACAAAATGTCAAAAACGTACAGTAAGCACATTTTCACACCTTTTTTTTTTTTAACTTCAATATGTTACGATAAGCTAAAACACAAAAATAACCACAACTTTTCGTTGAAGCCATATTTCTTTGGGTTTAACAAGTTTAGGGTTCCAGTTACTAAAATGGGTAAGTTTAGGGCGTACGTTTTCACTTTTTGTAACATATTGCCGTACAAAGAAGGTGACCATCACATTAACGTCTATGACTCAATACACACAAACTATCTACCACAAATGTTGCTTTATTACATGAAAAACATAGCGGCCTTTTTAATCTCAAGGGTACACTTCTGTGCTCTTTACAGTTTACTGAACAACTTCTATTACCGCAGGAATACTTAACATGGTTCCCAGACATGTGTCACGATATTCTGACGTTAAACAAACTCTGCTCGGTGCTCCGACTGCTGCCTGAAGCGTATCCCAAGGTCGATTCTATATTTCACCAAGGTCTGCTAGCTAGAGAGCGAATTTTTCTCCTGCTATGCCACATGTGTCCCCGCTCAGGCTATATTTTACATGCTGACAAACACAGATTCATCAAGAAGCATGTGTTAACTGATGGCAAGGTCTTCTCCTACCTGAGGACAGTAAAAGTGCATTGATCTAAGCAGCGCAGAGGGAGGGCTCATGGTGACTGGGAGATTGCACCTGGAGGATTGACGTATTCTGCATGTTCTATTTTTAATGTTTCTTATGAAGTAAGAGATGGGAAAATTCTCAAAATAGTATAGGATAATTTCAAAACTCTGTGTCCTTTAAGAAATAGTCATGTTACTGGGTATTTATATATGGGTGCGTGGTCTGTGCTCTACAGGAAATTCAAGTTTTTACCTCCTTTGAGATTTTTTTTTGACAAATAAATTGTATTTTTAGAGCAGCTAATTCAGGTTGAGTCAGAACAAAGTTTAAATGGAGGTTTTTGATATGCGGTTATGTCATTAAAGTAAACACATTTCTGTAGCAATAAAAATGACTTTGACAGTACTATCATAGTAGCATTACAGCTACTGTTTAGACAGTTGGATCACTGTATTCATCTCCATGTTTTCGTATCTACACTTGTCACAATATATTTCCTTAAAGGGACTGTACCTGATTTTTGCATCCTTAAAAATGTAAACAAACAGAAATGATTCATTTTAAACTTCTTACTTCAGTCTACATGATTTGTTCACTTAGCTAATGCATTCTGAGCTTCAAAATTGTTCATCATGATCAGTGGTTAAAGTGGGATTTGGGAGGTGGGGGAACTCTATTTTAGGGTCCTGCCATAAGCAGGATTTTGAACAAACCGAAATCCAAAAGGATTTGATTAAAAGTAAATAGTCTTTTTTTATATTGTCACTTATATATTTGCTATTGGAGGTTGCAGAAGAGAGAAATTCTCTGATATGTCTTGACATTGAGCAGCTGGAATCAGGCTACTCTTTAAAAAAAGAGAGGTCTGGGGAATTTTGAAAAAATCAATGCAATTTCCTGCATTTTGGTGAGTTTTAGATGTGATATTCTTATTATTTGATGTGACTTTACCATAATTAAAAAGACATGAGGCAATTAATAAATAAATAAAAATAGAGGCAACCAGAGACCAGATTAGGGAGGCCCCAGCCCTGGATGCCTCCTTTAGCTCTGTAAAACTGTTTTAGGCACATGTGGTTTTAGGAGCATTATCAAATCTATCTATCTATCTTCCTCACAAAAATAAGACAAGTCTATTTTCTATAATTTGGTGTACACAATCTATTGTAACCCACAATAGCTTGTGTACACTATAGCCTACTCAGCTCCTCTCTTCTCCTTGAGTCCCTCCTGCCCATGCATTGCTCCTGTCTCTGCTCCTGTCTCTGTCTCTGCTCCTGTCTCTGCTCCTGTCTCTGCTCCTGCTCCTGTCTCTGCTCCTGCTCCTGTCTCTGCTCCTGTCTCTGCTCCTGCTCCTGTCTCTGCTCCTGTCTCTGCTCCTGCTCCTGTCTCTGCTCCTGTCTCTGCTCCTGTCTCTGCTCCTGCTCCTGTCTCTGCTCCTGCTCCTGTCTCTGCTCCTGTCTCTGCTCCTGTCTCTGTCACTGCTCCTGTCTCTGTCACTGCTCCTGTCTCTGCTCCTGCTCCTGTCTCTGCTCCTGTCTCTGCTCCTGCTCCTGTCTCTGCTCCTGCTCCTGTCTCTGCTCCTGTCTCTGCTCCTGCTCCTGTCTCTGCTCCTGCTCCTGTCTCTGCTCCTGTCACTGCTCCTGCTCCTGCTCCTGCCCCTCTGCCCTCAGTGCTGGGCTTTTACACATCTGTGCCAATTTATAAGTCAAGTTTTAGCGCGGTAAAACCACACGCGGTTGTTTGGAAGCTTATATCGCTCTCTCCCGTTCGTGCGCACCGCGCTGTCGGACTTCCTCACATCCGAAACAGCACCAGCGGGAGGGGCTCACCCTCCGCGGCTGAGTTGTCTCGAGGAACACGCGCGGTGATCGCATCGTCGTTTACGTCACCTTTACTTGTAGTTTTGAGCTCCGTGTTGACATAGTTGAAGAGAAAAGTTATTAAAGTTTTGTTTTGGGGTCTTCCGTCCCGCTGTGAGATGAGCCCTGTCCTCAGACAGACAGAGCAGTTTCCCCACGACTCTACCACTGGACTCTGCGCTGTGCAGCGAGCTGGGCGTGTAGTTCAGGACCAGTTGTTCATTTCGCTGTTGCCGCTGACTTAATCACTTATCAAATAGATCTAAGCTACAAATAAATGCAACTGCAACTCAAAGCAACTGGAACTCAATCCTTTAATTACTATAATCATTTTGCATGTGTTTATTTTATTATAACAATGTTATTTTTAATGAAATTTAAATATGAAATTTTTTTTTTGAGGTCATTGAAGGTGCCGGAACGCCGTTCCTGACCGTTCCGGCCCACTTTAACCCCTGATCATGATGTGTTTTAATGTTTTTTCACAGTTGTTAGCAGCGAGGTGAGTCTCCATGCTAACAACAGTTAGCCACAATGCTTAAAACAACAGCAGAAAAAATTGCACACAAACAGAATTTTATTAGACATAGACAGGACTTTGCGGACTAATTTCCACCTGAATAGATACATTAACAAGATATCAGTGCCAGGGGAAAATTATTTTTAAGTTATTTTGTTGCAAAAAAAATCGAGTACAGTCCCTTTAAGTCTATATTTGCCGTTGTAGTTTTTGAGCAGTGAGTGTTGTTCGGATGCACTGCTCATGGCAGTAATATAAAGCTGGAGACTGGGAGACACCTGCAGATCTGAGCTGTTAATCTGAACCGCAGATATACACCTTTCTTCTTCTCTGCGGTTTATTTTTGCCGAGATAACGCCACAGCTGTTGAAAACGCCACCTGCTGTTGAAATGTATTAACTGAGGGAATGTGCTTAGTGCATTAACTTGTTAAAAATAAATACATTTTGGTACATTTTAACTTAAATAATTTTAATAACTTTTCCCACAATGTGACTGGATGGTTCTCTGGCCAGCTAATGCTAGCTGATAGGACTTCCAGAGTGGACCATAGGTCTGGACTGTCCACCGGCCAGAGGCTCACAATAATGCGATGCTACCAGCCTGGATGTCCCCCGGCACTTTTCCAGCACACTCTTACAAACTCTACCCAGTTAAGGGAGCATTTGAGTCGGGTGCCCTTCCACGTGGTACCAGATGAACGCCTATTGTCTGTCCGGACATCCTGCTGCATCTCCGCTTGTAAACTTGAGATCGGTCTCCACAAACACGCATCACAAACACGGGCGCGATCCCCACAGCACTCCCTGTGCCTCTGGTTCTGTTCGAGGCTGTGACCCGCGGCAGTCCTGTGCCTCTGGTTCTGTCCGAGGCTGTGACCCGCGGCAGTCCCGTGCCTCTGGTTCTGTCCGAGGCTGAGACCCGCAGCAGTCCCGGTGCCTGGCCTCTGAGCCACGGCAATACGCCGCCGGGATCATTGTGCTTGAGCTTGGGGCATAATGTTGAATTAAAGCAAGAGTGGGTTCAGGATGATGATTAGGTTAGGGTGAGGAAAAGGGTTTAGGTAAAAGTTAAAATAAAAAAATAAAAATTTGTTATTTTAATAAAAAAAAAAAAAAGAAGATTTAATACTTTTATTTAAATGTGTTAATTAAAAAAAACATAATAAACTTCGTTAAAAGCACACTGACACTTCCGCATTCCGTTTTGCTTCATGGTGTGGATCTGCGGTTCAGATCTGCAGGTTCTCGTGGTTCTCCCGGTCTGCAGCTATACCCTTCTCGCTCATGGAGGTCCATAAGTGGGTGTGGCCTCTGATGCCGACTGTATCTATAGAACATCCACATCATTCTATGACAGATCTATAAAAATGCTCCCTATTTTAATAGCCTTGAATGGGCCTATTCAACTCAGTCCCCCCAAAGATTTGATGTGGCCCTCAACCCATTTTCCCACTATTACAGAAAGATACTTTTTCTTGCTTGCTGGTTTAAAGCTGGGCTATTTTCTAAGGTGAAAAGAACACAAATCAGGCGATCGTCTTTAATACCTTTAGTGTAGGTCATGCTGCGTAGAGAGTTCTCCTACATAAAATAATTTCTTCCTGTACCACAGGACTTTTTGTCCCATTTCAGATGTTTTTTCTTTGTTTTTCTTTTTCAGAGGGGGAAACGTTTGTGCCTTAGAAACTTGAAGAAGTGCATTGTTTTAATACAAGGCTTTCTCTTGACTTTTCTCTTTATTCTACATTGATTATTCTCACTCTGCTTCCATCTTTTCTCTTCAACTCTTTTCTACCTCTCTTATGAACGTTTAAAAAACACTTTACAATCCTACAGTTTTGGATCAAATCTATTACAATTTCTCTAAAGGTTTTTCACAATAGATGCACAAAATAATATATTAGTCTCTTTTTTATTTACATTTTTGTATATTTATCAATTTATTTTCAAGAAATTTACTTGTGGTAATAAGAATTTGTTACATCAAAGATCGCAGTCCGGCCCTCCTCCACTTATTTGGATTTGAATACGGCCCTTGTGAAAAAAAGATTGCCCACCTCTGGATTAAGCGTATGAAGCTCTTCAGAGACGCTCCCCGCGGCTGTTAATACGTGAGAAAGACTCACTAAACATGTGCTAGGTTTCGATTTGTCTGTTCTTTGTAAGAGTCGCAAAGACGACCTCTGCAAAGCTGTTTAAAGGGACTATACCTGATTTTTGCATCCTTAAAAATGTAAACAAACAGAAATAATTCATTTTAAACTTCCTACTTCAGTCTACATGATTTGCTCACTTAGCTAATGCATTCTGAGCTTCAGAATTGTTCATCATGATGTGTTTTAATGTTTTTTTCACAGCTGTTAGCAGCGAGGTGAGTCTCCATGCTAACAACAGTTAGCCACAATCAGGGGTTAAAGTGGGCCGGAACGGTCAGGAACGGCGTTCCGGCACCTTCAATGCCCTCCAAAAAAAAAAAAATAATAATAATAAATACATTTAAAAAAATAATAAAAAAATAACATCGTTATAATAAAACAAACACATGGAAAATGATTATAGTAATTAAGGGATTGAGTTGTAGATGCTTTGAGTTGCAGTTGCATTTATTTGTAGCTTAAATATATTTGATAAGTGATCAAGTCACAGCGGCACCAGCAAAATGAACAACTGGACCCTGAACGGTACACGAGCCCCTCGCTGCACAGCGCAGAGGAAACTGCTTTGTCTGTCAGAGAACAGGGCTCATCTCACAGCGGGACGAGTGGCCCCAAAAACGAAACTTTAAGGACTTTACGTTTCAACTATACCAACAGAGCTTAAAGCTAAAGGCGACGTTAACGATGGCATGATAATTGCGCGTTCTACGAGACAACTCGGCCGCGGAGGGCAAGCCTCTCCCGCTGGTGCTGTTCGGATGTGAGGAAGTCCGACAGCGCGGCACGCACGAACGGGCGAGAGCGATATAAACTTCCAAATAACCGCGTGTGGTTTTACCGCGCTAAAAAATGACTTATAAATTGGCACAGTCAGATTTGTTAAAGCCCAGGACTGAGGGCAGAGAGACAGGGCAGGAGCTGTGACAGGGCAGGAGGAGTGAAGGGGCAGTGACAGGGGCGGGACTCAAGGAGAAGAGAGGAGCTGAGGGAGTACAGTGTACACAGCTTGTGTACACCAAATTATAGAAACATTTTTGTCTTATTTTTAGTGGGTAGCCTATTTTATTATATATATATATTTTTTTTACCTAGAAATAAACCAGATAGATAGATAGATAGATAGATAGATAGATAGATAGATAGATAGATAGATAGATGGTTACTTTTTAATTCCACAGACAGCTTTTTCTCTCTTAAAGCCAGAACAGTCCTGCTGTATTGTTGAAAATCAACACTTTTTCCAGTTAACAGTTTAACTTTTTTCAAAAACTTTCTTGTTTTAGCAGTTACCTGTATTTGTCGCAACAAGATTAAAACTGACTGACTCTCCTAAAACCCAGTTTTACAGGGGCAGAGCTAAGGGAGGCATCCAGGGCTGGGGCCCCCTTAATCTGGTCTATGGTTGCCTCTTTTTATTTAATTTTTATTGCCTGATGTTTTTTTAATTATGGTAAAGTTACATCTAAAACTCGCAAAATGCAGGAAATTGCATTGAATTTTTCAAAATTTTGAAGAGTGGCCTAATTCCAGCCACTCAATGTCAAGACACATCAGAGAATTTCTCTCTTCTGCACCCTCCAATAGCAAATATAAGTGAGAATATAAGAAAAGAAAAGACTATNAAGTCTGGACTGTCCAACCGGCCCAGAGGCTCACAATAATGCGATGCTACCAGCCTGGATGTCCCCCGGCACTTTTCCAGCACACTCTTACAAACTCTACCCAGTTAAGGGAGCATTTGAGTCGGGTGCCCTTCCACGTGGTACCAGATGAACGCCTATTGTCTGTCCGGACATCCTGCTGCATCTCCGCTTGTAAACTTGAGATCGGTCTCCACAAACACGCATCACAAACACGGGCGCGATCCCCACAGCACTCCCTGTGCCTCTGGTTCTGTTCGAGGCTGTGACCCGCGGCAGTCCTGTGCCTCTGGTTCTGTCCGAGGCTGTGACCCGCGGCAGTCCCGTGCCTCTGGTTCTGTCCGAGGCTGAGACCCGCAGCAGTCCCGGTGCCTGGCCTCTGAGCCACGGCAATACGCCGCCGGGATCATTGTGCTTGAGCTTGGGGCATAATGTTGAATTAAAGCAAGAGTGGGTTCAGGATGATGATTAGGTTAGGGTGAGGAAAAGGGTTTAGGTAAAAGTTAAATAAAAAAATAAAAATTTGTTATTTTAATAAAAAAAAAAAAAAGATTTAATACTTTTATTTAAATGTGTTAATTAAAAAAAACATAATAACTTCGTTAAAAGCACACTGACACTTCCGCATTCCGTTTTGCTTCATGGTGTGGATCTGCGGTTCAGATCTGCAGGTTCTCGTGGTTCTCCCGGTCTGCAGCTATACCCTTCTCGCTCATGGAGGTCCATAAGTGGGTGTGGCCTCTGATGCCGACTGTATCTATAGAACATCCACATCATTCTATGACAGATCTATAAAAATGCTCCCTATTTTAATAGCCTTGAATGGGCCTATTCAACTCAGTCCCCCCAAAGATTTGATGTGGCCCTCAACCCATTTTCCCACTATTACAGAAAGATACTTTTTCTTGCTTGCTGGTTTAAAGCTGGGCTATTTTCTAAGGTGAAAAGAACACAAATCAGGCGATCGTCTTTAATACCTTTAGTGTAGGTCATGCTGCGTAGAGAGTTCTCCTACATAAAATAATTTCTTCCTGTACCACAGGACTTTTTGTCCCATTTCAGATGTTTTTTCTTTGTTTTTCTTTTCAGAGGGGGAAACGTTTGTGCCTTAGAAACTTGAAGAAGTGCATTGTTTTAATACAAGGCTTTCTCTTGACTTTTCTCTTTATTCTACATTGATTATTCTCACTCTGCTTCCATCTTTTCTCTTCAACTCTTTTCTACCTCTCTTATGAACGTTAAAAAAACACTTTACAATCCTACAGTTTTGGATCAAATCTATTACAATTTCTCTAAAGGTTTTTCACAATAGATGCACAAAATAATATATTAGTCTCTTTTTTATTTACATTTTTGTATATTTATCAATTTATTTTCAAGAAATTACTTGTGGTAATAAGAATTTGTTACATCAAAGATCGCAGTCCGGCCCTCCTCCACTTATTTGGATTTGAATACGGCCCTTGTGAAAAAAAGATTGCCCACCTCTGGATTAAGCGTATGAAGCTCTTCAGAGACGCTCCCCGCGGCTGTTAATACGTGAGAAAAGACTCACTAAACATGTGCTAGGTTTCGATTGTCTGTTCTTTGTAAGAGTCGCAAAGACGACCTCTGCAAAGCTGTTTAAAGGGACTATACCTGATTTTTGCATCCTTAAAAATGTAAACAAACAGAAATAATTCATTTTAAACTTCCTACTTCAGTCTACATGATTTGCTCACTTAGCTAATGCATTCTGAGCTTCAGAATTGTTCATCATGATGTGTTTTAATGTTTTTTTCACAGCTGTTAGCAGCGAGGTGAGTCTCCATGCTAACAACAGTTAGCCACAATCAGGGGTTAAAGTGGCCGGAACGGTCAGGAACGGCCGTTCCGGCACCTTCAATGCCCTCCAAAAAAAAAAAATAATAATAATAAATACATTTAAAAAAATAATAAAAAAATAACATCGTTATAATAAAACAAACACATGGAAAATGATTATAGTAATTAAGGGATTGAGTTGTAGATGCTTTGAGTTGCAGTTGCATTTATTTGTAGCTTAAATATATTTGATAAGTGATTCAAGTCACAGCGGCACCAGCAAAATGAACAACTGGACCTGAACGGTACACCGAGCCCCTCGCTGCACAGCGCAGAGGAAACTGCTTTGTCTGTCAGAGAACAGGGCTCATCTCACAGCGGGACGAGTGGCCCCAAAAACGAAACTTTAAGGACTTTACGTTTCAACTATACCAACAGAGCTTAAAGCTAAAGGCGACGTTAACGATGGCATGATAATTGCGCGTTCTACGAGACAACTCGGCCGCGGAGGGCAAGCCTCTCCCGCTGGTGCTGTTCGGATGTGAGAAGTCCGACAGCGCGGCACGCACGAACGGGCGAGAGCGATATAAACTTCCAAATAACCGCGTGTGGTTTTACCGCGCTAAAAAAATGACTTATAAATTGGCACCAGTCAGATTTGTTAAAGCCCAGGACTGAGGGCAGAGAGACAGGGCAGGAGCTGTGACAGGGGCAGGAGGAGTGAAGGGGGCAGTGACAGGGGCGGGACTCAAGGAGAAGAGAGGAGTGAGGGAGTACAGTGTACACAGCTTGTGTACACCAAATTATAGAAACATTTTTTGTCTTATTTTTAGTGGGTAGCCTATTTTTATTATATATATATATTTTTTTTACCTAGAAATAAAACCAGATAGATAGATAGATAGATAGATAGATAGATGATAGATAGATAGATAGATAGATAGATAGATGGTTACTTTTTTAATTCCACAGACAGCTTTTTCTCTCTTAAAGCCAGAACAGTCCTGCTGTATTGTTGAAAATCAACACTTTTCCAGTTAACAGTTTAACTTTTTTCAAAAACTTTCTTGTTTTTAGCAGTTACCTGTATTTGTCGCAAACAAGATTAAAACTGACTGACTCTCCTAAAACCCAGTTTTACAGGGGCAGAGCTAAGGGAGGCATCCAGGGCTGGGGCCCCCTTAATCTGGTCTATGGTTGCCTCTTTTTATTTAATTTTTATTGCCTGATGTTTTTTTAATATGGTAAAGTTACATCTAAAACTCGCAAAATGCAGGAAATTGCATTGAATTTTCAAAATTTTGAAGAGTGGCCTAATTCCAGCCACTCAATGTCAAGACACATCAGAGAATTTCTCTCTTCTGCACCCTCCAATAGCAATATAAGTGAGAATATAAGAAAAGAAAAAGACTATTTACTATTTTCAAATCCTTTTGGACTTTGTATGTTCAAAATCCTGCGTACGGCCCTGAACCTAAAATAGCAGTTCCCCCACCCCAGCGATCGCAAATCCCAACTTTAACCCACTGAGCTACGACCCAATCGCTATCACAAGTGCTCTTGACAGACGCTTGTGTATTTCTGTATTAAATACACCATCGATGCTCCACGCTTTTATCCGCAGCACTGAGCTCGACAATCAAATATAAATAACTAATATATATTAATCCACAAAATGATTCGTCTTTTTTGTGCTATGCTAGCTTGATATCAAGAAACATACTTTTAACTGTAGCTAAGATTGTGCTTGTTTGTTTTATTCATGTCCCTAATTTATTGTGTTGGATTTTGTTAAGTTGAATTAAAATGTCTGATGTCTTGTCTTTACTGCAATGTGGACATTTGTGGTCAACACATCAGGAATAAACTATAGTGTACATACCCGTGGGCTCAAGCTACAGTTAGCAAGTTACTTACACATAATGGACATTATTATAATTCAATATCACACAGAGCTGGGTCAAATATTTACATCATTTATTTGTTATAAAATTACTAAACTAATTCAAATAAATGAGTTACTTCTAAAAACGGCCAGTGTGTGGAGCCGTTCAGCCGAGGCAGAGAAGCTAGCTCTAATCAGCAGACGTATTTTAATAAAACACTATTTTTTTCGACTGTTAGCTTTAGTCTCACACATCCTTACAAACGCACGGCTGTTTTTCTATGGCTCCAGTGGCTAGTTTTCAATTTATTTGGCCAAAAACGAGAGAAAAGCTGCATATTTGTATCTACCGCCATTGACTTGAATGGAATGTTTTCACCGAAAGTGGGCGGGTACTTTTGTGGAGCAGCAAAATGCCCGTATGTTGCAAGTCATCTATTGCTGCTTTCGCAGCCAAGACCAGACGTCACCAGCTACAAAATGTCCAGAAAGGTGAACATAGAAGAGGACCCGTGGTTGAGACCTGTTTCAACCACGGGTCAGGGATAAATTCTCTTACTGCTTTTGCAGCCAAGCCCATTCTGCACGAATTTATCTAGACCAGGGGTTCCCAAACTTTTCAGCCCGGGACCCCCAAAATAACTATGCAACCAACTCGCGACCCCCACAGCAACAATTATATGCTTTTGTATTAATTTTAAGTTACAAAACCATTTAAATTAGGCTTAATTGTGTTTATTTTAACAGTATATTGCTTTATATAAGCCCAATTCCCCCAAAAATTGATTAAATGCCAAGTCATAATTGTAAAAATACATTTTGAAATCATCTCGCGACCCCCAGATTTTGCTTTGCGACCCCCGAGGGGTCCCGACCCCCACTTTGGGAACTACTGATCTAGACATCCAGGAAATGCTACGAAACAATATCATCAGTGCATTGTCTGCTGCATCAATAGGGATGTTAGCCGTGACGTAAAAAATGGCGATCACGTGACGCGCTGGTTGGCAGAAGTAGTTAAAACGTATTGGCAGCAAGCTGAACAAACACGAAAAAAGACTGTGTTTGTCTCTTGCTGTGTGACTCGGTGAGCTAACAGGTTTGATAAGAGCAATCCATAGAGCTCCTACCGTGTTCAGAAAAAGCCTACACCAAAAAGAAAGCTTTTAATTTCTTCAATGGGAAAAGCAATAAGAGCTAGCCGGAAGCTAGCTGGTTTTGCCAACCAATTTGACGTCACATGTCGGCTCGGCCTTTTCCAGAAAATCTCCACGTGACTGAGTGCTGAAAGCGGCCACACTAACCCGTGGAGAAACAGCAATCTCATAACTTTTACAGATTAAGCCAGACATGGGCAAACTGCGGCCCGGGGGCCAGACGCGGCCCTCGAACTGTTTTAATCAGGCCCCTGAAACATTTTTGAAAATAAGAGGTAATCTTAATATTGCTTTTTTTCTTGATTTATTTAGTTGTTATGGTCTTAAATTTCACAATAGAATAAGCCAGGGGTTGCCCCTCTGAACCTGATCTGACAACTTTTACTGACAGGCAGCTCTCGTGTGTTTGGTGTAAATAGTGCTGTCGGTGGTCAGAGGAGCATGAAGCAAGTCGTGGAGGCGAGGTTTTCAAGACTCGCCCGGAGAATCTGCGTCGCCAGTGGTCACCAGTTGCTGCATATTCAACTGTTTGATTGGCCCGTGGCTACGAGAGAACCAGCAAATCAGTGCGCAGAAAAATTGTGCGGAAATCCGAAAATGACGCTTACGGAAAAACTGTATTTTTGTTGTTATTTACACGTGCTCAAACGAGACGTAAGTACAGAGGAGAATGGCTCCTTTTTGGTCCAAGGAAAACAAAGACAGAGGAGTTGCAGAGACCGTGATACGTAGTACCGACTGGGAGTTGTGTTGGTGCTAGTTTTTTAACCAGCAGCTTACCTATATTATCACTTTCAACCAAAATTCTGTCTTTTTTCCACCCATCTTTGATGTTCAATCATCAGTACCTAAGAATTCCACACAGCCAAAAATTGACCTTTTTGATAAAATACTAGTAAGTTGTATCAAATTTTATTAATTTATTTATCTTTATTTTGCCAGGCAAAACATTAAGAACAAATTCTTATTTACAATGTTGGCCTGGTGTGCAAAAGCACCAAGGGAAGGGGAGAGGGAGTCAGACTAAACACACAAAACAATCATTAGTAAAACAAACAGAAATATAGATAAATACATAAAAATGACCTTCAGTTAGTAAAACATTTACATGAGTCTTTAAAAATGCCCCTCACTTTACATTTAAAAACAGAAAGAGAAATGCTCAGTGAAAGGTTAAATCTCATCCAGAAACACTTTCAACTATCCAAAAGGTAAAAAACAAACAAAAAAACACATAAAGATGAACCCCCAAAAATGTTGGGTACCTACTAATTCTTCTCTATTTTATCTATTTCATTTGACCAGGACAACAAGCAGAATCACATGCTCCATAGCTAAGTCAATCAAAGAAATAAAAAGAGTAACACTTATTCTCAAAAACTTGCTGAGGGTCTGATCTACTGGCTGCAACTTAAAACAACTCTGGATTATTTGTAGACTTCAGAAGATATCAGAGCCAAAACATTGTTTTCTAAAGCTCAGAGGGGAGAGAATAGTATACCACAGACGAAACCCCTGCTGTGTTTTTGTCGAGGAAGAAATATGGATTAGGATAAAAATTAAGAAAGTTCCATTGCATAGCACATGTTCTTTCATATGACTTTTTACTGTGTATGTGTGTTGCTATATATTTTCTTATTCTTTTACCAAAGAATTAAGACTTGTTTGGAAGAAGAAAACAGTTCTAAATATGGTTCATTTATTCTCCAAGTCCGCAAATGTACCCTTCCCGGTTGTATTGAATCGACTGGTTTACAGTAGAAGCAAAAAAATGACTGTCTGGCTATGAAAAAACAACATTTTCAGTTGAAAATTCATCCAGACACCTGCATTTACCGTCAGCTAGCTCTCCCGTTTCCATGGGACCGCGACGTCTACAGTTTTTGAACAAGTGTACAAAAGCTAGCGTCTTCGTATCACATCACAATTCTCGCATTTGATTTGCCGTGTCTCGGAAGAACACAATGTTTCTTATCCCTCATCACAACTGACAGACAAAGCACAAAAAATGCATCTCTGCGCTAAGGCAATCCACTCTTGACTGGCTGCGCTCCCCGGAGGACGCGCTCCTCTCCACAACAATGAGCTACTTAGACTGCCAGAGGACATGAGGCTCGCACAGAGAATCCAGATAAAAGGCTGTGAGGAGGATCTGCGATGAAATTAACATGCGGCAGATGGGAGACATATGCGGCGCGCTGATAATGAAGATATCAGACACACAGACAGGTTAGACATACGTCAGCTTCATGTTTAATTGCAGTGGTAAAGTTGGCGTTTTTTAACATATGTTTTCAGTTTGTGCTAATTTGATTATCATTTCTGTGAAGAGATTGCAAAACAGTCTTCTATTTGTCAGCAGTAGGTGGTAAAATGTTTGTCAGTTGACGCCACCTATATAAAAAACAACTCTGGTAAAAGTCAAAGTCCTGCTGAAACTGCTTTACTTGAGTAAAAGTATAAAAGTAAACGTGTGTAAAATTACATAACTAAAAAAAGTAAAAAAGTACAATCACACTGCAAAAGATGACTATCTAGTCTCAGTTAAACTGCTAGAATACTAGGAATTTCGCAGATTATTTCACTTGTTTCAAGACATTTGTGCTTGAATCAAATTTGCCAATGAGACGAGTAAAATATCTTACTAATATGTTAAATGTCATTAGCAAATAATTTGAAACAAATTTATTGAAACAAGTCATAAAATCCAGGTGCTGTATATCAAGGAACACCGCCTTAATCATAAAAAAAATACCAATAATAAAGGTTCAAATCCAGAATTACAAGACATATACCAATCTAGAAATACAGTTTTTGCAGTGTGCAAAGTCGGTCTGTTATGTTTTGGAGTGTGAGATGAACTTTATAGTAACTTCAATAGAATTCTTCTGACTTTTATCATTTGATAATTAGAAAATATAATGTTTTTGGCGATTCACAGTGGCACAGCAGGTCTGATCTGATATTAAGAGGAAAATATATGGACTCAAAGTAACCAGCCTGTTCTCGTGGATAAGCGTGTCAGTACTACGCTATTGTAAACAGCGTGTCATATGAACGCAACTTCTATTTTGTGCGTGTGTATTTGAGGCGTTTCTGTCCCAGTTCATTTCAATGGTGAATGTTAAGAGGTGTTATTATTCATGAAAACTAACACAATCCTAATCCTAACCTTAACCAACTCCAAGCCTAAGAGCTAAACTTACCCATTGTTGTAACTTCAGACTTAAATTTAGTCGTTAAAACCTTGTGTTTGTCGTCAACCACTAGGCGTGGCCAGAAAAAACAAGCGTGTAATTGCACGCCATAACAGGCACATGCGTTCACATCATGAACGCAATTTGTCATGGCGTTCTATTTTACGAAATCCATGAGAACAAGTTGAAGTAACTCACATATTTTTAAAAAGTAGGGAGTAGAAAGTACAGATATTTCATGAAAAATTTAAGAAGCAAAAGTAAAAAGTCTCCAGATTTTGTAACACTCAAGTAAAGTACAGATACTCTAGAAAACTACTTAAGTACAGTACTTGAGTAAAAATACTTGTCACCTCTGCCTATTGCCTCTTTGCATCTCATCAACAAGGTCAGTTATCGCAGAACTGCTGATGGTTCCTGAAAGTACAATCGACCAATCAGCAAACACAGATTAAGTTGTGTTGACCAGAACCAAATCGAGTTGTGATAGCAGACTGCATACCAGGCCCTCCAAAGATCTGATCCGTCCCTGAATCCATTTTCTGGCGGCAGAGTGGATAACGCTCTGGCTTCACAGTAAGAAGGTTCCACTCCCTCTCGGTCCGGGCCTATAATAACCAATAACATGCAGGTTAGGGATGCTTGGTGGTAGTCGAAGGTTGAGGTGCCAGGTGTTTATTGCTTGACCAGCGCCAATCACTTCGTCGTCCAAAATTAAGACGATCCAATCTCAATTAGCCGCTCCCCTCCTCACCCCTCGCCAATGTCAAAACTTTTTTTTTTTCTAACGTTTCAAAACATTCAAGATGGCGGACGTAGACGAATCAATTCTACTGAAAAAGTAATGAAAATAATCCTTGCACTACATATTTACAGTAACATCCGGTTTAGCGTGTTGCTGTTTCGGTAGAATTACTTACTTACTATTTCTGAATATTACAAAAAGGTATTTTCTCTGGTTTAACAACTATTTTAATTCTACTTCAGACCTGGTTTTGTCCTTGCCTGGAAAATTATGCCAATACAGTATATAGACTAAATATATTGTCTGTCCATCGTGTTGATCCTTCAAATTTCAGTAGGTGTGAATGACATATTAATTAGCCAGATTAACCAGGGACATCTCCAGTACAAAAAACAACATGGCTTCTTATGCCGAGAAAAATACATAAAAAATATCAAAAGCATATCACATGATATTGCAAAGCATCGTAGATTTCTGATGAGTGAGACAATAATGATTTTACATTTGGTCTAAATTGCAGACAACCAATCAGATCCTTTGTTTCATCTGTGTCACGCATATAAACTAATCTGATTGCCTGATAAGTTGTGGATCACATTGTGATCTGAAACACAGGTGAGGGAGGGGTGACCAGACTCACACAGTCACCATACCTGCTTGTCAAAGTCTGATCCCATCAGATCTCAGAAGCTAAGCACATTTAAAAGGGAACCCTGACTATGAAGATAAAAATGGCTAAAAGGCTAGTACTGGTCATGTTCACTAAATTAACTAACTGCTTACTATTTTTTATTAAACTGTCATTGTTCATGTTGTTTTTAAGCCACTGGGCACCGCCATATTGGTTGATGTTCATAAAATAGTGTTGCCATGGTTACTCCTGCAGTTCCATCGGTGAACAGTTGCCACAAAAACACCACTGACAGTGTCCACTTCTTTCCTTTTCCTCTTGATTATCTTCACTGTCACTAGATTCCACATCGTCTTCCTGTATTTGGCCAAACTCCGGCTCAAACTGAAAAGATTTAACTGAGAAATTCATGTTGCTTAGTTACCTGCTGCTGCCTGTTACCTTGACAACACTATTTTATGTCACAACCACAGCAAAATGGCAGCCTCCATGTCATTTCTTTAAAAGACTATTTTGATAAAACAACAGCTACTTCCAAAGTATTTGTTCTGTATTTATATATGTGATGATATTAGAACTGTTTTAGGGTAAACTTGTAATTAGAGCTAGGGTTCCTTATAAGGCCTGGTTAGTACTTGGATGGGAGACCGCTGGAACACCAGGTGCCACAGAGCTGACAAAAGTGGTTTGTTGTTGTGTCCTTGGGCAAGACACTTAACTCACATTGCACAGTGTCTGCGTACACTGGGTGACTGGATCCTTGATGGTAAGAGCCTTATATAAATAGATCCCATTTACTCACTCTTCGTAATTTGTTGAAGTGTGTGCTCTGAATCCCAGGCAAGTAAATGTCAGCAGTAAGTGGAAAAATGCTTGCCAGTTGACGTCACCTAATACCTCTTTTCACCTCAGCTACACGTGCTAGTATTGCAGAACTGCTTATGGTTCCTGAAAGTACAATCAACCAATCAACAAACAGAGATTAAGTTACGAGTTTGCACAAAATAATCCAAAGAATGCCTGGAAACAATAGATATTTTAAATTTGACCCCATACACAGCTGATTTTGCCTTTATTTCCCCTTTAAGCAAATGTAGCTGCCCAACATTAGCCTTTATGTACCCACTGCAGCATTCTAAACATGTGCATGCAGAAAAGAAAACTCGTGGAAATGGTCTGTCGGACTTTCATTACACTAGTTTATTAATTAAGACAATGTGCATTTACATTAAGCATTAAAGCAGCCTGTATGAGTTTAACTTAACAGCTCACTTCCATCTGCGGTCCGTGGGGAGATGGGTCATGTACAGTGCAGGAGATGCATTCAGCTTATGCATAATTATTACAACTGTACAATTAACATCAGCATTTACAGTTAACATATACTGCGCTGCGATTTATGCTACACAATTAGCATGGCAGCTTCAACTGAGTAAAAACAGAATATTTTCGTTCAAGCTCAGTCATGCAAATTAAGCATAATCAAAAAAAAAAAAAGATACTTAACACACATTTAAATGATCTCTTGTGCTTGTTCCTCACTAAGAAAGAAGAAGAAGAAGTTTGTAATTCACTATGTCTAAGCCTTGGCTAGAACAAAAACATGTCTTTAAAAGTATAAAACTGTTACTCTCACTTGAAGGTGCGATACCCAGAAAATCTCATTTGACAGAAAAGCGCGGTTCATGTTGGCAGGGGCGTAGCACCAAATTCTGGGCCCTGGGTACAAACTTTGCTGATGGGCCCCTATGCAAAAGTTAGTGATTTTTTTTTATTTATTTATCCATTTATAGACCTCAGAAATGTACAAGGAGCATTTGCAGCGACTTTTACCAGCCTCCTTCTACAGTGTCACACTTATTTTAGCAGTGGTGGAGATTTAAAACTGATAGATGACAGACAGATGAGGGTGGGGGGTCTGGGAGTCCTAGATTTTTTGACAGGTAAATTTTGGTGAGTTTTGGTGCATTTTTCAGGTCTCTTTTAGTTAAATGAAGTGTCTAAAATCATGGCTTTTAGTATTTTCATTTTAGTTTGTTGAACCAAAATGCATCTAGCCTTTCGTTAAGTCTATTTTGTATAATACAGCCTAACAGATGGAAATGAGCCTTTGGCTTCAATTTGGAGTTTTTACATTTCTGTCTATTCATTAACCTGCTCTGTCCCAGTCAATACATAAATAGCATATATAAATACATAAATACTGAGAGGAAGAGAAACAAAAATCTTGTTCATATTTAACTGTGAGTATTATGATTTAGAGTAAGTTTGAAAACTTATTTTTTCTATCATAATTCAGAAATCTACTAATAGAATAAATTATGTATGTTGTCTAAATGTCTTTAAAACCAAAGAAATGTCACTTTTGAAACAAAACAGTTGTAGACCCTCCTTCAAAAATCTTTTATTGTGCAGCTTTAAGAACTAGCCATGATAAGATACTGCTGAAACACCAGTCAATTACAGCCTTAATATGAATTTTTATGTATTTTTTTATTTTGTTTATTATAAAACCTAAAGGGGCAGCAAAAAATTATGTGACGGGCCACATCATTGGATCTTGAAGGGCCCTTATCCATCCTGGGCCCTGGGAAAAGTAGTACCCTTTACCCCCCCCCAGTCCGACGCCCATGCATGCTGGTGTGGTACAGTCTCTGGGTCTCTATATTTTGAGAATGTGTGCGTGTCTTCTGAGTAAAGTTGGAGAGGATTATCATGTGTGTTCTATCGCCAGTCAGCCAATCACATGGCTTCATTCAGTGAGCGTTTTGGCCACAGAGAGACAGACGTAGGACAGAACAGGGTCGAATCAGAACAAAGTTAAATGACTTTATCACATAGTCATAACTCCTCCACAGCAGACGTCAGATTTATCACTCAAATATTTGTTTTAAAGGGACTGTAGAATATTTAATTTACAATAAAAAATCAATAAAAGAAACTTTGTAGTGAAGCTCTGGAACTCAGCTTGGAAAAACTGTCCCCAGCTTTATGCCGATTAAATTTTATTGTAACCCCTGGTGTAGGCTATTTGTAAAAATTGCTGCATCCAGTCTGTCCCAGACTGCTTTTTTGATGTCGCTTGTTGTTTATGACAACATGATGGTGTCATGTTTATGTTATATTTCTGATCATCTGAGTTTGTTTTTTTTAATTTTAAACTTGCACTCTAAGGGCCAGATTTATCAAGCATTTGTGCATGTGCAAAATAGGTTAGAGGGAGCAAAACCTTGGCAGAGATGACATTTTTCCCTCACACACACACTAAAGATCCAGAATTGGAGGTTGTTCATGTCTGTTTTGTTTAGTGTGTTGTATGTGCATCCTCCACTATTAAAGTTTGTGTAAAAATGCTCATGAATAACAAGATTTATTTTTGTTATTTTTGCACCACAATTTAGCACCTAGCTTGATAAATCAGGCCCTAAGTCTATTACTACTACGCACCGTAAAACCTGTAATAAACAGGGTGGGAACTGTTCAACGGTAAGGAAACGCTGCTGCTACTGTTACTGTCAGCTTGCAAACATTCAACAAGTGCATCCAACACAGATTAAGGTCCAATTACAGGCATGATGAGTGTTGTTGTGTGGAATCTAGCGACAGACACATGGATCACTGAGTTCATTTAAACACAGCAGGTAGATTAAGCAGACACATGGGGCTGCCGGAGATATACACGCCGCAAAAGTGGAGTTGTAATCAGCTCAGATTGGAAGCAAACAAATCTGTCTTAAAGCGTTCTCAGCCTAAATGATCAGGTTGAATAGTAGACGACTGCTAATGACTGCGCTTCTCGTTTACTGTTCAGCTCAATTTGTATAAAGCAGCAGCCACACAGCAGTCTGTTTTGGAAAAGAAAGGCTTATGCAGAACTAACTAAGAGAGCCATGTCAAAAGAGTTACCATGGAAATAATGGCAAATCTGTCATGTTTGTTGCTGAAGTTTCATAGGAATAAAGTAGAGAAAACAATGCAAAAAACAGCCTTGGAATAACCTGATGGGTCAGTGCTGATAATCTCTGTTAATAGTGTCAGAATATGTTTTCATGATGTGCAAGTTTAGGCTTTAAGTTACTAAAATGGGTAAGTGAGGACTGGGGCTTGGGGCATGTTAAGACGTACCCACTAAATCTACAGAAAACGTCACCACATGGGTTCAACCAAACTTCGTGGTTATTTTACGTTTTGTGGCAGTTGTAAGTTGCTATGTAGATTTTAATCACAGACAGCTCAGTGAATATAAGGGAGTTTTTCTGTATTTTCTGCTGCAGGGAAACGCACACTGGGTGCACGAACAGTATACTGTATGTAACCAGGCAGGGCCGGTTCTAGCCCACTGACTTTGGGTGGGCAAGCAGAAATTTTGAGTGGGCAAATATAAAATTAACACGGTCCCACTTTTTTATGGAAAAAGTCACTTGTATCCATCAAACAGCACAACAGTATTACAAACTATTCTTTTACACAAATGTTAAAAGTAAATTGGATGTGGGGTTTATTGGCTTAGACTGTGCACTTACACTACAGTTTTTTCAATCGCTTTGATACAGTTTGCCATTCTAAAAGTCAATTTACAAAACAGCTCACAAGGAAAACTAAACGAAGCTTCAGTTTTCCAAAACTAAATTTTGTCTCAAGGTAAATTTAGTTTTACCATAAAAAATCTCACACATTCTTCAGCTGTTTTCATGTGTTTTCTCATTCATATAACTTTACAGCTCAGAAGCTGTGAATATGATTCTGGAAAAGTTGTGCTTTTTATCTACAGTAAATGCAGACATATTTGTACAAAGAAAACAACAAACATGACTTACATTTAGGAATACTTTCTGATTTGTGATAGTATTTTATCCAACTATTTACAGTTTGTGGTGCATCTGTGTGACTGACAAACCATTAAACAAACATCACACTGGAAATATAGTTTATATTTGATACATTCTACAGCCTGTTTTCTTGTCAGACCATTATCCCAATGTCTTGATGTGAGTTAAAACAGTGTTATGGCTAAAGTCCTTTACCACATGTGAACAGGTCTGTAGTGTTGGAGAAACCAAACTCACTAAACATGTGAGTTTGTGAATGAGAGATAAACGTAGCAAATGATGAGACCACCTCAGCTTTTGATGAGATAAATGTTGGAATCAAGTGATCAAACCAAAGTTTCAAAAAGTGTCAAAGCAGTTGAGAAAAACTGTAAAATGCACAGTAAATGCTTAAATCAAGGCTTAATGTGCCTATAAATGAAATTGTTTTAATTTATATCTTAAAGATTTTGCACTGTTTCTATGTACTTAATAGTTTTAAATTTTTATAGTTGCATTAAATGTATTTATTGCTGGAAAGTTTATGGGTTGCATTTGTAGGAAAAGTACTTTATTATTATTATCATGATTATGACTATTTCACATCTGCAGATACAAGACTAGGTTTTCACTTACATTATTAATACTTTCACAATTTTATGTAGTTAGCAGTTTTAAATGCAGTCTAAGTTATAATAACAAATAAATAATCAATTAAGATTTACATTCCTCATTCCAGTGGCATGTGTCTATTGGCGTGACGTGACTGAGTGAAAATAGTTTGACACATGAGTTTCCCACAGTACGCGCTGCTCCGCACAGGGGGCGGGTCAGAATCTGGCCCGGGCGGCCGGGCCACATTGAACCATCAGCAGCTCGCCGGGCTTGTGCACCGATTCCAGCCTCTTCGTATAAAATCGAGCCGTGGATTAAGAGTTTGGAGAAGCGGGTGCTTTGCTTGAAGTCACGGACGGCACCGATAGCGTCTCTACAGAAGTTCCAAACGAACTAAAAAGCGCAACGCTCACCGCACGTACGAGGATCGTGAGCGCGCATGGACTGAAGTGAAGCGAAAACGAAGAAATAAATGAACGCGCTGCTTTGGATTCTTTGCTGGCCTTTGCTTCTATGCCACTTGGAAAGTTTTACGATTTGATTCACGGAACAATGCGGACATGAAGAGCTAACGCGTGGAGGAGCCCATCGGGACAGCGTGAGGACGAGGTCTGGACTTCTGTGCGGGGAGCTACACACAAACGGTAAACCACCACACACACCTACACACTCTCCTCTGTCCTCTGTGTGTCTGCGCGTATAGAGGACGATTCCTGTGGCGTTTGTTTAACACAAATCGGTCTTTAAACCGTGCGTAATGACGCACCGCCTCGACATAAGCCCAGATCAGTGCTCTTATGAATTACATGAATGAGGACTGACAGTCATATTTACACCAGCAGTGTGAGAAAGTAAAAATATATATCATAAAAGTGTGGACTGCAGTTGAACAGTGCCATGCTTGTTGTGTTGACACTCTGCACACACGCGCCTGAACGGCGGACAGACCGGTTTGTTGCTGCCCAATCTGATATGCGTTGCATCTCGGCGGCAGAGGGCGATTGGGTGGGCAGAGCATCCGTCTGGGTGGGCACTGCCCACCCTTGTCTATGGCTATAGCCGGCCCCGTAACCAGGTAGAAAAGCCCGATCTCACAAGAAAGCGTACATTTACCACGACATTACACATCATGTAAATTAGGTATGATTAGCACGAGTTCACAGCTGTTTTGTGTAATTATAGTACGCGTCACAGTCTCCATTCATTTCAATGGTGGTTAAGACGTGTTCTTATTTATTAATATTAATGAAATCCTGATTCTAATCTTAACCTGCCCCAGCCCCAGACCTAATCTTACCCATTTTAGTAACTTTATGCCTAAACTTACCCGTTTTACTTGAAGAAAACGTCCCCACGTGGCTGCAACCAAAACTCGTCCTATTTTGACTCTGTGAAATCTCGTGTCATTTTTACTCTTTTTCATATCGTGCTAAATGCACGACGTAACATAAGTACTAAAAACAGCTGTGAACTCATGCTCAAAATACGCTGTTTTTGTGTCGTGGTATAAATACGCCATCGTGTTGTGTAGACACAGGTGTGTGCTCAGGTAGTAAATGTAGACTTTGTTGTACTTCATGATTTGTATCTCAGACTGTGATGATGGCTCCCAGTGGTTGCTTCTCAAGCTGGTTACCTGTGGGAATGGTGTGTGCTTAGTCGTCATGGCCCCACATCAAGCGATGTCGCCCCACACTTAGGTAGACTGATGTTTAACACTAGAACCCTCAACAACGCTCGAAATGACAGTTTCATATTTACATAATTGATTACTATTAATTAAACACAGTGTATTCCCCTAAAGCTTTGTGACTTTTAATTTCAAAGTGTTTTTTTTTTTATAATTTACGGCATTTGTTTAGTTCAACAACGGCATACAGACGTTTTTATGATGTTCTTTTACACCTCCGCCCTCTGCCTGCGCTGCCTCCTCCATAAGGTTACAGTGTTACTCTGGCGCGAATGCGGTCTTCTCGCTTACGTCATTTCGCGGGGTTCAGTCCCGCCACTAAATGTATCTTTTTAGTTGCTATTGGAAACATAAAACTATTTAGGTAAGTGTGTTTATTCATCAGTGTGAGGAGACAAAGGAGAGAGAAAATCGTCATTACCAGCCATTCAAACAAGCGTCATTCAGAATGAAACTGATCAGGAAAACACAAACTTACCGCAGGCATTTGGCTTTTGTGCTTTCCACTAAAAAGTACATGGTAAATGCAGCACAAATAGAGACCTCTGTGTTCTATCTGAATTGTATTAAATAAAGAAATTCAGTTCCCATCAGTAGCTGAATGCTGCGCTCTGATTGGCTGTGCTTAGGTGGTTCTCTTCAGTTTCACTTTGCTGTTTGTGTTTTTAAGCCAGAACTGCAAGCAAAAATAAATACATGTCTTTAGTGATAGTCAAATGAAGCTTCATTGTATACTCAAACCATTAGCCAAGTGTACTGAAACATGAGTCAGTGCTTCGCAGAGGTGCTTCGTTAGCTCTCCGGCGCTCTCTTGTGGTCAAACAATATTGTATCAAGTAGCTTTATTTATTTTTCATTTCTATAGTAACATTCATACACAAATATACAACAGATAAAAGTTACGATTGAGCTGGCCTCGAACTCTGAACCCTTCACACTCCAAGCAGATGCTCAGCGTGTTGAGACATAGTGACACTTGCGTTGCATTTCTCCAAAATAAATTCATCCTTGCATATAGGCCAGAATTTTTTTAATAAACATTCTGGACTGGTTCGTCCAACATGAACCAGTCCAGGTCTCTGAAGTGTCCCAGATCCAGGCTCTGCTGCGGATCACGAGGCGATCCTTTTGCTTCAACACAACTCAGCTTAAATTATCCACTTTCTGAACCACTTCAGCCAAACGGCGCTTTATTATGCTCTGATGAAGTCACTCCCTGAAAACAACACAAGCTCCGACACAAGCTTGAACAAACTGAACATTCTACTGATATTGGATGTCACTATCCCGAAACTCCAACACGGTCTCACAAGAAGGCGTACATTTAGCACGACACAAAAATAGCGTATTTTTAGCACGATATCAGTCCTGTTTTGCGTACATATGTTACGCCGTACATATAGCACGATATGAAAAAGCGTAAAAATGACACGAGATTTGGTTGAAGCCACGTGGAGACGTTTTCTTCAGGTGAAACGGTTAAGTTCAGGCAAAAAGTTACTAAAATGGTTAAGATTAGGGTTGGGGCTTGGGGTAGGTTAAGATTAGATGTGTGATTTTGTTCATTTTCATGAATAAGAACACTTCTTAACAACCTCCATGCATTGAAATGAACGGGGACTGTGACACGTACTATAATTACGCAAAAGAGCCTTAAACTCGTGCTAATCATACGCAATTTACATGTTGCGTTATGTCGTGGTATATGTACGCTTTCTTGTGAGATCGGGCTGGAAACTCATAGACATATAATTAGTAGACGCGCAATCAGCAGCTCTGCTCTGTTGGTACAATTCGAAAAGCGCGACGCCATATTCCTCTGGTAAAGGTGACGATGCAAATCAATTGAACACAATAGCCGAACTTCCACTTTTATGGATAAAACGAGCTTAAACAAGCAATTTCAGCAAAACCATGAGCAAAACAGACTGATTTGTGTCTTATGAAGCTTTTTTAAAAAACTTGTGAAAATATATTTCTCAAACTACTATATTCTTAGGCTGTAAATGCTCCATCACTTGCCGATGCGACAGATGCGCCTCCACAGAGAAGTGAAGCTATAACTTTGTTTGGTGTTATTCATCTAATTTGTCTGCTTTTCTCACTAGTAACATGTAAAAGCAGACGTTTGGTGTCACTAGAACCTTAAAAGATGCATAAGTTCATTAGCCGTTAGCAGTTTTATACACAATTTTATCTACAATAAAATACTAAAAGGTTTGTAAACTTAACAATAATTTGTATCAAGGCTCTGACCTTTGCTAAATGTGGTCAGTAGGTGTGAACCAGCTGACACACTCTGGATCTTTCATAACTTGCGTTTTTTGCGGGCTAATGCTAACGGCTATAGGAAAATAAACAGTAGAACTAGCTTAAATCTTACTGGACTAGCTCAGATACTAAGTGTTCGATAGCATCAGAGTCGGACTGCGCGTCTACTAATTATATGTCTATGCCCAAAACTTATGGATTGAACTGATTGTGCATCAGATAATTTAATGTCTATGAGCAAAACTGCATCTTGCGTCTCCAATTCTAGAACATGAATTACCGTGGTAATGGTTGTTTTCTTGTAGTTACATGTAAACATTTAGTTTAGCTGTGAAAAAAAAAACCTTTAAAAATAAACAAGGTTTCTCAGTCAAACCATTACAACTCCTAGCAACACACTCTCAAACCTCACTACGCGAAAAGCTAAAGTCCAAGATGTCGGATCCAGAGATGTTCGGGAGCCTGCAGTACTTGTCTCAGCTCAATAGAGAAATAAAACTCTTAGAAGAACAAAGGGAACTATGTAGGGAGAATTTAAAACTATTAGAGAAGAAGGAGTTAAGGAATCAAAAAAATCTCGAGTTACTTGAGTCCCGACAAAGTGAGCTTGAAGAGGGTATTTTCCTTTGCCAGACCATACAGAAGCTCCAGCAACTAGAGGACCATCTAAAACAAGAGAATCAGCAAGAACCAAAGGACAAGCAAGAACAGGAGAGCCAGCAAGAACCAAAGGACAAGCAAGAACAGGAGAGCCAGCAAGAACCAAAGAACAAGCAAGAACAGGAGAGCCAGCAAGAACCAAAGGACCAAGGCGAACAGCAGGACCATCAAAGACAGGAGAACCAGCAGGAACAAGAGGACCAGGAACAACAAAAGGACCAAGAGCCGGCAGAGGAAGATGAGAGGAGAAAGTACAGTTATATAATTGCGAAAAATCAGACTCAAATTGAAGACGTTAAGACTGAGCTGCAGACTTACAACAGCAATCTGTCAGAAATTCAGATTGAAAAAGAACAATACCTGGCCAGTCTGCAAGAGATACAGAAGAAGATTTCAGAGACCCAGAACCGCAAACTGGAACTTCTACTAGAACTAACACAAGTCACTCCCCCTTTGCTATAGTTTATTTAGCACTACGTTAATACTACAATAAATATGCATTGAGAACGTGCTTTTCATTTGGTCTTTATTTTGAACGGTGTGTGGTAAATGTACATGTTATATTGTAATAATATTTTAAATAAGTAATTAACTTTTAAGTACATTTAGTTTATGGGGACAAAAAAGCAGGTTCTCATGATGTGAATCCCCCATTATGAGGTTATAAGGTTCTTAGTAAGGTTAAGGTTAGAATTACTGTTAAAATTAAGTTCAGCAGCATCGAGGAGAGCAGCCTGGAGGAGGAAAACAGACACAGGTAGGAGTAAAACTGTTCATACAAGACGAATGTGAACAGAGGGAACAGTGTTGATTCCATTGATACGTTCGTTGCATGCTAAGCTGTAAAATTATGTGTGGTTTATAAATGTCCGACTCATATTCATGGAGAAAAGCGTCTCATAAAGACGTAATTTATAAGTTAGTGTTTGACGTCAGAAAGTTTGCAGTGTGTTTCCAAACTAATAACACACTTCTGATTTATTAGTCATTCATTCACTGAGCTTCTGGACATGATGCACGTTGTTTTAGTGGCTGTAATCTTTTTAGTGGATGTATTTTGAAACTCTGTAATGTCTGTATGTTCATCTAAAATACACTTTCTGCATTTACATGAGAGCATTAAATTCAAATAAAGATAACAGAATTCTGAATACAAATGAATTCCTCTTTAAAAAGACCATGCAAACACTTAAAGCCCATGTGATAGATTAGCTACCATTTTCAGGAAACCATAGCAACAGCAATGCTTACCAAAATATTAGTCTTTGTTTCACATAATTATTTATTGTTTAGCAGAAAAATACGATTTTATTGTGAAATTCAAAATCTCTTCCGCCTTGAACATGTAAGTGAGCGATGACGTAGGCGGAGGGACGAACTTGACGTTTGTCATTCTCCATTGACTTGAATGTAATATTATGTTACAAACATCGATGTTTCCTAGTCTTACTGCTCCTGCCAGGACATTTCCACCTCCCTCAGTATTTAGACTACACGGTCATTTATCAACAGAATTGCTTGAAATGTGTTTATGTGTGTTAAATAAATGAGCAGAGTCACTTGAATCGGGAGACACACACAGCAGCTGTGCAGCTGGCTGGCTCCTCCTTCTCCTCTTCCCTCTTCCTCTCAGCGTCTCGTGTTATGATCACATGTTACAGTAGCGGACGTCCACTTCGCAGACAGGGAAATGTGAACTTTTGTGCCCCTGTTTCTGTAGAGGAAGTTGTTTTCGTAGCGCTCAAAACGATAGGTTTATATCAGCAGCGCGGCGCGGCAACAGGAAGACTCCAGCGGCTGTTTACTGCACGGAGCATGTTTTTGACGCGGCTCACAGACTCAGAAACAAAGCAAATGCTTTGCTGGAAATGCAGACTGGATTTAAGGTGAACTTGCGGATTTAGACAATGCGTCGGGGGCCGGGGCCAATGGATTTAACGCGGAAAGAAACAGAACAGCGGACTTTTACACCGGATCTGCAGAGCCCTGATGTGGATACGAACAGCTGGATTAATCCATGTCCCCGTCGGACACATGTGTTTTAAGCTTTTCCTGGACATCAGCAGACATCGTCTTACAACATCATACATCCATGGTGAGTAATAAGTTTGTTTGCGAGAGTTATTTGACTTGAAAGGCTCATTACACGTGCGTAATCGCCAGGCGCGTACTTATGAGAAGCTTGGAGGAGGATGTGCTGTGTTGTTGCTGCTGTAATAATTTGGCCATGTTGATCATCAAGAGCACATAGACAGAGAACAAACAGGGTATTCAGGTGCTGGGACGCCCATATCTCGGGTGTATAACACTCCTCTGAAATGGGATTGACAGATGAAGCTGTGTTTGGGCTTTGTTTTCACGTGTGGAAGTTTCTTTATTCCTTCATTTGAAAAAGCTACAGCCTTTTTGCTGTACTGGAAAGCAATACACAATGTGTCCACTCAGCAAACTCTTATTAGTCTGTCCACTTACAATAATTAACCATTTTAACAAAAAACTATATAAAAAAAACTAAAAGTGAACACACAAAATAACCCTGATATCTAATTTAATTATAAATAACAATTAGCTATTTACAAATCCAGGCGACAGTGCAGATATTTGATAAAAAAAGATGCTTAGTTTTACATGTAAAACAGCCTGAACTGATGCTGCGTTCCCCTTCGTCTACGTCATCCTCACAGCTCCAGGGGGCGCCCTAGCAACGGATAAACAGCACAAGAAAGTGCAGGGTTTTATCAAGTTTTTTATCATTTTTGGCAACTTTTATGGAACAAAACGAATATTTATCATATCTACAAATATATTCTAATTGGATTATATTAAAAAAATAACATTTAAGCAACCTCTCATATGCACTTTTTAATCCTGATGAAAATGTTTCTTCAGATTTATTCATGTCAAAGTAAGTGGGTGGTTTATTTCACTTTTAAAGCTGAATTACTCTATTCCTTTCTCATGTAACGTTTTTTAATAGTCAAAAATAGTATCGCCTTTCTGATTTGCTGATGCACTGCAAGATGGCGGCAGGGACTAGAAACCCTTTTGTTTTCTGTTTAAGTGCGCTATAGGAAATACTAACAAGGAAACGAGTGGAAGGCAGAAAATACGAAACGCTGACCTTTTCAAAGAGGCAGCGGAAAGTTTGGAACAAGAAGGATAAGCGGTGATCTGAAACTGGATACAACGTCTCCTCAGCTCACAGAACTCTCCAGCTGCGGCTTAAAGGAGCATTTGAAGTTTTATTTTACAGCTTTTTTTTATATGTGGCGATAGAGGGCTCTCTGATGCACGTTTTCAATTCACCAGTACTGAAATACAATGATGCAGTTTCATATATTCACCACCGGAGGGTGTATTGTATAAGCACAAGAGCGCAGAGGAAGTCCCCGGAACCGGAAAATGCACGTGTCTTTTCTGTTTACATTATGCAGCGCAGTCGGCTGTGTTTACGTGATCATCCGCCTCTAAATGATCGACTTTCTTTTCAAAAGGATTACAGGCAACACATCATGGACTAAAAACATTGTTGAGTAAGTTTAGAGCAGATATTTGATCTTTAAAATGAAGAAAAGACGATCCTACAGGACTAGGACTCTGAGGAGAACGACATATGCAGCGAGTCTGGAAGAGAAAACTAAACTTCCGCTTCTGTGAGCGATCCATACGTGTCAGAGTGAGTAAAACTACTGTATTTCTTCATGTTTGGAGGGTTAAATATAATCGTTGCCCTGTGAAAGCGTCTGAATCTATAGAATCTGTATCAGAAAGTAGAAAAAGTCCTGTGATGTTTCCTCGTCTGTAACACAGCCTTTGTTGGTTTAAAGATGAAAAAGACACTCCTCTTCATTGCTTTCATCGTGTGAAGCTTGTATTTTTATCCTAAAGACATTATTTCATTGTACTGGCTCATATTCTTTCACCAAAAAGTAGAACAGACAAAAATAACACTGACATGAAGTTTGATTTAGAAAAAGGCCGTTGTCTCAGAAGTTTCTGGTCAAACGCTGAAATCTAATGAAAACAATGAATTTCAAATGCCTATAAAAAGAGAACGGAATAATTTAGAATAACATTTACTTTTTAAATGAAAGTAGACACATGTAGGTCTCATTTGGTGTACAACATGTCACGATTACAGTTGCACAAGGTTTTTGGTGGAGCTGTGAATATTGCTTAAAATTAGAGAAAAGGCCTGGCAGGGAAGGAGGGTCAAAGTGAGAATAGGGCTGGCAGTGAAAGAGTTAAGAATATAGATTGGAAAAATAGTCTATGTTTGAACAGACAGATATATCAAATAGAGAAAAAAGAAATCACGATATGACGATTTCATCAAAAAGCAGATTGTCACAGAGATGAGCTCACAGTATTGCCCAGCTCTAGCGGCCATGCATCAGGGCTCAACAGCACGGCGGCCTTGTCTTCCTCTTTTATATTGGTTAAAGTAATAATATATTCAAAGAAACTGAATGTACAATAATGTGAATATAAAGGCTGGACCTTTACTTAATCTTACTGTTCAGATGGAAATGACCAAAGTAACCTATTGAAACAAAACTGAGACGAGCAAAATTGTGACAAAAAAACTTGAAACAATGTCATTCTTCTCTGTTAAATGGGCTTACCTGCGTTTTTTGTATTATTGTTAGTGCATAGTCTGGGTTAAACGGGCTAAGGTTAAAAGATACTAAATACAGAACAGATGAAACCCTTGCTCTATTGGGTCTGTTGCTTTGTGCAATGTCCCTGTCAAATAAATGAGCCTACATAAATAAATCAGACGCATAAAGAACAGATATCTGTAACTGTCATAACCAGAAAAGTACTTTCAGGTTTGCAACACGTTTGTCTGCTCACCGCTTCTGTCTTTATTTCCTCCCTGATTCCAAGTCTGTGTCGTCTCTGCTCTCCTGCCACATGATGCCACTGTCAGACAAATGTTCATCGTAAACCAGGGTGACCAGGCGTCCCTATTTACCTGGGACAATCCCTGTTTTGAACCCTGTGCCCCACGTTCCAGCAAATCTGTCCACATCCACTTTTTTGTCCCAGTTTTACACAAGACATGTCCCATTTGTCCTGATTTTAACCACTCGGACACTTTCCAAATGTAAAGGAAGGTATATATTGCTATTTCTTTTGTTAAAATAGAGATTGTGCTTGAAAATTACCAAAACATGAGGAAAAATGCCCCAATTTGCACTGACTTAAGTGTCAGAGAACATACGTGTGTGAATGAGACATGAATTGATGAAGTGCATAAGAGTATACTTATATTAAGGTAAGGTAAGGTAAGGTAAGGTAAGGGAAGGGAAGGTAATGTGTTTATTAAGGACAATGTACAATTAAGCACAATGGCAGAGCTATTTGTACCAGATTGTAGCTTACAGCTAATTTCCATCTGTAGCCCTGGAGAGGGGAGGCACATTGGACATGTTTTTAGTTGCAGGAGGAAACCGGAATACCTGGAGGAAACCTACGCAGACACGGGGAGAACATGCAAACTCCACATAGAAAGGCCTCGGGCGGCCCGGGAGTCGAACTCAGGACCTTCTTGCTATGAGGCCAGAGCACTAACCGCTGCGCCACCGTGTATAAGGGTGGTCCTTATATTTCAACTTTGAAAAGTTCATGCTCTCACCCCATGTGTTCCAATAAATAAATAAAAAAGTAGGCAAAAATTCAGCAATAGCGGTCAATGTTTAGGGGTTGCTCAAGAAGATCTGTGAAGTTTAACCCGAATTAATGCTTAATGACGATATTTGGTTATCGCGTGTATTTTTCCGATATACTGTGATTCTTCGGGCAAGACCTGGTTTCTAATGGCAGTAACTGCTTTGATCATGCAGCCAATATACTGTATATTGATTTGTAGGTCCCAAGTGTGTTTTGTGGTGGTTTTATCCTGGGACTTTGGGGAAGTTCAGTGTAATCCAAACAAACATGCAACATCATGCTATGTTCAATATGCTGATTTGATCTGCTGATTTAGTGTTCTTTTTTTCCCAAAATCTGCTGCTGTGTGTAACTTTCAATCCTTGCCTGAACTTATAAAGCAGAACTGTCTTTCAGAGAGTGAACATACAAATTAATTTGAAAGAAGCGAAAAGGTCATGGCTGAAGCAAGTCTGCAGTATGGCTCCTCGGCTCAGAAGAAACTGAAATAACTGGATCAAAGCAAGTTTTGTGTGTTACGTTTCATCACCACAAAACACTCAAAAAAAACAACAGTGCCCCGGCAGTGATAAAAGAAGTTTTGGTGTTCTGGGACAAAGCAATCATACCTAAAGCAAAAAAAATGACAAAAGCTAAAGAAAAATGCAAACAGAACTTCCAGGACATTTTGTTTCTGTTACTTTGCATGGTGTATGCATACTGTTACTTATTGGAATTCAAACTGGATCCATTTCTGTCTTAATAATTAGAGATTATACATGTAGGGGAAAGTGGGGTGATTTGTGCCAGTGGGGAAGTTGTGCCACCCCTGTTTCTAAAGACCCATAGAAGAAATGAGTTTTGTGACCATATTATTGAAGAGTGAGACATTTAATACATCCTGTAAAGATGGAGCCTTATTGCAGGAGAAATAAGGGCGTTTAAGTACAAAAAAATATTTTTTGCCTTTCAAAGTAAAATTTCTATGATCAAGGTTTTTTGATTGTTGTAACTGAACAATTATTGGCCAGCTTGTAATATATCACACATGTGTTAGAGCTGCTACATTTTGAATCTATTTTCCCAAAATGGTGGGGTTGTGGTGATTAGTGCCAAAGAGCCTGGATTAAGTTGTGTCAATGACACCCCATTAATGAATAATTGAAATATATTATTTTATTGCAATTGTGTCATTTTATCACTAAAGCAATCTAATTCTTCATTTTACACCAAACACAGATGGAAAATGAAGAAATAAGACCAGGATGTAAGAGAATTAGACTGGCCAATCTAATCAATCAAGTTTGGCCTTTAGTTCTGAGCAGATCTGCTCATGTTGTGCTCAGAATGTTTATTATTTAATGTTACCTGTTTATAAAACAGAAAATGTATACTGAGTTTGTTTAACTTGTATAAATCATCTGTTGTTTAAATTAAAATATATTATTTTAATAATAATTATTACTGTAATAATAAATGGCACAATTGACCCCAGTTCAATCTGTCCAAAGGCACAACTTCCCCAAAGCACCAGGGGCAAGTTGTGCCACATGACAACTTTTTTTTCAAAAGCTGTATTTCTTAACAATATATTTCAGAAAAAAATAATAAATAATAATAATAATAATTTCCAGAGATGTGCAACTTCCTGAAATATTTGTTTATGTTGTAGTTTGAAGAATTAAGCTCATGGTCTCGTTCAAAGGCAAGTTAAGTAAAAACTGGCACAACTCACCCTACTTTCCCCTAATTTTTTTATTATTTTTTTTAATGAATGTGATGAATGGCCTAATTTCTGCAAAAAAAACAAAAACAAAAAACAAATGATTTCCAAAATATTCAAAGTCCATGAGAAACCTCTAAATATTATCAGAACAGTTCAATTTTTTGCAGTGTGTTTTAATGGCCATCCTAACACATTTTGAAAATATGGTCATCCTATTGTAATTGTCCTTATGTCTGTGGCCTGTTCTCTTTTTTTGACACATCACAAAATCGCAAAAGGTCTTAAGCTCGTCTAGTGTGCAGCTAGCTTAAGACCTAGAAAACATTCATTAAAGTTTCCTAAATGTCTTCAACCAGCAGAATTACAGTTGCTTGTCCGGTTAAATCAGCGTTTTACCGCAATCTACCGATGTACAAGTTTAATCTGACTCAGTTTTACATGTTAACTCCAGCCTCTGACAATACTCCTCATCTTCCACCGTGGACACCACAAGACACCTTCTCCTCGGGGCTCGTTTTCCAACATACCTTTCAATCTCAACTCCCATAATTCACCGCTGCTCCGCTAACAAACCTCAATTACTCAGTTATTTCAATGACCTTGACAGAGCGAGTTCAAAATCAATATCTGCTTTTGCCGATGCGCGCTTCTCACTAAGACTAGAGCGCCATCGAATAAACCCACGAAGGCGTATTCTATTTTTGGCAGATTTATGATTCCATTGACAAAACGCACAGCTTCAAAACATGGGGGAGATTTATGGTGGTTTATTCCGTACGTCATGGCTTCATCTCAGAGCAGACTAGAACCATGAATGTGATCAGTAATAGTAGTGGTGGAACGGGTGGATTTATGTGCCCCGGGGTGAAGCAGTCGGACCAAATCTTGTGATATCACTGAGTTTGCATGTTCTCCTTGTCCAGTGTTGGGTAGAATACTTTGAAAATGTATTCTGTTACAGAATACTGAATACTTGGTCTGAAAAGTAATTTGTATTGTAACATTTGTATTGTAACTTTGGAAATTTGGGTACTGTATTCTGAATACTTGGAATACTTGATACTTGTGTTAATTTTAACCTGAAGTTTTTAAGTGTTTCTTTTTAGTTAAGTAACACAGGCGTCTTCTCTTTGCTTATCGTGAATAAAGTTCCAAAAAAGTTGAATAGATAAGATAGCATCAACAAACTGCTAATGTAGCTGTCTATAAAGGACAATATGATTGGTCTGTCTGATTGCAGGCAGCGAATGGCTCCTAAACAACGCCAAATCTGATTGGACACAGTTTTTTCTTTGCCCCTGAAGTGGCACAGGCACTGACAAGCTGCTGCTTTGAAAATACTACGCGTTCTATTGTTTTCCTGTGGTAATTTTAACAACAGGTCTACATTTGGTTTACAAATACAATGTATTTCATTAATTTTATAAAGTAACTGAGAGAAAGAGAGAGAGAGAGAGAGAGAGAGAGAGAGAGAGAGAGAGGAGAGAGAGAGAGAGAGAGAGAGAGAGAGAGAGAGAGAGAGAATTTGTTTGTGTGTTAACCCTGTAATCAGTTGGCCACTGTCAACGATGTTTCCTAAATTGGAAAAGTCACTGGGATAGATACCCTAAAACAGGTAGAAGAAGAAAATTATTAAAAACATTTCTGTCAACAAAAAATAACATCATAGTTTTTGTTCTTATAGACATAAAACTAACATTTTGTGGATAAAAGCTTTGCCATTTGCAGGCCCGAGTATACTTTGTGATTGACAGGGGGATTAGCCTTAAAGGAATGACATGTCCTGTCCGGATCAGAACCAATCCGTCTGCTTACAAGGAAAATAAAGTGAAAAATATCACAAGGGACTGACATTTCTGTAGAATCTCTGAGTGGAGGGAAGATATTGTGCAAGACTGGTATCAGAGCAAAAGGGTAAAGTTCAGATGTTTGTAGTGAATGCTAAGCATCCACTGCAACTAGAGAAGGGACCACATGAATTCTATGTTGTTGTTTTTTGTAATAAACAATTTTTCAACATGAGTTAAACTTAACCATTCACTTGAATGTGAATTAATGTTTGATTTGATTTCTTGGCATAAGATAGCAAGATATTAGCCAGGCTGGTGCCACCTAGTGCCTTTGCTAAATTTAATTCACGTCAGCTACTAGATCAGTTATTGCAGCACAACAGAAGGTTCTTGAAAACCAAGGTTCAACTGGCCATCCAGCAAACAGAGGTAAAGTGCTGTGTTGAGAGTTAAGGTCAAGTAAAATTTGATTTTGTACCTGTACTTAGTTTATTAAGTTTATGACTGAAGTGGCTGATCTCAAGAAATCCTATCAATGGCTTGAAAGGGCTGGGCTGAAGAACAGCACAGAGGCGCTCATCCTGGCTGCACAGGAGCAGGCCTTGAGCACCAGAGCCATTGAGGCCCAAATCTACCACACCAGACAAGACCCAAGGTGTAGGTTGTGCAAAGAGGCCCCTGAGACGGTCCAGCACATAACTGCAGGGTGTAAGATGCTGGCAGGGAAAGCGTACATGGAACGCCATAACCAAGTGGCTGGCATAGTATACAGGAACATCTGTGCGGAGTATGGACTGGAAACCCCAAGATCTAAGTGGGAAACACCTCCCAAGGTGGTAGAGAATGACCGAGCCAAGATCCTGTGGGACTTCCAAATACAGACAGACAGAATGGTAATGGCGAACCAACCAGACATCGTGGTGGTGGATAAAGAGCAGAGGAGAGCCGTGGTGGTTGATGTGGCAATACCAAGTGATGGTAATATCAGGAGAAAGGAGCATGAGAAACTAGAGAAATACCAAGGGCTCCGAGAAGAGCTGGAGAAGGCTTGGAAGGTGAAGGCAACAGTGGTGCCCGTGGTGATCGGTGCACTGGGGCCGTGACCCCCAAACTGGATGAGTGGCTACAACATATCCCTGGATCTACATCCGACATCTCAGTCCAGAAAAGTGCAGTCCTAGGAACAGCAAGGATACTGCGCAGAACCCTCAAGCTCCCTGGCCCGAGCTTGGAAAGCGGATGAGACCACCCGCGGAGGGTGAGAGGGACCTTTTTTTTTTAATAAATATATATATACATGACAACACGGGCTTAACTCATGTTGTCATATTTGTTGTGACCAAACTTTCTCTACTTCATTGGCTTTAAGCCCCGAGAATAGGATGTAGTGTCAGTGCATTTATGGTTGAAGGCCTGTTCAAGGAAACATTTTTAATGGTTCGAGCAGCAGCTGTGTTCTGGCAGAGGTGTTTTGTTCAGTTCTGACACTTGATGAAAGCAGAGCTGCGTACTTTTCTGCAGTTGCAAAAAAACAAAAATGTCACTTTACAGTAGTTTTCAGGCATGGTCTGTCTTTTTCCTCATGTTCGAGTCCGTTGTCTTCTCTCATCTGTGTGTAACCAAAGAACCAACTGGTTGGTTCGTACCATGGTTCTTGGGAGCGTTCATGTCTGGACTTTGCAGGAAAGTCCAGACCAAAGAGTGCTAGCGTGAAAGCAGCCTTAGTGTTCCTAAGTCCCACAGCAGATGGTCAGCTATTCACACCTGTGCCTCTGCATTCAGGAGATTTATGTAGGCGAAGCTCCTGCAAAGAGCTTTTATCATGCCTTTAACATAGCTCTTTAAATATGCTATTGAGTTATTAAAGAACAATTTCACATCATAGCTTAGATATAGAAGGTCATTCATTGCTCTTGACAATAGATTTCCAGTAACAGCTTTAAAAAGAAATATGTTTTCATTGACCATTATTAATAAACTCGCAATTTAAAACTCTTTTCAAGACCTGTCTGCAGTTGTAAGTTCTATACTGTCCTTCAATTATACCTGCCACCAATCACATTCTACAGTGCACTCTGAATGGCTGGTCACGTAAACTCTTTCCATTTCTTCCATTGTTGCTTTGATCGGTGTTGAACAAAAGCTTTTTTACATCCACTCCATTTGAAAACGCGTGGGCCTCGACATTCACCGTAGATGTAAAACGGTACAGATGAGCTTCAGTTCATTCGACTCAATGTAACTTGACACAAACAGCAGCACTGCTCCCACTCAGACTCACCCCAGCAGCTAACCGCTAACATCTGCCTTCCAAAGAGCCGTATTTCAAGCTTGAAATCATAAACAAACATGTGCCAATACAAGACTGAAAGTGTTCTCAGATGTATTGTCAAAAGTCACAGTTGTAGACACAAATCACTACTCCTTGGACTCCAAGGTCAGTGTCTTTGAACTTGACTAGGACTTGTCTCTCTTTGACTTGGGACTGCGATCTGCATTTGCCCAAAACCACGCAAATTCACATGGATTCTCACAATAACGTTCATATAAGTTTCTGCAGTCTCCGAGACAAGTAACTCTCTACACCAGGGGAGGCGAACTAGTTCGAGGCCAAGAGCCCATTTTTTCAGCTGTCACCCTTGAAGAGCCACACCATGAGTCGACCTACTGCCACCACCAGGAGGCAAAGTACATTTTCATTTAATTACTTGAACGCATACACATATATATATATATATATATATATATATATATATATATATATATACAGGGGTTAAAGTGGGCCGGAACGGTCAGGAACGGCGTTCCGGCACCTTCAATGACCTCCAAAAAAAATACATATTTAAATTTCATTAAAAATAACATTGTTATAATGAAATAAACACATGCAAAATGATTATAGTAATTAAGGGATTAGTTGCAGTTGCTTTGAGTTGCAGTTGCATTTATTTGTAGCTTAGATATATTTGATAAGTGATTAAGTCAGCGGCAACAGCGAAATGAACAACTGGCCCTGAACTACACGCGCAGCTCGCTGCACAGCGCAGAGTCCAGTGGCAGAGTCGTGTCACTCACGGAGAAACTGCTCTGTGTCAGAGGACAGGGCTCATCTCACAGCGGGACGGAAGACCCCAAAACAAAACTTTAATAACTTTTCTCTTCAACTATGTCAACACGGAGCTCAAAACTAAAGGCGACGTAAACGACGATGCGATCACCGCGCGTGTTCCTCGAGACCACTCGGCCGCGGAGGGCGAGCCCCTCCCGCTGGTGCTGTTTCGGATGTGAGGAAGTCCGACAGCGCGGTGCGCACGAACGGGAGAGTGCGATATAAGCTTCCAAATAACCGCGTGTGGTTTTACCGCGCTAAAACTTGACTTATAAATTGGCACAGATGTGTAAAAGCCCAGCACTGAGGGCAGAGGGGCAGGAGCAGAGACAGAGACAGGAGCAGAGACAGGAGCAGTGACAGGAGCAGGAGCAGAGACAGGAGCAGGAGCAGAGACAGGAGCAGTGACAGGAGCAGAGACAGGAGCAGGAGCAGTGACAGGAGCAGAGGCAGGAGCAGTGACAGGAGCAGAGACAGGAGCAGTGACAGGAGCAGAGACAGGAGCAGGAGCAGTGACAGGAGCAGAGGCAGGAGCAGTGACAGGAGCAGAGACAGGAGCAGTGACAGGAGCAGAGACAGGAGCAGGAGCAGTGACAGGAGCAGAGGCAGGAGCAGTGACAGGAGCAGAGACAGGACAGTGACAGGAGCAGAGACAGGAGCAGGAGCAGAGACAGGAGGAGCAGGAACAGTGACAGAGACAGGAGCAGAGACAGGAGCAGAGACAGAGACAGGAGCAGAGACAGGAGCAATGCATGGGCAGGAGGGACTCAAGGAGAAGAGAGGAGCTGAGTAGGCTATAGTGTACACAAGCAATTGTGGGTTACAATAGATTGTGTACACCAAATTATAGAAAATAGTCTTGTCTTATTTTTGCCTCTATTTTTATTTATTTATTAATTGCCTCATGTCTTTTTAATTATGGTAAAGTCACATCAAATAATAAGAATATCACATCTAAAACTCACCAAAATGCAGGAAATTGCATTGATTTTTTCAAAATTCCCCAGACCTCCCTTTCTTTAAAGAGTAGCCTGATTCCAGCTGCTCAATGTCAAGACATATCAGAGAATTCTCTCTTCTGCAACCTCCAATAGCAAATATAAGTTATAATATAAGAAAAGAAAAGACTATTTACTTTTAATCAAATCATTTGGATTTCGGTTTGTTCAAAATCCCGCTTATGGCCCTGACCCTAAAATAGAGTTCCCCCACCTCCCAAATCCCACTTTAACCACTGTATATATATATATATATATATATATATATATATATATATATATATATATATATATATTATATATATATATATATATATATATATATATTTCTATATAACATGATTTTGATGTAATTCAGGGGGGTCTGGGGAAATTCTCCCCCAGGAATTTTTTTTTATATATTTCAGTGCAATTCCTGCATTTTGGTGAGTTTTACATGTGATATTTTCATCATGTGATGTAATTTTACTAGTCAGTAAATCAAAAAGCCTCCCCCTTCAGATACCAGATTTAGGTCCAAGCCCCAGATGCCTTAAGTTCTGCCTCTATAAAACTGAGCTTTAGGAGCGTCAATCAGACTCAGGACTGTCCTGTGTGATCAGAGCAGAGAAAACACTGCTGCACACACTTTTGTCAGGACAGCGTGTAGAGTTCTGTTTGATGTCTCATTCACACAAAAGCCCAGCTGTAAATATCACTTTCAAGATTTCCGCACTGCACCTTTTCCTGCGGTTTGTGTTGTTGTTTTTTTCTCATGTTTTATTGCATTGTACATTTTGCACATTTTCTTGGTGGATATAAGGTGGATTTGCAGACCTGCGCATGTTCCAGACGAGCTCTGCTCTGCATTAGGGTAAGTGTTTCAGGCACATTGGTTTTAAGCACTTTCTAAATCCTACAAGATCTGTGCAAGTACAGACCCGCAACAAACTAGCACTCAGTGTACAGCAGGAGTTCGACTGATCTCTCTTTGACTTGGGACTTGACTTGGACTTGTCTCACTTTGACTAGAGACTTGACTTGGACCTGTCTCACTTTGACTTGAGACTTGACTTGGACCTGTCTCACTTTGACTTGGGACTTGACTTGGACTTGTCTCTCTTTGACTTGAGATTTGACTTGGACCTGTCTCTATTTGACTTGGAACTTGACTCGGACTTGAAACCAAAGACTTGAGACTTGCAAAACCATGACTTGATCCCACCTCTGTCCAAAGTCATTACAGCTCCTAGCACAAAACTATCTAGATTTATTTGCAATCTGCCCAGGCCTGGTCATTATAATCCGGTGCTAAAGTGTCCTTATGTGCAAAACAATACCTGCCATTTCCCTGACACTTTCCCCATAATGAGCTATGTTTTTTTATGGGCTGACAGCTGACCTCTCAATGTCCGACAAATAATGACTAGCACTTATGGCCACAAGAACGGCAGGAATATGCGCCACGGTAAATTATTGTTGGGTTTATTCTTAGCAGTTGGTCGGACAAATCATTCGTTACCCAGCTTCTGTCTCCACATGCTGTTGTGCATAATCAACTCAATTGGTTATTGCAATTCAATTTTGTGTAACCGGTTTGTGACGAGAAGGGCCTGATGAAATGCTTGGAGAGTGTTTGGTTTAGAATTGTGATGGTTTCATTCAGTTGTGGATAAATGATGCGCGGTACTTGTTCCCCTAACCCTAACACATGTAATTCATAAAGATTGTGTTAAGAAAACCCTGGACAATGGCCAACTCATCACACATAGAGACAATTATTCATTCTCTCATGAATGATAGAGCTCTGGCTTCCCAATAAAGAGATTGTAGATCTCTGGGTGGAGTTTACATGTTCTCCCTGTGTAACGTGTTTTTTTCTGGGCACTTTGACTTCCTCCCAAAGTCGGAAACATGCATGTTTAGGTCAATTGGCATCAATCAAATTTATCCAAGCGTTTTTTTTTTTTGTTTTGTTTTGTTTTTTTCAAACAGGAATTTATCTAGATCATGTTCTTCTCAGACTTGGAATAAGGTTACTATCTGTTTTTCAAGCTTAGCAACCTTTTAACTCTGGCCAGCACAGTTCTCACAGACTGATGTGAAGGTGAGTGAAGGCATGATGGTGGTTCACCTGTAGCCTAGCCTGAGCTAGTTCTAGTGTCTTCATTTGGTTAAAACATTAAAACTCAAGCATCCGCTGGTAAAAAACATCAACAACAACTATAAAACCAGATAAACCTTGGTTAATGTCAAGGAGATTACGGTGGATCTAGAAAAAAAAATGTCTTGTTTTTTTTTTATGAGCTTGGTCTCACTGTGATGAAGACGTCGGCGCAGAGATGCTTGTACCAGATTCTAACTTTACAACTAATATCCATCTGTAGTCCTGGGGAAGGGAGAGGGATGCACACTGGAAATGTTTTAGTTGTAGGAGGAAACTGGAGCACCTGGAGGAAACCTACGTTAACACAGGAGAACATGCACGCCCCACATGGAAAGGCCCTGGGCAGCCCAGGAGTCAGGATCTTCTTGCTATGAGGCTAACTGCTAGACCACCGTGTCGCCCCAACATTTCAGTTAGTTGTAAAGTTTCATAAATGTTCCAATTGGTGATTATTAGAAGCAACTAGACCAGGGATCTGCAACCCAAAATGTTCAAAGAGCTATATTGGACCTAAAAAACAAAAACTAAATCTGTCTGGAGCCGCAACATGAGACAAAACTACAAGATGAAGATCAAAACACGACTAAACTCTGCTTAAATCAGCTCCTAAAGTGTCAATAAATCATCTGCAGTATTGTGTGATCAGACATTGCGATGTGACTGGAGTTTATAAGCAAAGTTCCACACGTTTTTCTTGTTTTACCCAAAGTCCACTTGTTATTTCTATGTCTTTGTGTATAAAAACAGTCCTTCATTCATTCCTCGAGAAAGGGAGCCACTAGGGTGGCACTAAAGAGCCGCATGCAGCTCAGGAGCCACAGGTTGCCGACCGCCAAACTAGTCTCAGTCAACTTTTTGTATTGCAAAAAATACACCGTGTAACTTTCTGGATATATATATATATATATATATATATATATTATATATATAATATATATATATATATATATATATATATATATATATATATATATATATATACATATATATATACAGTATATATATATGTGTGTTACTACCCAGGCTCGGAGAGCCGCAACAAAAGAGTGGGGGAGACACGACAAAGGTTTAGCCCTCAGAGGGGTTTTTATTTAAACAATAATAAAGATGTTACTGTTGTCAGTAAATGGAGAGTGTGCTGTGGTGTGTGTAGTGCGAGTGTAAATCAGTAAGAAGCCTGTGTAGTGAGTGTATGATGTTGAGGTGTGTGTAAAATGGTGCGGCGGGTTGGGGTGACTGGCATGGAGCAGGGCCCGGGCGGCTGGCGAAAAACCCAGGTGTCCTGCGGATGAGAGAGAGCGGGCGGTTCCCTTAATTTATGGGCGTGGCCTGCAGTGGGCGGAGCCGAGTTGGAGTCCTGCACAGACAGAGAGGAGGGAGAGGCGGCGGCAGAAGGGCTGCATATATATATATATATATATATATATATATATATATATATATATATATATATAATATATACATATATATATATATATATATATATATATATATATACATATATATATATATATGACCTTAAATTCCAAACCCAAAGTATTAAAAGTGCAGTTAACACTGCAGTAGCATTTATAGTTTATCATGTCGTAACAAGAAGTTGACTTAAATTAGACACCCTGATCCATTTCACCCACAACTATTCCCCTGGCATAACTCACAAATCTCCATATTAGCATTAACATAAACTTATACCATTCTTTTCATGATCAAACGCTGCCTCGAGGCTTCGGATGCATACGAAATATCGCCTCAAACAGTGGCTTTCAAACAGTCCATTATTGCATCAAAAGTGAAATAAGAGTTCGACGGCGCCGTGTGGGCTTGTACTTGTAAGACCTGTAAGAAGTTTGGAATCCGAGAGCTGGCTGCATTGATGTATAACTCAGGAGTTACATAGTACATGGGCTGCTCTGCCTCTCTCCGGCTTTGCACTCGGAGCTCAACAAATATCCGAGCGGATCAAGGGCAGAGGAAACAGTGGTGCAAGAAAAGCCGGGGGAAGTTTTTACACAGTCACAAAAAAATGCTACCAACTTTACGCTTGCTTTATCATAATGTAAAAGAGTTTGTGTGGGATTTTATGAGTAATAAAAGACTTAATAGTTCTCTGTTATGCAAAATAGACTTACAAGTGGCATGTTATTTCATAAATGGGGTTAGAAGAAAACTCTGGAGTTGTGTTTTTGGTATATTTGTCGACTAAACCTTGACTTGTATATGACAAATCTATCTGTGTCTGTGTGTCTATCTACAGATGTTGAAATAAACCTGTGTTTAGGTTGCATTACATACACTTTTGATTCGGATCAACATTTGTTTGCCTAGATAGTCCGGAATTGTGAACGCGCAAACAAACTTTGATATGGGCTAATATTTGAAAATCTGGTCCGGTTGAAGAAGTCGGTCTCGGGTTGGTTGAATTGAGCCCTGGAACAGTTTGTTTGTTTTGTGAACACAAAGGGACCGAGAGTGGAACAAAACCAGGAAGTGAACAGTGACGTGATCCACGCTGGGACACACGTGAAGCTCAGAATCACAACAAACAGCATGTGTGAGATCGATAATGACACAAATAATACACAAAAACACATGAAAGTAACAGAAGAAAGACAGTGACTGATTCAGTTATAATTATTTATGATGTCAGTGTTATCTCCCTTTATATACAAGATAATAAAGCTATAATTCTTAAATGGAACCAAACAAAAGAAAGTGACACATCTCACATTACTGCTCTCGTCTCGTCTTTTTAAGTGATAGTCCGTGTTTCTGTCCTACAGCGTCTCTGCAGGCAAAAGACAAGTCTCTACTGCGCTGGTTCGATTGGTGTATTGTGAACGTGAGCCAGGCCAGTTTAGAACAAGAGACAATGTTACACCTTTGGTCCTCAATCAAGTCAAGTCTGGTTCAGTTTGTATTATGAATGCATCCTTAGCCTGTATCCCAAGTTACTAGCTGGTAAGCTACTATTGTAGTCACAGTTGCTCCAGACTGACCTAAGTCAGTTTGCCATTTTGTGACATCAGCCCCTCTGACCATCACCAACTGTAACGTGGGTTAGGTGTTGTGCCTGAGGACACAATGATCATTTTTCCTCTAGTTGGGAGATTGCCACAGTACTTTACAGTGTCTGTTCCACAAATGCAAGAGGCTCTGAGAAATGTCAGAATCTCTGAACTGGGCTGGAGATCAATGGGACACTCTCTTGGTGATTCTATAGATTAGAACAGGGGTGAATGAAATGAGGTGGAGGGCCGCATCTGGCCCCCAGGCCTTGTGTTTGACATGTGTAAGTAGGACTGATATGCTATCTAACTCTCCATGTCTAACATTCGGAGTGTGCAAACTTGTTAATCAGTCAAAAATAACAAATAAAATAGTCAGCATCCACATGTTCATAGTAATAACTTAATTTTCTTACCTTAGAAAACATTATTCAGAAACTAACGTCTCAGCAAGAGACTTTTAAGCTGTAAGATTCGTCTTCAGTTGAGTAATAAGAAACAGTGCAATGCCCTTGTTCTCAAACTTTGACACTTGTGCTGTGCACATTTAAGCTCCTTCATTAGGTAGTTACTACATCCTTATAACTTCATCATCCATTAAATCAGCATTTGTTCATGAATAAATATGATTGTATGAATGTTATATTCCTGCTTTACTAATGTGAATTAAAGAGTAGTTAATATAAAGTGGTAACCTCTTTTCTCCATTTGAGTGAACAGTATTTTAGACAAACAGTACATGTAGTTATAGCACTCCTTAAGTTTTCTTCTTTGTATTTCTTCGCCTAAAAATTCCTATATGTCAGTTTTACATATAAAAAAATGACATGCAACAGTAATTAGCCCGCGCTCTGCCTCTCTGTTTGTTTTTGTTGACGTTTATTAGCATTGATCCATTTGTTAGCGTAAATACGGCTTTAGCTGGTGCGTCACGTTGAGTGCTCTTCGGAGGCTGGCTCGTACATTTATATTCATCCTGCGCTGGCTTCATTTGAATACTAGGTGCCAAGTGCAGTTCTTGTCCTCATGAATAAGTCATGCTTCACCCACGGGGCTTTTGTCTAATCTTAGACATTTAAGAAGTACACAGTGGAACAGATAGAATGGATTTGAACGAGCAGACGCTTCCGCACTCAACAGTATAAAGTTCATTATTTTACACTGAACTCAAACTCCCCGGGTCAACATGGGATTCTTTATGAAGCAGTTGTGAATAAGCAGATTCTGTTTGGGTTTATCGAATCACCGTGCACAGTTATTGAGCGGTGGTGAGTCAGTCCCAGAGGAGATCATGTGTGGAGTAAAAATGGTATGTTTGCAAATGACTAATTTGCAAACACAAATCAGTCTAATTTCTCAGTGGGTGGACACTTATTTTGTTGTGCACTGCCCACCGCAAACAGAAATACTGAAGAGAAACAGGAGCAAACAAGGATATGAGAAAACTGATTGAAATGATAGAAGAGATTTAGATGATGTCTGTCACCATCACCATCTTCTGTTACTTCTATATAATGAAGTGTTAAAGTTCTTACACACAGGAGGAGGGCTCAGTTTGCATCAGATGCACGGCACTGGACTTCGAGCTTTCAAGTATTAACCGTGGTACATTCATGCAATTACAGTAACTGTAACGCTCATGTAGAATGCACAGAAGTGTCTGCTGCCAGGTGCTCAGGTGGATATTTTATTTAATTAATTGACCTTTATTTAACCAGGGAAGTCCCACTGAGATTCAGAATCTCTTTTGCAGAGGAGCCCTGGGGAAGGGTCAGGGGAGGCATATTGCACAGGACTTAGGGGTAAAGACACCGCCGTTGAGTAAGTTCGATTCCTGGCATGAACAGCTGTAGCAAAGACTCAAAATGGATTAGTTTTATATTCCTACTTTCTTTACAAACACATTATATTGTTGTTTTAAAAGCACAAAACAAACACCATGGGTGTGTCCCAACGTCCACACTCGTTCCCTATCCACTCAATTACTATATAGTCCTGCCCTGTTCAGTGGACTGGTCAGTGCACTCATTCATCTGGTCTTTCGGACACGATGCGCACTACTTTCAGCTGACGCAGGTCACGTCACTCCCCCCTTGAGTTGATGTAACAGTCGGCAAAAAAGTCCGATAAAAATGAATTTTTGTAATAAATACTGGTCAAATCCGTCTGACACGCACATATTTAAGGACTACTAATCATAATACAAGTCTGTTTTAACTTGGATACATTTAACGGCACACGGACTGGATAATTCCTCTTTTACAGCCCAAACTAAGGTTAGCAGCTAATGTTAGCATCTTCACGGCTAACGGCTTTCAGTTACGAGTGTTTTGTTTCTTCTCCGGCTCAACAGTGAGTTTAAGCGGCTCCTTAACGTCTTTGCTTCAGTCATGTTGTTTACAGTTAAAGACCTGACGTTGTTCGCGCAGTTTTTTTCGATTCTCGCAATGAATTGTGGTCCATATTGACCGTTCTAGATGCTCACTACTTTTCCAGATGCATTGTGGGAAATTTTGAGTGCACTACTTTTTGACCCACTGGGCATTCGGACACCACTACAAAATGGCGTGACCCCCGAATAGTGCACTATATAGTAGTTAGGGCTCACATTCGGACACAGCCCATGTCTTTATTTAATTTGTCAGTATCGACCTCCGGTGATCAAAGATGGCGGGTACTTTGTGTCACTGGCTTTTGCTCACTGGCGTTTGTTGCCATCATGGCTGTTAGCTTTAGATTTTGCAAGGTGTTCTACAGGCTATGGAACATGTGCGGTTGTGTTTTCCCCCTTTGTGCAAGGGGTGAGAGGAGTTTGAGCTGAGTGAATCCAAATGAAGTCAAAAGCTCGTGTGGCCGTTCTGACCAATCAGAATGACAGAGCGAGCAAAAGTTTAAAAAGCTGTTTTATATAAAACTAAAACCTTTTGAAACGGAAAAAAGTTTATGATGTGAAACTAGGTAAGAATTGAATGAGAGTCCTTGGTAGCACTTTACATTACGGCTTGGTAATATCTATGTAATAACATGGTAATAAGGTGAAGTAATTGTTATGACCATATTATTACATCTTATTACCATGCTATTACATAGATATTACCGAGCCGTAATGTAAAGTGCTACCGAGTTGAGTAAACTTTAGATACTGTTTCTGCCGAACACGAGCAGTTTGTGTTTGCATTTGTGCTCTGACCTGTAGACGGATTTAACGGCTACAAGCTAACAGCTACAAGCTACCAATGTCCTATCCATAATAATAGATCTATTGTCAGTATAAGTGCAGAAAAGGAAGAAAAATGATTTAGTCCTACCTGGAATTTCTACCCAAATTCCCCGGGTGTGAGAGATCTACCAGTTACACCATCACAGCAGTCAACTCAGCCTTGTTGAAAGGACACTATATGATGGCTCAGTCTTGTCAACAGGATATTTTATCACAGAAATTGCATTTGTTTTGCTGTGAACATAAAGTTCATTGTTGTATTTTGTATATGTGAAAATAACCATGTGTTTTTGCCAAATGAGAGGAATCTCTAAACTAAGCTTTGTGATTTTTTTTTTTTTCTTTGTTGAGCCGCAGGGTAATTGCCAGTCACACGTTTTATGTGTTTTTATGTTTCTTCAGTTTTTTAATCGTATTTTTGAATATCCACAAAGATCTAGCATTGAAATCGTTTGCGTGGTTGCGTTTGGTGAGTAAGCACCATAAGGACACAACAGTATGTGCTTGGACTGGACACTCTTTGGTTCAGAAAGGTGACATTGTAAAATAATAACTAGCTTTTAGACTAGCTGCTAAGACTAACCCAGTATCAAACTAAACTAAATAAGAAGTAACTAAATAGGAAAAAACATATTTTCTAATGTTTGGATCTGGTCCCCTGCTGTACAGTCCTTCAGTGATTGATTGGTAACAGCTCTAGTCAAAATACGTTTTTAAGGACAAAAAAATTGACCATGACATGAAAAGACCGATTCCTATTCAACACAGTTTTGTTTAGTGTTCAGTGTAAGTAGAACCACATCTGAAATAGCTTAAGCTGTGTCCTTGGTGACGCCCAGGTTGACGTAGACTCTCCAGCGGCGTCCTGTCCGGTGAGCATCTGCGTCCCTTCCCAGCCTCACCTCTTTGGGCCCTCGTACATCCATGCATCAGAGTTCCCCCCACGGCTCCAGCTCACACTCTCACCAGAGCGGAGTGCAGCTGTCCTGGCACCGCGCCCGAAAACGGAGCTCTGATCTGGGTACACAAGAGCGCCTTCTCTCCCCGCGCAGCTCTTCAGGTTTCCTCTCACACGGCACGGCACAAAGACGCCTATTGTCTGCGCCGAAAGCCATTCTGTCGGAAGAAGAAATAGTTTGGCACGAGACGGCGCGCCGTGCATGTCAAACGGAGGAGTGCAAATGAATGTACAATGTGCGAGACAAAGTCGGAGCAGTGTTTTGTTTTGTTGGCTTTGAAGAAGAAGGATGCGACACTTCTAAGTAAAACGGATTATTGTTTTGGGAAAAGGATTCATGTAGAGTAGCAAAGTTTAAATTGTCATCCATCAAATGCAAAACAATTAAAAGAAAATGAAAAGACTAATAGCATTGAACATAAGAAAGCATTTATCTGTATCGGAACCTTTTTTACACAGCTAATTACCACTGAGTGATTATTTCATTTTTGGTTCACTGTTATGTATCCAGTTTATTTGCTGTTTTATAGAAATATTAGTACAAAGTACGTTTAAAGGTGCTATAAGGATGTTCGCCGAGCCGACATGTGATGTCAAAATGATTGGCAGAACCAGCTAATTCCGACTAGCTCTCATTGTTTCTCCCATTGGGATCTAATTGCCGAAATTAAAAGCTTTCTTTTTGGTGTAGGCTTTTTCTGAACACGGTAGAAGCTCTATGGATTGCTCTTATCAAACCTGTTAGCTCACCGAGTCACACAGCAAGACACAGACATTGTCTTTTTTTTGTTGTCATTGTTTGTTCAGCTTGCCGCTAATATGTTTTAACTACTTCTGCCAACCAACGCATCACGTGATCATCATGTGACAACACGGCGAACATCCCTATTGACCCTATTTTGTGCCGCCTACTTTTCTAGGACGTGCACTTCCTGTTTAGCTGCATTTAGCCTGTAGATTTCAGTCGATGGGTTTATTTTAACTGTTATTATATTTAATCAATTAAAATTGCCCCACAAGACAGACAAACAAACATGTTAAGCTACCTTAACAGAGCTGAACAGGAAGTGCATTTCCAAGCCAAGTGGGCGGGACAAAATAGGGTCAATACTCAACTTTTGCTTCATTACAAATGTAAACAGATAATTCAATTTAAATATCCTACATCAGTGCACGTTTTGCTCACTTACCGAATGCATTCTGGGCGCTCTGACAGTTAGCCACAATGCTAACAACAACGGCAACAGACAAACCTTGTGTTTTTTGGTGAACAAACATTATCAGACAGGTGGAAAAAATAATAATTTAAGTTATTTTATTGTAAGAATTGAGTGTTTGCATAAAAACACACAATAGATTTTTATAACAATGCTGCATAATCCAAATTACAATTTTAATTTCAAGTTCAATGTTGAAAAAATGTTTTTTATGGCTTCTCTCTGAAACTATCATCATGCATTTGTGTTTCTCAAAAACCTGCCAGGGGCCTGATTGAAACAGGTCGCGAGCCGCATTTGGCCCCCCGGCCGCAGTTTGCCCAGGTCTGCTCTACATCAACAACCTCCACCTTAAGGGCGATTTATACTTCCCCGTAACTTTACGTGCAGGCTCAGGCTGCCATTGACTGTCCATTGGCCTCGGTCTATTGTTTTTTTCCCCAGGGACAGTGGTAGCCAATCAGAAAGCTTACAACCAATGCAGCACCGTGTTCGTGCTGCTCTCCTGCTCCTACACACAAAAGTCACTTAGCGTCAAAACGCACAGCTGATCGGTGATGTTGATGTGATTGGTTTAACTGACTGGACACACCTGGAACCTGATTAGCTCTGAAGAGAAGCTCCAATGACAAACTCTGTGAGGACCTGAGCACGTGACTGACCTGACGGAGATCTACGGGGAAGTATAAATCACACTTTAAACTTTGTTCTGACTCGACTTATATTAGTTGCGCCAGAAAATGCCTTAAAAAAGGTGAAAAGTTGGGTTCAGTTATAGGACTTTCCCTCACAGCAGGCCACGCCCCCAAACATAATGTTTTAGCAACTGTCTTAATATCAGTGATGTCATTCTAGAGTTGTATAACAAAGTGATCATAACTTAAGTTTCCGAGAGTTTGAAAACGTAAGAGCAGAACTATAGTAATACATTGTTAAAAGTCTCTGTTATAGTTACACATATATTTGTGGCTTATTTGAAGCATATGTCGGCTCTCTCAGCTGCCTGCCAGTAGAAAACTTGCCTTTGCAGTTTCCGAAATTTTTCAAAATTTTGTTTGTAAGAATGTGTCACGAATGACCCCCAATAATCCTAAACACATCACTCTCACAAGGGTCTTTAAAACCCAGCACAAGACCGCTCACTGTTCATGTTAGGTTCCATTTATTAAGTTAAGTTGATCTTCTGACTGTATCTGTATTGTTGCCTGTAACAATGAAGCACTGAGCCCGAGAGCAGCTCTCTCACACTCTCAACAGCTTCACACTTAGCAAAGTGGGTCAATCAACTACACAGTTAACAGTAGAGCACGAGCAAGCAAAGTGAAAGAGTTCAGATGAGGGTTTTTGTGCTAATGCTCTGCTCCACGAAACACGCGCACTGATGGATAATAGGTCATGAGTAAGTCTACCGGCATTTTAACTTTGGCTTTGTCGAGACAAATGTGCAAAAGCAAACCAAAACAACTTTTTGCTTGAGTTGTTGTTATGTTATAGTAGTAAGAGAAAATCTTCCTCCAAAAACACTGAAAACAAACATTTCTGAAACCAGGTCCCAGAGTGAAAAGATTTCAAACGTCCGGTTTAGCGTCTCTGCAGATGCGCAGTATCAGTAACTTTTTTTTTTTAATCAATCAGTTACTTTATTGTTCCGTGAGGGAAATTTGTCCTTGGCAGAGAAGCCAGCAGCTACAACATAAACACGGTATCGCAAAAATACATACACAAGACAACACACACCCGCTCAAGACCCTGTAGCTGTCCCAGTGTCACGTCTCATCTGGAGAATACTGACCTTTATATGACGTTCACTGCCAAAATCTGCCGTCTCAAACCACAGAAGACATTCAGAATGTTTGCTGAATTTAAAAGAATTCTCCACTGGTAAAATTTTGTTTACATTCAGCAACTTTTCTGCTCATGCTCAGTGTCACGTCTTTCTCTAGTATTGTGACTTTCTGTGTCAGTGTCACAGCGCCACAGTCTGGCCATTCATTCATTACCTACTACTTAATCCCGTTAGGGGTCGTGGGTGACAGGAGCCTATCCCAGTAACTTTGGGCCTTAGGTGGGGGAACACCCTGGACAAATGACCAGCTCATCACAGGGTTAGACCTTTCTCTCTCATTCATTCACTCACAAGGGAACATTTAAAGTGATGTCCAATTAAACATGAAAACCCACAGTAACACGGGGAGAACATGCAAACTCCACCCAGAGAGATCATGAGATGTTGATATGGTCTAAACCCACGACCTCCTTATTGAGAAGCCAGAGTTCTAACCTAAGAAGTGGGGTACACTCCGGTCAGTTACAGGCATTACACTGGCTTGAGGCTAGTTTACTGGTTCGTGTGGACGCTCACAAATCCTAAGACAGCTCCATGTTTATGCAGTTCGTTCTTAAAATTATCATAATTATCTTTGTGTATGCAAGACCTAGTTTTTGGCTAAAAAGCTACACTGTGTACCTTTAAAGAATGCTGGTTACAATGCCAAGAAGTTTTCATTAGTCCGCTTTTTGCAACAGACTTAGGAAGCGAAAATATTATGTTCACCATGTTTCTTGTCAGGTTTGCAGAACTTCTTTAGGAATACATTAGCAACAACTATTTTAAGAAAGTAAGCAAAACTGCCGTGGAACAACCCAATAAACTGCTGGGTCACTACAGGTTACTTTATTTGTCACTCTGTAGTGTCAGAATGTGTTATAATAAACACTATTTTAATGTAAAGCTCACCCCCTAAACTCCATCCACAACATACGTATTTCAAACACAGCAAACTCATTGAAAGGTGTCTGCAATTAGTGCTCAATTTTGATGGAAAATACACGCTGACACAGGCGCCGATTCCTTGGGTGCTGCGGGGCTCAAGTACCCACGCGGGTGTCTGTGCACCCCGGCAAATTTTTCTTTCTTTCATTATTAGGCTTCTTTAAATGTCATTCAATCATAGGCCTTTCACACTCTCCTCTCGTTTTCTTTGCGCTGCATACGTGCATAAGCATCTCTCACTCCTCTCTCAGAGCACTGTCGTTTGGACTCGGGTCTGGTGACTCGGGGGTCTGAGCCGCTGTGCTGCTGCTCTGTCTCCAGTCTGGTGGGATCATGGCTTAGTCCACAACAGTGCGCAACGCGGAGCAGGAAATCAAGTGAGAAAAAAGTAAGACGAGGCGTGATGCGAAGTGTGGGGTGATGAACTGCACTGCTCTTGTTTGTAGAAAGCTGCGCTTAGGGGCAGAATCGGGTCGGGGATTCTGCTTTAAAGGCTACTAAATGGATTCTGTTAACTGGGAAAAGAGTGCGCCAGAGCGGGTCAGAACTTTGTTAGTTGCAGGTGGAGGGGAAGCAGTATGATAATGCACACAATACCGATAATGCACAATGAGCGTGTGCATGTGCGCGAATATTGTTTTGGACACTCACCCGAAAAAACATATCGGCGCCAATGCACACTAATGTCACCTAGAGTCTAATGACATGAGAGACACAGCCAGTTTGTGACTATTTTGACCTGAAACTTGCAAATTTGTTCAGTTTGCGCTAACAATGCCAAGAAATGACTCCAAACCACATGTGTCTAACTCAAGGCCCGGGGCCGGATACAGCCCGCAACCTCATTTTATGCGGCCCTTGAGGTCTTATGAGGTTTATTTATTCTGATGTTAGTGGGTGTCTTAACCTTATGAAATGATTTGCCTGAAACTTAAAGAGGCTTAGAGCAAGTTATTTTTCCTACTGCAGTGGATATACTGTATTTTCAATAATAGTAATTTCAATAAATATACAATAATTAAATACAGAAACTAGGTCAGTTTTAGTTACATCCAGCCCTTCGAGGACAACCCCGATGCCAATGTGGCCCTTTGTCAACATGAGTTCGACACCACTGCTCTAAACAATAGGCAATGCAATTTAAACACAATACAGTATACACAGTTAAACAATCCAAAAATGTTGTTTTAGGGTTTAGCTTCTCTTTAAGTATTCAGTAATTTAAAACCTCTAGGCCTATTGTTTTACATTTGACCAACTGAACATTCTATTATTGTGTGGTATCACCTTCTCGAGCCTTATTGCTGTATAAACATTGTTGTGGATTGCATAAGACTTACATAAGCTCATCTTCCGTCTTATTGCACAAGACCTTATGGAAACCATCACGTTTTCAATGGGCTGCCAATTTCTGCCTTTTCATGAAAAAGTTGTAGTTCAATAAAAGTCTTTTATGTGTTCATTTTCTTATGCAATTAATTACAATTCTTGCTGCAGTTTGTTTTTCAAATGACGCCCGATAGTCCATTCACTCAGAACTCAGTACGCTCAGTCAAAGGACACAATAGCTCTCTAATTTGAACACATCCTGGTCTTTTCATTTACCGACTTTCATTAATTTTGTGCAGCAATTTCGAGAATCAAATCCAAATACTGCGCGCGCGAGAACAAGTGTCAGAATTATCATAATAAAAGCAAATATATTTCCAGCTGCTTCTGAATCCTTGTTTTTGTAATTCAAACTCTGAAATGTTAATCAAAAAAGTCAATTTGTTGACGGGGGAAGCTGGGCGGAAGGTTACGGTTACGGCGATGGTTGTCTTTTGTTTGCGAGTTCATATTGACTTTTGCGTGTGTATATATAAAACCCACGAGAGGGTGAAGAGCGAAGTCGTTTAAAAGCGTCAATACTTCCCACGCCGTATCTGTAAAATGACCTTCAGGTAATTAAGTCAAAGATGATTACACAACGGCAGCAGTCAGGGTTATGAGCGTGGACAGGCCGACCGTGAGTGAACACAAATGGAGATGTTTAAAGCAAGACAAGGGTCACGGGCGAGCTGGGAATGTGAGATGATGGGTTAAGCGGATTGTGCAGTAGAAGCTAGGATGGATGTGCAACTTTAGCTTGATTTTGACTGGCGCTGACGAAAAAGTCCTGTTCGCACGGCATCATATTGACCTCGGTATATCATGTAAATTGTAATAATTACAGACAGCATCTGAGTTTTTTGTACAGTGGTCTGTAAGGTCCAAATATTACCGTCTGCATTTCACCAAACTCACCAAATGCATTTCACCAAAGTCTTCATGTAGTTCTATTCCCGTGTGAATGTGTATGTCTGTGTTGTCAATCCAACTGTTTATAAATTCATTTAAAAAGACTCTGCGACCTATTATACTTGTACCTTTAGATTTGAACTAAATTATTATTGCAATTTGCCACACATACTTTAATGAAATTGCTGCTTTTTCTACAAGAAAAAAAAAAATTCCCATTATCAAGGTATTGGTAGGTTGAGACATTAATTAATTTAATTGACCTTTATTTAACCAGGGAAGTCCCACTGAGATTCAGAATCTCTTTTGCCGGGGAGCTCTGGGGGAAAGGTCAGCGGAGGCATTAATGGACATGTCTTTAGTTGTAGGAGGAAACCAGAGCACCCGGAGGAAACCTACGCAGACACGGGGAGAACATGCAAACTCCACATAAAGGCCCCGGGCGGCCGAGAGTCGAACCCGGGACCTTTTTGCTATGAGGCCAGAGCGCTAACCGCTGCAACACAGTCTTACAAGAAAGTGTACATATACAGTACCACGGCACAAAAACAGTATTATAAACATGATTTCACGTCTTTTTATGTTGCGCCGTAGATATAGCACGAGTTTCTATTGAAGGGACATTTTCTTTCTAAATTTAGGCATCAAGTTACTAAACTTGTGCCATGATGTCAAACACTGCATTTTCAGTACACATCCATGTTACACTGAGTTGACACCACAGGCATTGCCCAGGTGGACTTATAAAAACTCCTCCTTTTGACATCGCTGCTGTGGAAAGTTGAAGAGCGGTCATCTTCGGTTAACTGGCTCAAATAGATAAGCGGGTGGTGCAGGGGAGTAGAACTCGTCAAGTTTGCTATCCCGATTTGGTGCTGTCAGTGAGTGCCTGTTCACACCCACCTGGGCGTCTCCTAAGAGTCCTCCAGGCATCTCCCACTTTTGTGAGACTGTTTGAGGTGCAGTTGTGGGCGGAGTTAGTCTTTGACTCTGTGTTTAGCCTCATTTTTAAAAGACATGAAAACGTGCTCATCATACAATCTTGACATTCTATCGTACATCTAGTCTGTATTTCTAGACTGGGCTGCATTCATGACAAAAACCCAGAAAAGCTCAAGTCATGAATGACACAAAAGGTTGTCGGAAAGCCAAGAAAGTCACTAGGCTCAATTATGTGTGAATAGCTGCAAAAAAAAACAAAAAACAAAAAAAACTCTGACATTGACGCCCCAAGGTACATAAATATTATCCGTAACCAACTTTCAAAAGTGAAAATAAATATCTGCTTCTTAAAGCTGATTTTCACACTGCAAACACAATTTAGGTTTTAAATCTGACAGCTTCCTTTCTTAAATTCTGTGACACATGGTTAATATCAACATGTATTCATTTTTGGATCCAATTATGGCTTAAAAACCCCTCTTTACAAGCGGCAAAGTGAAACTGGAGAGGACCACCCAAGCTCAGCCAATCAGAGCCCAGCTTTCGACTCTTGATGAGAACCAACACTCTTCATTATTCAGTTCAGACAGTACTCAGAGGTCTAATTTCTTCACAAAGCGCTGCATTTATCAGATAAGTTTTGGTAGAAAACACAAAGTTTACTAATTGAGAACTAAAAAAGTTAACTACCCCACCTTTAAATTTAAATGTCACAAAAATAATCAGTTCTGCAGTTTTCAACAGAAAGTCAATGAACCTGCTTCTCTTTGCCATTTTAGCTCGATATTGTGATTTACAATGAACTAAATGTAAAACAACCCAGGTCAGTGCTTCTGCTCTTTGTGCACAGAATCAGCATTTCATTTTGGCGCGTGGAGGAGTGCGAAGGTCTGAAGGTTCACACATACATTTAGCCGTGTCGGTAAGTGGGTGGTACAACCGTTTTGGAATCTTGTCACCGCTGCTGGTTTCGCGAGTCTGTGTGGGCCCGCTGACACGCAGGTTAAACCAATGTGCTTTCCCCGTCGCACCGTGTTAGCGCTGTGATGGACTGCTGACATTTCCACGGACCGCACCTGCCCGGTCTCATCTGCAGTCCGCCTTTGAGATCCCCGGAGTCTGGTACGTCCTGGAACATAGCGGGGGAAAAGCAATACATTTGTCCGTGTTTGGAGTTAAGTGTTGACCTGATGAGGCTGCATGTTGGAGGAGTGTAGCGGTTTGAATTTTCTTAAAGTGATTTCGATTCTTGGTTTAGGTTTTTCTTCATGTGAAACTAAAGAAATGGGCTACAAACCCATCTTAAAGCCCATAACTTAAAGGACAAATATGCATTTTTGCTTTGTGCCCCCTTGTTGGAATTCCAGGCACCAAAATCAACAAAAAAGTAGTGACAGCCATGTGTTTCCCATGTCAGAAATGGAGCCAAGGAGCGACAGTTCAACCTGGAAAGAATATCAGTGGACTCACACCAGAAGCGACTCGGGAGAGCAATTCCGTCTCATTTCCTCTGCAGCTGGTGCAAAGAGACGACATAAAAAAGTGACGAGACGGAGCGGGGCGATCTAGGCGACCTGAGCGAGATTATGTTGAGATGAAGAGAAGACCTTTTCACAAACACAAATGTGACATAGGTCCAGGCACTCAAAGCTTTTCAAATTACTCCCTCGATCTGAAAACTTCCGCTAGAGAGCTGGAGACAACACGAGAGCGATCAGGGCTTCGCTGATTTTTACACTGCAAACACAATTTAGGTTTAAAATCTGACGACTTCTGCTCATAAATCCTTTAAAACATTGTTAGTATTGACAAGGCTTAAAAAACACTTTTGTTTTTACAAACAACTAAGCGAATCAGGAGAGGACCACCCAAGCACAGCCAATCAGAGAGCTGCCTTTGGTTTCTGATTAGAACTACATTTCTTTCTTATTCATTTCAGACAGTTTTTCACAAAGTGCAGCATTTATCATATACTGTAGAGCACACATGTCAAACTCAAGGCCCAGGGGCCGGATGCGGCCCTCCACCCCATTTTGTGCGACCCTCAATGTCTTATAAGGTTTACTTTAATCTTAGAGCCAGGAGTAGTCTGGGTGTCTTAAGCTGATGAAATGATTTGTCTGAAATTTAAAGAGCAAGTCATTTTTCAGACTAATGCAGATGCATATTCAGTAATTGTCACTACAATAAATATACAATAATAAAAATACAACAATTATTTGTAGTATGTCAAAGATTAGCAAGGTTAATGTTAGTCATAGCCGATACACCGATGCCAATGTGGCCCTTTGTCAAAATGAGTTCGACATCCCTGATATAGAGAAAAAGCTCTGTTGTCAGCTAACTACAAGAGCTTATCATAGTGAGAAAACAAAAGTTCTGCTGCTGAATCAACATTTGTGAATGAAATTCAATCCTACGACCCTTAAAAGTGACATTCAGGTCAAAAAACAGCGAGAAAAAACACTGTCTCAAGCTTCAGGAGACAGACGTCTGTCAGACCAGTTCAGACCTGATCCAAACAGCTGCTCTCGTCCCGTTTCGTTGTTTTATTCAAAGAAGTTTCCCCAGCTAAGCAGACAGAGAGTGGCTCTTTCTGCAGAACACATGCACAATAGGGTGGAAAGTGACGACAACCGAAAATCCCTCTACTTTTTGGTGAAAAACACAAAGTTTACTATTATACATCTAAAAATGTTTTGATCTGTGACTCAACCCCCAGATTCAAAAGTGCAGCTCAGTCTGCAGTCTTGGCTTCAGCTCTTGCAAGAGTCGTTTCCTCACATCGCAACCCTCCTCCACTCCATCTCCACCTGTTTTGTTTTTTTTTGCCTCGGTCTAAGCGCAAACCTGTGTTGAATGGACTATGCTTGATTTTTATTATTATTTTTTTTACAATAAAATAACTTAAAATGAGTTTCCCCTGAGCACAGATCTCATAGACCGTAGTGTCCTGTCTCTACCTAATAATGTCCCATTTGTTTACCAAACTCAACACAGTTTGTCTGTTGTTGGTCTGGTCGTTAGCATTGTGGCTAACTGCTGTTAGCATATTGGCATGTCGCGCTCCTGTGAAAAAAGCTTAAAACACATTGTGGTGAACAATTTGGAGACTTTAAGAGAGCAAAACATGCAGACTGATGTAGGAAGTTTAAACATAATATTTTATTTATTTACATTTTGGAGGAAGCTAACATAGCACCTTTTATAAATGTCGTCATCAATCACATTGTCTTGTCTGTCTGAGTCTGTCCACTTTGATATGAAGTTAGAGCTTCATACTGGCTGCAAATGAAACACAATTACACAAAGCCTAATCTCAATCATGGACAAAACAAACAAACAAACAACATATTGCACTGAAGTAGCCATACTTGGGACAAATCTTGTTCAATCAGTTGCATAAACTGGCTGAAAGTATGCAAAACATTTATATTTCAGCAGACGATAAACATTAAATATCAAAGCAGAGCTGCATAAACTATTGTTGCGTGACTTCTGCAGGATAAACACACAGGTGGGTAGCCAGAAGTTATAAGTGATTGTACTCAAAAGTACATGATAAAGAAATACAGAAGTGTTGTCCCAACAAGACCTAGAATTGAAAGGAAAGGCAGGGGACTCTAGATGCCCTAGACTAGGGTTCTGCAACCTTTAACATTAAAAGAGCCACATTTGGCCAATTCAGACCAAATAAAAGTCAGAAAGAGCTGCAACTGTATTCAGTCCAAAACATTCATGTTTAAACAGTTAAGTGAAATTTCACAATGTTTTGTAATAAAACATTATTTCACAAAAAAATATTTTGATGGCAAGACTAATGTATGTAATTGTAATTGCACCTGTGCATTTTTGAGGGAGAGAGGTGAACTCCAGCTACAGCCATCAATACATTTAGAAATGGTTAAATAGACAATATGCATACACTAAACAACCAGTACTTTAAAAACACACAGACTGTAAATAGAATAGAGTAGTAAAGAATTTCTAGTCTAGTTCCTCAGACTACAGTAGTTCCTACTTCTCAATCAAATCTCAAAGAGCCGCAGTCATGTCTTTAAAGAGCCGCATGTGGCTCTCGAGCCGCAGGTTGCAGACCCCTGGACAGAAGAAGTTTATTCACCTTGAGTCTAACCCAATACTCCAGCATAGTTGGCCATCCAAGCCTGACTATACTTCCACACAATAGTTAAAGAGGGCCAGCTAGTCTAGATGCTATGCATGGCTCAACACTCCTGTGAGGTGAGTTGAATAAGAATTCTGACAAGGAGGTTCAATTCTGGAGGAAGTTGGATGATGCCCATCATAGATAGATCTAAGTGCATGGTAATGTCAACAACCATAAAACTGTTGACTTAAGACTAAGGGATGGAAATGTCAACAACATTACTAATATTGCTCAACTGAAAGTATCACACAGTTGTAAGTAAAAGTTGAAAAAAAAAAAAAAACAACAACAAAAAAACGTATTTGGTGAAGCAAAGAAGCTTTGGTTTCTCCTTTGGTTCAATTGAGATTACAATTTTCTTTTTGCAACAAGCAAGACATCAGTTTAAACAAGGCTAAATTATGTAAATTCCAAGTCTTAAATGATTCACATGATTGTAGTGAAGCTTCAAAACTGATCATTTTATGTATTACCACTTAATGACATCACAAGGTGAAACAGCCTGTTTTCTGTCTGACATAAGAATCCATCTGTTATTATGCAGAATTCTTATTAAACAAACACTATGTCAACGGGACAAACTGGAGCTGTGTTTTGACGAGAAGAAAACGCAACATGGACAACACATCTGACCCTTTAAATCCCCAACTCAACTATCAGATCTTTGTGTATTTTATAAGAAAAAGAGCCATTCTAAATCAGTTTGTGTTTTATGCAATCGAAAACAACAACAACAGCAACAACAGCTTCTTTTACCGCTCGATTATAAATTCACATTTCCCAAGAACCAAACTTCAAAGATGTCAAACGACGCAAAGAACCGCCATTGATGTGGAACTCATTAATAGTAAATTACCTTCGTCTATCGGCACTGTCTTTGTGACATGTTTGGACGATCATTTATTCTGCTTTTTCAGGAAAATCAGATGAGATGGAATCATAGTTGTCTTTAAGGAAGAAAAAAAACACTGCCTGATGCAATGTTAAATTACTGTCACAGCATTGTTTTTGTAATATGTTTCTTTCTCTCCTCTCTGCCTTTCTTTCTTCTTCTCTCTCTACATAATCCCTCTTCTCTTCTCTCTACTCTCTCCTTTTTTCTCTCATCTTTTTTCTTTCCTCCTTTTCTTTTCTCTTTTTTTCCTCCCTCTCCTCACTTATTCCTCTCTTCTCTCCTCTCCTTCTCTCTCCTCTGTCGTCTTTCTCTCTCTTGTTTCTCCTCCCTTCTCCTCTCTCATATATTTATGTTTCTCTCTCTCTCTCTCTCTTCTTCTCTCTCCTTTTCTCCTCTCTGTATCTTTTTCTCATCCTCTCTTCCGCTTTCTCTCTCTTTCTCTCTTTTTTTCCTCTCGCCTCTCTTTCTGTTTTATCTTTCTTCTCTGCTTCTCTTCTTTTCCTCTCCTCTTCTTCTCTTTTTTCTCTCTCAGTCTACTTTCTCTCTCTCTCCTCTTCTCTCTCTTTTCTCTTACTCCCTCTCTTCACTTTTTTCCTTCATCATATTTTTTTCTCTCCAGTCTCTTCTCGACTTACTCCTCCTTTTCTCTTTCTCTCTCTCTCTCTGTATGTTTTTCTTCCTCTCTCCTTCTTTCTCTCCTCTTTATTTCTTTTTTCTCTTCCCTCTCCCTCTCTCTCTCCTCTCTCTTTTCTATTCCTCTCTCTCACTTTCTTTCTCCTCTCTTAAATAATTTTTCAGTTTCTCTCTCTCCTACTTTCTCTCTCTTTCTCTCTTTTTTCTGCTTTTTCTTCTCCGTTTTTTTTCTCTCTTTTTCTCTCTTTTCGTTTCCTCCCTCTTTTCTTTTTCCTCTCGCTCTCTCCTCTTTTCTCGGTTTTTTATATTTCTTTCTCTCTCTTTGTCTCTCTCTCTTCTCTTCTTTCTCCTCTCTTTCTTTCTCCTCTCTCTCTCTATATGTTTCTTTCTCTCATGTCTTACTTTTTCTTGCTCTCTCTCTCTTTTTGCTCTATCTTTCTTTTCCGTTTCTGTCTCTGTATTTCTTTCTCTCCCCTCCCTCTTAGTCTCTCTCTCCTCTTTTCTCTAGCTTTCTCTCTCTCTCTCCTCTCTCTGTATTTCTCTCCTCTCTCTGTCACTTGTTCTTTCTCCTCTCTCTATATATACATATATACGTATTTCTTTCTCTCTCTCTGAGTCTCTCTCTCCACTTTACTCTCCTCCTTTTCTCTTTCTCTCTCTCTTCTCTGTATGTTTCTTTCTCTCCTCTCTGCCTTTCTTTTCTCCTCTCTACATATATATTTCTTTCTCAAGTCTCTCTTCCCTCCCTCACTCTCTCTCTCCCTCCCTCACACTCTCTCTTTCTCTCCTCTCTCTGTATTTCTCTCCTCTCTCTCTCACATTTTCTTTCTCCTCTCTCTCTCTCTCTATATATATATACATATTTCTTTCTCTTTCTCTCTCTGAGTCTCTCTCTCCACTTTACTCTCCTCCTTTTCTCTTTCTCTCTCCTCTCTCTGTATATTTTTTCTCTCCTCTGCCTTTCTTTTCTCCTCTCTCTACATATGTATTTCTTTCTCACGTCTCTCTTCCCTCCCTCACTCTCTCTCTTTCTCTCCTCTCTCACCCCATCTTTCTTTTGCTCATCTGTCTCTCCCTTTTTCTGTCTCCTCTCTTGCTTTTCTCTCTTTCCAGCTTTCTCTCTCTCTCTCTCTTGCACTTACTCTCACTCTCTCCCCTTTCTCACCTCTCTCTTTCTCTCTCCTCTGTCTGTCTTTCTCTCTCTTCTTCTCTCTCTCCTTTGTATGTTTTTCTTCCTCTCTCTCTCCCTTTCTTTCTCCTCTCTCTATATAAATTTCAGTTTCTCCTCATCTCTCTCTTTCCTGCTTTCTCTCTCCGTCTTTCTCTCTTTTGCTTTTTCCTCTCGCTCTCTCCTCTTTTCTCTGTTTTTATATTTCTTTCTCTCTCTTTGTCTCTCTCTCTCTTCTCTTTCTTTCTCCTCTCTTTCTTTCTCCTCTCTCTCTCTATATGTTTCTTTCTCTCATGTCTTACTTTCTCTTGCTCTCTCTCTCTTTTTTGCTCTATCTTTCTTTTCCGTTTCTGTCTCTGTATTTCTTTCTCTTCCCTCCCTCTTAGTCTCTCTCTCCTCTTTTTCTCTAGCTTTCTCTCTCTCTCTCCTCTCTCTGTATTTCTCTCCTCTCTCTGTCACTTTTCTCTCTCCTCTCTCTATATACATATTTCTTTCTCTCTCTCTGAGTCTCTCTCTCCACTTTACTCTCCTCCTTTTCTCTTTCTCTCTCTCTCTCTTCTCTCTGTATGTTTGTTCTCTCCTCTCTGTCTTTCTTTTTTCTCCTCTCTACATATATATTTCTTTCTCAAGTCTCTTCCCCCACACACACTCTCTCTCTCTTTCTCTCCTCTCTCACTCCATCTTTCTTTTGCTCATCTGTCTCTCCCTTTTTCTGTCTCCTCTCTTGCTTTTCTCTCTTTCCAGTTCTCTCTCTCTTTCTCTTGCACTTACTTTCACTCTCTCCCCCTTTCTCTACTCTCTTTTTATATTTATTTTTCTCACCTCTCTCTTTCTCTCTCCTCTTTCTTTCTTTCTTTCTTTCTTTCTTTCTTTCTCTCTCTCTACCTTTCTCCTCTCTGTATATACATTTATGTTTCTCTCTCATCTCTCTCTTTCCTGCTTTCTCTCTTCGTCTTTCTCTCTTTTGCTTTTTCCTCTCGCTCTCTCTCTTTTGCTTTATCTATCTTTCCCATCTCTCCGTCTCTATTTCTTTCTCCTCCCTCAGTCTCTGTTTCCTCTCTCTCCTCTTCTCTTTTCTCTTTTCTTTTTCTCTCATGTTTCTCGTTCCTCACTCTCTCTCACCTCTCTCTTTCTCACTCACTCTCTCTCTTATGCACTCGCTTTCACTCTCTTCTCTCTCTCTCTCTATATATATACATTTCTCTCTCACATCTCTTTCTTGCTCTCTCTCTCTCCTCTTTCTCTCTCTTACCCTCTCTTTTCTCTGTCTTTCTCTCTGTCTCTCTACACATTTCTTCCTTTTTCTCTAATGTCTTTCTCTTTCTCTGCTTTATCTTTATCTTGTCCTCTGTCTCTCTTTCCTGTTTCTCTGTCTCTATTTGTTTCTCTTTCCCTCTTAGTCTCTCTCTTCTCCTTTTTTTCTAGCTTTCCCTCTCTCATCACTCTTTCTCTCTGTCTCTCTCTCATGTCTTACTTTTTCCTGCTCTCTCTCTCTCTTCCCTCCCGTTTCTGTCTCTGTATTCCTTTCTCTCTCCTCCCTCTTAGTCTCTCTCTCCCCCTTTTCTCTAGCTTTCTCCCTCTACTCTCTCTGTGTGTTTCTTTCTCTCCTCTCTCTCTCTACCTCTTATTCTACCCTCTCTCTATATATATATATTTCTTTCTGTCATGTATCTCTCTGTCTTCTTTCTCTCTCTGTCTTACTTTCTGTCTCTTTATGTCTTGCTCTTTCCTCTCGCTGTCTCTCTTTCTTTCTTGTCTCTCTCCTCACTCTCTATTTCTTTCAACTTTCTCTGTTTTCTTTCTCCCCTCTATATTTATTTTTATCTCTCTCTCTCTTTCTCTCTCTTTCTTGCTCTCTGCTCTCTCTCTTTCCTGTCTCTTTTTTCTTTCTCTCTTCTCCCTCCTAGTCTCTCCCTCCCCTTTTTCTCTAGCTTTCTCTCTCTAATTAAATAATGTTAAACTTCTTAACACCTTTCACATCTGTTGTATTAAAAAACACAGATACAGCTTAATAAAAACAAGTATTCAAGTTTTTTTTTTTAATCAAAAAGTTGCACAATACACCGTTAAATCATTGTATATTAGGACTGGATTACTAAATGTGACATCAGAGGAACACTATCTATTCTTTAGAATATTTCATGTATTTTTTAAGTCACGTCATAAACAAAGTTGTTTTGATTCTGTCAATAGAACATCAATGCAATTTGTGTAATTATGCAAAACTTGAGTTACTTTGCAGACCAGACATTCTGCCTCCAACAGGTCCTGACCTGGACACAAACTGGGATATTAGGCGTCATTCTTTCTTTGGGGCGCTATGTTTTGATTTGTAATGCGTGATATACGTGAATGCGTGCGCAGAGGACCCGAGCCCGAACCCAGCAGGCCCACATTTCTCGCTTAATTGTTGGGCCTGAGCCGGGTCAAGACTCAGAGCCGCATTAAACACGTGTGCTTAGGCATGACTGACAGCAGCGTTAGAACCAAACCACTGCGGTGTCTGAAGTCGCCAAGTGAGTGAGGAAGGAGGTAATAAAGTAGATCCAACGAGCGAGAGAAAGTGCACACTTTAAGTTACGTGCGCGGCGAGAAAGGTAAGAGAGAGAAAGAGAGGGAGAGAGAGAGAGAGAGAGAGAGAGAGAGAGAGAGAGAGAGAGAAAAGTAGCGGCGGAAGACACTGATCTAAACTCTTCGTGGTATGTAGCGTGTGCCCACGTCGCTCTTCTGTGTATTTAATGTTTAAAGGCTTGCAGGTTAAGACAGGGGCTTTATTAACAGGCACGAGGGTTAAATGACAGCGCTGCCTGATTGACAAATGTAGTAAAGAGGGACGATATGAAAATCCCGGACATTTCGTCTAATTTTCAAAATTCCTCCCGGACGTTTTTTCAGGTCTCAAAGGAGGACACGTCTGGTCACCCTACATTAAACAAGTTCTATACTGACACTTCTCCCAGCGTTGTTAGCGTCGCATTAGCATTTAGCTCACAGCTAACGTTAGCATTGGATCACTTCATTCATCTCTATGTCATCATTTCTACATTTGACACGATATATGTCCTCAAGTTTACAATCCAACACCCTCAATACGCCTAAAGCAGCTAACTCAATAAGCTAACCTCAACAGCAAGCTAACAAACAGACAACATCGCTCTGAGCGGCTGTTTGTCTGGAGGGACGGGCCCCAGCTCTGACCTAAATTCAGAAAAATGCTCTTATTATGTATGACACCTGTCAGCGTTTCTATGGTAACCAGGTAATCAATGCAGTGCCACCTCTTGTTTTTATTAAATCCAATAAGAGCAGCTGTAGATCAGTGTCAGAGCGCCGGGACGTGTGCTGGGTGTTGTGTGCTTCACTCTTCAGATTATTACTGTGGGTTCGAATGAGAAAAGGATCAGTGTCATATTCTCCTGGAAGGGCTCCACATACAACTCAAATGTGAGCCTTTCATTCTCTAGTGCTCGTTCTTGTTTGGGTGACTGAAGCTTATAGGCCTATATATACGTAATGTCCCAGTGACTTTGGGTGTTAGGCGGAGGAACACCCAGGACAGTGGCCAACCCATCGCAGAGTTATTACACACACAGACAATCAGTCACTCTCTCATTCATTCATTACGGTGAATTTGAATTATACATGCATGTTTTGGAGGAGAGAGGAAGTCGTAATACCTGGAGAGAACCTGGAGAGAACCTGGAGAGAACCTGGAGAGAACATACAAACGTCACCCAGCTAATAATGTTTAAACACAATTATTTTAATAGCTAATATGTCTAAACTTTGATACAAAGTTATTATTAGGAAAAACGTTATCTTGAAACCTAGAACGTGTATATATACATACATACATACACACATACATACATACATACATACATACATACATACATACATACATACATACTTACATACTGTATATCACCAATTTGGTGTCTATATCCTACCAAAATTGACCTTGTTTTGCAAGATTTGTGTACAAATTTGTGGATTTGAAGCCTTAAATATACTCACGTAGGTCTTTTATTCTTTTATTAGTATTTTGTTTTTATTATTATTATTATTATTATTTTTTTTTTTTTTTCAAATTTCAAATTTAGATTTTTTTTTTTTCTAATTCAGTGTTTCCTATTGCAGGACGTAAGACAGGCTGATTGCTTTAAGGAATGACTGACAGTAAGGTCAGACGAGTAGAAGTGGGCGGGCAAAGCTGTCTCATTGGCTGTTTAACCTGTGCCTGAGGTTCTCTCAGAGCAAAATATATATTAAATAAAAAAGTGATGTTTGGGAAATTAATGGATTATTTTGTTATTTTGAAATATAATAATAATGGATTACACAGTCCATTATTAAATATTACACTAAAACAATAATACATGTATTAATTAATTTATTAAAATAAGCAGCACTGTGAAATGTTGTAGGTCATGACATGCAAGTAGGTCTTAAACTTAGCGTTTGGTGATCCTAAAAGAACTGTGTAAGATGCACAACTAAAAATATATTACAATCACAGATGAACTTGTGTTGCCAGAGTGTGACGGATCCAAACGCTGAAGATTAGAAGCTACTGCTCAATCAGAAATAAGGTTTGCTATGATCCATAACATCATAATCATGAGAACTGTGTGGAAACAAGTGCATGATCCTATCACAGACAGTTGAGTATGTGTCAAGGTGCAACATCAGTTCAAACTCACACGTGTTCCTGACTCATGGTTCAAAATCAGGATCAGGCTGTAAGAAACCAAACTGGCAACGCGACTGAGAGAGTCATGTGAGGTTCATTCTGCTTTCTGATTGGATAATCCTCTTCAGAACACATCAACAAATGTCCATTGTCCATTGCTTTTCAATTTTCAGATTTAGAATGACTTTCAGTAAGAGTGAGATCACATCTGAACATGTTTCTCTTGTATCTGTGACAAATATAGGACATTATAAAATCTCACATCAAATCCTTAAATACAGTTCCTTTAAAAAGTCTTAAATGTGACCTCTTTACCACTGTAGAAACACATCTCTGCTCTAGAAAGTTTGCAGCTTCTAAATTCTGTTCACAGAAAATTGCAGTAAAAGTTTCAGACTCTTTGTGCTACCTTTTATTGTGTCACAGAAGAACAGCGCTTGCCAAATTACAAAGAGCAGACATATTAAATACAATTAGCAGCACACATCACATCTAAACTGTCCCTTTAACACTCCCAAACACTTGTGCGTGAATCTCTCCGCTCCGTATAGACGAAACCATCGTTGTGCTCGCTCCAAATTCCTACAAAGCGCGGTGGCCTTGGCGCGCTAACGAATAGACTTCGACGCACATCATGTCTACTAACATAAGAGGACACAAGCTTTCAGTCACCCCGCTCCGACGCGCCAAAGGGACAAATCCAATGCGAGGAGGAGGGAGGTGTTGCCGCGCTGACCTTGAAAATGAAGTCCGGGTGATTGCGTTGCCTTGGTTGCGCTTAAAAAAAAAAAAAAGAGGGAACGGAAAACTCTACAAGGTCCTGACGCAAATAAAGATGGATGCTGTATGATGACATAGGGTTGTTTTGAATTTTCTTGGAGTTGCAGGCCAAGAAGGATGAGAGAGAGGGAAGTGTGATGGATCAGAAGGGAAAGAAGCGGGTTGAAAGTGTTTTTTGAATTTTTCATTTTGTACCCGTTGGGTCACAAAACTTTTTCTTACAATTGTGTTCTTGATTCAAAATAATTTGTATTTACAAGTACAAATTAGATAATGAACACCGAAATATATAGCATTATCGTTGTAAAAAGATGAATAATAGCCCCAGAACAGGTGGAGGGCCTCACTTCCAACACTGGTAAAACAAACTCTCATTGTTGCAAACACAATTCTTCGACAAAAGATCAGTACGAATAAATAGCGTCCAACAAAATCGTAACTTTTCTTGTAAAATTATGATTTGACTCTCAATTATTAGCTTAGTTTATTGTGGTAATTTTATGAAAAAAAAAAAAAAATTATATTTTTATATTTATTTATAACAATGTTCAATGATACAATGTAATCCCTCATTCATCCAGGAGTGATCCATTGTAGAAAGTCTTCAAAGTGGTCATCTGGACAGTGTTTCGAAACGTCTTGATCTTCAGAAACACTGTCCAGATGACAACTTTGAAGACTTTTTACAATGTTTAATGATCCATATTACAATTTTTATCTTGTAAAACTTTAAGATTGAAAAATTGCTTTTCTTTGACTTAATTCTCATAATACTGTGAATTTAATATCAAAATGTTGAAAGTTTATCGTCCTAGCCTAAGTTTTCTCTGTCTCTTGTATTTCTGTTTCTCAAAAACATGCCAGGGGCCTGATTGAAAGAGGTCGTGGACTGCATTTGGCCCCCAGGCCGCCGTTTGCCCAGGTCTGGTCCAGACTTATCCCTCGCTTTCCTGATGCATTTTAGACACACAGTCTCATTTTGACCATCTGCGTTTACCATACAGCTATACTGGGATGAACATACAGTGTTCAATCGCTCTATCGCGGTTCACTTTCCGCAACTTCACTTTTTCGCAGATTTTTTTTAGTGCAATTTTGCATTTTGTTTTTACAGTACGCAGATGTACGCTGTGTTGCATGCTTTGCTCTCAAACGCACTGCTTGGGGATCGTATCACATCATATCATTCACAGGCAACAGCACAGAAGCTCTTTTAGAAAACTTGAGACAGTTTGGATCATGCAGGGGAAGCTGACCTGACGCTCGGACGTTTCTCCAGGTGAGGATTTGACTCTTTGAGCTCATGGTTAACAATGATGATATTGTTCACGCTGGAACGTCATTTGTGTAGCTACGATGTCTTTGAGGAGCGTGTTGTGACTTTGCTAGCCCGGATGTGTTTCGTGGCTCTCGGCTCCGGAGTCCATGTGATCCTTGGAGCGCAGCGGGACGGGCAACGTGTCAAAAATGACTCGCGCTGTTGTATCTGGCGGTGAATCATGTGTTCAGCGCATTATTTCCTGTACAAAAGACACTGAACATCACAACCAGGCAGGTTATCAACTGAAATTACTGGTAAAAAATGAAGATCACTACTTCGCGGGTTTCGCCTTTCACCGGTTATTTTTGAAAACATAACCCCAGCGATAAACGAGGGACCACTGTATTTTTATATGCTTGTATGAAAGGATTACTTTTGGTTCCAAGTTGTAAAAGTATTATAACAGAACATCCAAATTCTTAGTAAAACAAGCCCACTATGCCTTACACTTGCACGACGCTTCACAGGTTTGTCAAAGCCTGTACAGCCCTACACAGTCCACTCATTATTGACTCACTGGTGGGTGAAGCTCCTGCCCAGGGACACATGGTCATGGAGATGCACTCAGAGCTTTGGGCTGAATGATAAACGCTGCAGCCGTTTGACCCGCTCACTGACATGTCAGTGTTTAAGTGGAACGCTGAAGGGAAAGTCATCGAAGAAAACGTAGATACAGGAAAAAAAAAAAAAATAAAAACAAGAATGATAGACTTGTTTTCCTTTCTTTGTATTCCTGTTACGGAAAGCCTAAGAGTAAAAGAATTTGGTTGAAGTCATGCAGCATTTTCTTTGGGTTTAACGAGTAAATCTGAACCATGCCCCAGACCTAAACGTGTCCATTTTAGTAACTTGAAGCCTAAACTTCCATTTTTAAACCCAAAGAAAATGTTGCCACGTGGCTTCAATCAAAAGTTGTTTTTATTTTACATTTTGACTCTTTGTAACATATTGACGCCAAAAAAGCGCGAAAATGTGCTTATCGTATGCTTTTGACATTTGGTTGTATAGCTACGTCTTCTTCAGAGACTGTGTTGAAGAGCATTCTATCGGTGGACGTGTTTTATTCTGACTTTCTAGCTTAAGAAAATCAAACAATTATGTAACATATGTTTGAAATGTGATCCTGTTAGATTGATTAAACAAAAGACAAAAGGTACTCCTGTCATGGCACAATGTCAAAAGCTTCCACTGAGAGTACTTAGGCAAGAGCCTTCATACTACTGGAAAACAGAGGACGTTTATGAGAAATCGGCTACTGAAACAAGACAGAGATGAGAACAAGACTCTGTTGGAATGCTACTCAAATAACCCTGGCTCAAGGGTTACATGCAGATATATACATATTCAATTACATATATTATAAAGGTTCTGCAAAGTATCCTTGCTGTTTATCAGAATTCATTTCTCTCTTTTCTTTCCAAGGGTCTGTTGTTGCCACTCCTTCAGTTTTGAGGTTACCCCCTCAAATGATCACCACGGGCATCACTGTTGCCTTCACTTTCCAAACCTTCTCCAGCTCTTCTCTGAGCTCTGAGGTGTCTTGCCTAAGGACAAAAGTAAGTAAGTAATCTTTATTTGTATAGCGAATTTCAGTCACAAAGCGCTTCACACTCCTACCCTCCTCACCCAGTATTAAGCCGCAATGGGGTAGCTCAACAGAGGCGATTCGTGGTAGGGAAACTGGAGTGCCCTAAGAAAACCACCCAGACACATGGGGAGGAACACGCAAACTCCACACAGAAAGGTCCTCGTGCGGAAATCGAATCCGCGACCTTCTTGCTTTCCACTCTGCCACTGTGTAATAAGTTTCTTCTCTGTTCGCCACACCGTGGCACCTGAGGTTCCTGCAGACAGAGGTCTCCCATCCAAGTACTGCAAAAGCCCCAACCTGCTTAGCTTCTGAGACCTGACGGGATCAGGCTTTGACAAACTGGCACTTGAATATACTGTATATACAGTATATGTTTCTAAATCAGAGGTCTAAAAGGTTATTTTCATCTGTAACATCTCAGGTGCTTCATACTTTAGTTTAGTTTAGTTTTTTTTTTTTTTTTTTTTTTTCAGAAATTAAGCCAAAAGAAAATAGTAAGGCTGTCCGAGGTAGAAGTGATTTGAACTCTTCTTCCGTCTTGCACACTTTCCTCTTCAAGGTCAGGAAAGAAACAAACCCACAACAAAAGCCGGAGAACTTGTCTGTGTATTGTTGTTTTCCTGGTGTATAATCGGCGGGCCTGGGTGCATTGTAAATGTCTTATCAGCGCGCGGCACAGGTGGGCTCTGCTTCCTCACGCTGCCATCCATTCCCTCTGTCAGCGGAAATTCGCCTTTATCTCCTCCGCTCGACGCGCTCACTCTGGTTTATGTGTCAGCCGTTGGATATATGCGCGGAGCGGAGAGAAACAGCCTGGTACGGCCACGTCGCTGAGGCTGATGTATGACGCCGTCCGGATCACCTCGGGTCTACAGAGCAAAGTTACAGGCCCCGCTGTCACTCTGTCTTCATGTGTGACAACAAAACGGATCGCTTTGATAAACTAAATCGGATTCCGTGCGGCGCAGTTAAGACTTTACCCATATTTATGTGGCGGAAGCTAAAGGCTAAAAAGGCCTCAGGTTTTTTTGATTTTTTTACTGTTGTAAAAAGACCTAAACTTACCCATTTGTGTAACGTGTGCCACAATACCACAAAATGCAATAGGCATAAAACATTACTATAAATGCATAAAAATTGACTACTGAAAGAAAACAATGTACGAGAAATAGACCCACTTTTCAATCTACACAGCCACAAACAACCGATTTTAAATAACAAATAATAATTTGTTATTTAAAATCGGTTGATTTTTAAGATAAGATGAGATAAGATAAGATAAGATATCCTTTATTTGTCCCACAATGGGGAAATTCCAGTGTTGCAACACACATTTTAAGAGCAGCAGGGAAAATAGAAACATGCAATCAAACAAGATAATAGAAATAAAATAGACTTAAAATAAGTATACTCAACAAAAATATAAACGCAACACTTTTGTTTTTGCTCCCATTTTTCATGAGATGGACTTGAAGATCTAAAATTCATTCCAGATACACAATATTACCATTTCTCTCAAACACTGTTCACAAATCTGTCTAAATGTGTGAGAGTGAGCACTTCTGCTTTGCTGAGATAATCCATCCCACCTCATAGGTGTGCCACATCAAGATGCTGATCTGACATCATGATTAGTGCACAGGTGTACCTTATACTGCCCACAATAAAAGGCCACCCTGAAATGTGCAGTCTTGTCTCACAGCAAAATGCCACAGATGCCACAAGCATTGAGGGAGCGTGCAATTGGCATGCTGACAGCAGGAATGTCAACCAGATCTGTTGCTCGTGCATTGAATGTTCATTTCTCCACCATAAGCCGTCTCCAAAGGCGTTTCAGAGAATATGAAAATGTCCCAGTTCTTGCATGGCCAGCATACTCACCGGACATGTCACCCATTGAACATGTTTGGGATGTGCTTGACCGGCGTATACGACAGCGTGCACCAGTTCCCACTAATATCCAGCAACTTCGCACAGCCATTGAAGAGGAGTGGACCAACATTCCACAGGCCACAATAGACAATCTGATAAACTCTATGCGAAGAAGATGTGTTGCACTGCATGAGGCAAATGGTGGTCACACCAGATACTGACTGGTTCTGAGTCCCCAGACCGCCAATAAAGCAAAAACATGACTTGATGACTTAAAGGTGCATTGTGTAAGTTAAAATACTCAATATTACGATATCAAATTAATTATATGCGCCATGACGTTTTGTAAACTTACCGAGGTTGTTTCTGTAAGCGCAGACAGACTCATAAATGTGAGTGGCGCTGGTCCTCCTTCACTGGGTTACTGTCATTATTTCTATTTATTTCACAAAAGCTCTCAGTTTTATGCAACAGACCAATGTTGTAAAGACTGTTTAACAAAAAATAAAATAAATAATCAGTGGTAAATACTGCCATCTAGCTTCTGAACACCCGCAACACAGAAGAAATAACACAACTAGCCTAGCGCCCCGGCATGAGGCCGACTGCAGGGCCGATAGCACTCGGACATGTATTTGAGAAAGAAGAACTGTTCCTTAATAGCAAAAGGACGTTCATCTGGTGATTATTTTCATTAGAAAGTAAGACTCTCACTCCTGTCTAAGTACATCGCACATTTAGACACAGCTTTAGTAGCTTAGCTGTTTGTCTTGGTAAGGTTTATGTTTTATTAGAGTAATAAATTGTCATTGAGCATTTAGTTTATGAGAAATGAGGCCTGTAAAAAGCTTGTTTACACTTTTCTCTCACGCTAAAACAAAGCTTTTCCTCAAACTCTCACTAATCTTTCCTTGTGTAACTTTTGGAATTTGAAAACTGATCAGTCAGTCAAAAAGAACTCCGAAAACATTTAGCAGAAAAGAACGATGTGTCAAAAGAATCTTTTAAGCCTAAAATACGTCGTCAGCTGAAGATAAAGGGAGGCTGCAGTGCCACAAAACGCCAAAGATGGTGCCCTTGTTCAAAACCTTTAACACTCACGCAATGCACCTTAAAAAAAAAAAAAAAAAAGGGCGAGAAAACGCACTAATTGTTCGTTTTTGACATTTCGTTCTATATCTACGTCCTCTATTCTACAAGAATTCCACTCACCTCACATTAAACCAGTTTTTTGCTTCACTTATTCAGTCTGTCGTCTACATTCACCGATGGCAACTTTTCCAGATTCCTTGTGGGAACTAGTGCACCAGTTTTGGACTTGACGGACATTCAGACACCACTTCCAAACGGCGTGAGCCCTGTATGCTGCTGCACTATACACTGAATAATTTGTGCTATGTGAAACACAAAGCCAAAGTGTGCACACAGACCTGAAAAAGCATGCTATAGCAGTGGCTGGTGTGTGTGTACCTTGGCTGGAGTCTGAGTTTCTTGTGTGCATAAGGGCGAGCGAGGAGCCCAGCGGCGGGAAAAGCCCTCTCTCTAGGTTATCTTTGTGAGCGTGCGTTTATGTGCAACTGTAAACAGCCTCGGGTTTTTCAGTCCAGCCCCACACCGCTCACAAAACAACAGGGAGCTGAGAAACTCTTCTACTGCCAAATGCTCAATATTGATTAGACTAAAATAACTACAGGCAGCTTCTGGTGTTTAGGTAGAAACATTCAAACTTGAACATGGTTGTGGTGCTAGTTTTGAAGTAGGGATTCAAGTAGTCAAATGTGTTTTGTTTATGACCAAATAACTCTAATTTGGGTTTTTCTTATTGATTATAAGAGTTTGTTTCCTTCTAAAGCCCAGACTTTTTCAGGTCTGAATAAAGACAAGCGGACTCTGATCCAAATCAAACAATCGGATCGAGACTTCTTCAGGTCGATCTCGGGCCGATTGCAAATGGACTCAGGTGCGGATCGCTTATGGTCTGAATACAAACGGCCTCGATCCAAAACAAACACAAAAAAGTCCGCTTTTTTGGACTTGACGATCCACCGTCACAGGAGAAGCACCGGGACAAGAGCGCACCAGTCCTTCAGCCTACAGTGACAGTGGTTTTGTCTTTGTGAATGTTGCGCACATCTGCCAGATTATCACACTACTGAGGATGTGTATCTACATTTATTCTGATGTCTACACTTGGTTTAAAAACGTCAAGATTCTTTGTCACGCTTATTGTTTCTATCAAATAAGCCAGAGGTGGGCATATTATTTTTGACTCGAGGGCCATATTCAAACCCAGAATAGTGCTGAAGGGCCGGTCGGTCAACATTGGTACTACAAATTCTCATTACTGCACACACATTTCTTCAATAAAATATAGAAGACCAGTACAAATAAAGTAGTGTCCAACAACATGTTTATAATTTTAATCTCATGTAACTTTAGGTTTAATTTATAAAATAGTTTTTTTTATGGTGTTAACTTTATTCTCTGACACATTTTTCTTTTTTTCTTTCTAGTAAAATTATAACTTTTTTAAGCTTTAACTTAATTTTTATTTAAAAATAAATAAATAAATATTAGCTTAAAAAACTAAATATCATCAGGACTTGGACTTGGGTGAGTCAAACGTTTTCATAAAAACACACAATAGTTTTTTCTTTATATTTCTAACAATGTTCCACGATCCAAATTACAATTTTAATCTAGTAAAACGTCAAGTTTAATATTGATGGCTTTGACTTTATTCTCATAACAGTCTTTTTTTTTTTTTTTTTCTACCGCTTAATCCCGTTAGGGGTTGCGTTTGACTGGAGCCTATCCCAGTAACTTTGGGCCTTAGGCGGGAGAACACAGTGGACAGTGGCCAACTCATCGCAGGGTTAGACAGACAAACATTCACTCTCTCATTCACTCACTAAGGGAAATTTACAATGATTCCCAATGAACCTAAACATACATGTTTTTGGAGGTGGGAGGAAACCGGAGTGCCCGGAGAAAACCCACGGTGACCTGGAGAGAACATGCAAACTCCACCCAGAGAGATTGTAAGATGTTGATATAGTCCAACCCGGGAGTCGAACCCACGACCTCCTTGTTGGGAAGCCAATATTACTGTCTCAAAATCGTAACTAAGTTAAAACAAATAAAATAGTCAGCATCTACTTTTCATACAAATAACTTTGTTTTCTTGGCTCAGAAAACATTTTGCAGAATATAACAATGTGCCAAAAGAATCTTTTAAACCATAAAATACGTCTTCAGCTGAAGATATTATGGTGGGTGCAGTGCTACTAAATACCAAAGATGGCACCCTTGTTCAAAACCTTTGCCACTTACGCTGTGCACCTTTAAATTATTAATAAATTACAAAAATGTCATCTTGATTTATGTCGTCTCTGTCCAATGTCTTGTGGTCTGTGCCTGCCTTGTGTTACTGGGCAGTTCTGTCTAGATTTGCTGCATCTTCTAATGGCAGCCCCTCCTACATTCTGTTTGAATGCAGAAGGGTCTAAAACCAAAAACAGAGTTAGTACGATCTAATCACAAACGGCATACCCCCAATCCTCCCCTTCGCTACGCAATTTCAAAACTTTTTTTTTCTAACTGTTTCAAAACATTCAAGATGGCGGATGTTGCTGATAGATCTTTTTTTTTTTCGGCTCTAGCTTCAGTTTTGAACAATTAGGAACATATCAATCAAACCGGAGCAGCAAACTGTGTTGAGAGCCTTCACACAGGTCAATCCTCCATTGAAAAAAAAACCTTGCGCTACATATTTACAATAACATCCGGTTTAGAATAACGACTGATGGTTCCATTCCTGTTTTAGCATTTGCTTTTCTCACACAAATCCGCATAGTGGCTTTTGGCATCAGGAGAAAAAGCAAAAACGCCACGGTGACACCTACAAAAGTTCAATGCTTTTTATGCTTTCTTTGTTCTTACTGAGCAAGTGAACAAGAAGAATAACAGAAAATATTATATCACATTTGGGGAATTGGTCTTCTGGGTATGTGCTAGTAAAAGTAAAGATTTTCCATCCATTTTATATATATATGTAGTCTCCTATTGCAAGCTGCCGCCTGCCTGTTGCATCATTCTCAATTCACATCGGACCGAGCGAGGGTTCTGGAGGTTTACGGTCGTAGTACAGCCAAAAAGTGTCATGAAACTACACTTTATTGGGTCATAAATGTTTGCTGTGTTGTGCTGAAGTTTATAGCACGGGACAAATAGTTCAGCTAAACTTTAAACTACCAGCTAAAAGTCGGCTCCTGTAGCTGGATATGAAAGATTATCTGAACGTTTTGGAGGTTCAATTGAGGCAGTAAATTCTGAATTCTTTCAACCTTTTGTTAAAGTCCATATGATGGATTATTACTTTTTTTTTTTTTACTTAGTTAGGTGTGATAGTCTTTGTGATGAATATGAATATGAATATGATGAATGAAGAAATTGACAACAAAAAGTAGAAAGGAAGTAATTTAAGTTCTAAAACAGAATCCCATCGTGGAGTTTAAACAATCTATTAACACATTTAAAATGTTATAAGTTATAATAGTTTGTCACATTGTTACTTCTGTGTTATTTATGTTGATTTTGGCCCAGATTTACAATGTGGTTGCTTGGTAACATTTGTGGATTTCCCTCTGTCATATTTATTGAACAAAATATGATAATGAGCTTCACCAAAACAACCAAATTGGGTTAAAACAAGGTAAATGTTTAGTGAAATCTTCCTCTCTCCTTTTACTAAAAATGTAGTCAAACCAAGCGGTTCTTAACCTTTTTGAATTCAAGGCCTAAAAGTGAAAGTAACCTGGGGCCCAATCTCATATAAAATGTATTGTATTGTATCGAATGTGCAGCCCTCAGGGAGGTGCCCGGCCCTGTTGTTAAGAAGCACAGGTTTAACCTGTCATACACACTTTAAGGTTTTTGCATGTTACACAAATCAGCAATATGGAAGTAATGATACAGAAGTTTGAGTAGAATTACGTGTGCAGTGTTGGGAGTAACTCATTACAAAAGTAACTAGATACTGTAATAAATTCCACTTTTCAGTAGCTAAGTAGTGTAACTCACTACTTATAAAAATGTTGATGATATATTACTAACTACTAATAATCTGAGTAACTTAAGTTACTAGCATTAAAGTGAATTGCTTTTATATTCTATTGAAAAACACTTGACACTTGAAGACCAAAACACCTCTAAAATACTATCTGTTGGCTTAAAGGGGAATCAAATATGAGGATAAATTAATCAGGATTAGTACATAATGTCTTAGCAGGTGTGTTGAGCTCAAAGTAACTCACAGTAGTGTAATTCAGTTACATACTGTATTTGAGTAATATTGTAATACAAATGCATTACATTTTTCTCCCTGTAACTAGTAACACATGATATTTTTCCACATATTTCTATGTATTTTGTCATCGTAAGCAGCCATGTTGGTTTTCTTATGGAAGACAATGTGTGTCCTTGATTGGCTAAATAATCTGTCAATCACACCCACTGAAAGTAAAGAGGAACACGATGGCTGGACAATGTTATTTTTATACATCATCTGAACAAATCTGCACAAATCTGTGTAAAAATCCAAAGAAGTCTGCCAATGTGATAAAAAAGGAAGAGGTACATTATTTTTATTCAATTTCTGCCCAGAACACAATACTGCATTCTGATTGGTCTTTGGGTGCCCTGTTATGTCTCACTGAAGTGCCATCCTTTAACCTTACGACGGGAGTCACTCCAGATGGATTCTTAAGATTTTGTGAAAATTACAAATATCGCAAGAATCCATTTGGTAGAGTTCGGTAAAACAGACAAAGCTGAACATAATTTAAGTTTTACAGCTTATATTAGATGGCCAAATAACTAGCTTAAAACTGCAAAATGAGAAAATTAGAGTACTGGCATGTCTTTTGGCCAACTTAAAGCACTGTTTACTGTGATATTTTAGTTTAAATTAATTTAGTCACAATGTGAACAGTTAAGTTAAAGAAGCCAGAAAGAAAGAAAGAACACTAAAAGTTGATTTTTAACAAAACGCCCACACAATGCTCAAACATGTCAGTTGAGATGAAACTAGTAGTAAAAATAGTAGTCATTCTGCAGATAATTGGACTGGTCAATCAAGTTTTAGTCACGGTAGATTCCATTTTGCTCTAGCCTGATTGAATTACAAAACACAGCCAAAATAATATGAAACCTAGCTTCCATTGTGCTTTCAGCAATCCAATCTTCCATTATCCACAATCACAAACTACCGTAATGTTACTCCGGAGCTGTGTTCTTCTAATGACTCCGTGCATCAGCGTACGTGACTTCTTTATGACCTTCCGACAACTTTTCTGAACCAGTTACGCAAGAGTAATGTACTTTTTTCCCTCCTGAATGATCATTGTAAGGGTTGAGAAGAGAATAATTCCATTCCACTGTGCCTGATTGTCCGGACACAAAGGGAAATGGAAGATGTTGTTGGCGTAGATTCAGACGTCAGAGTACGATGGGGTTGTCTTAGAGATGAAAGTTCTTGGTCGATTTCTCCTTGTTGCTATGGATTTCTGAGAGTGGCGTGAAAAGAAAAAAAAAACTATGTGAGGAGAAAAAGAGTGAAATCTGGATTGTGGTATACTGTATCGTAATGATTCCCAACCCAACCACTGTTATACAGCCTGGTCTGCTCGAGAAAGAGACTTGTCAGGCCCTGTCCTAAAACAGCGACCCCCAAAAGTGTATTTACCAATGAAAAAATATATATAATTAATGTGCCGAGGAATCCGTAGAGACCTAAACTTACCCATTTTAGTAACTAGATGCCTCAACTTACCCGCTACACCTAAAGAAAATGTCCCCACGTGGCTGCAAACAAAACTCATGATTTGCCATTTTTACTCTTTTTCATATCGTGCAAAATGTATGACGTAACATAAGTACTAAAAAAAGGCCTGAAATCGTGCCTTCTTGAGATACAGTGTTGACACTTTGCAAGAAACTCGCATGTGTCTGCAATCAAACGTGCCCCACAGTCAGTGTACAGGAGGTTTAAGGTGGGAAATTATAGAAATTAACCTTTTGACCAGACAAAGCTCTGAGGACCCTCCACAATCTCTTCCATCCAAAACAGAGGATTTGTGGCCCTCTGTTTTGGGGGAGAACAGCAGACATAGGGAACATAGGGCTGATGGCTTTTGCGTCTGTGGCATTGAGGGTTTCTGTCACTGTAAAATGTCTAGCGGGGGGTGCTTTTTAGGGTATAAAAGGTCCACCTATACCCTTATGTGGTCTATGAGTGCCATGCTTTCGGTTTGGTGGGTTTATGTTTTGCTCTGTTGCACCAGGTAGATTTCCACTCCACCTTCTGGTGGTGTTTTATAAGTTATAATAATTTGTCACATTGTCACTCCTGTGTTATTTATGTTGATTTTGGTCCAAATTTACAGTATGGTTGCTAGGTAACATTTGTGGATCCCCCCCCCATATGTGTAATGTTTACTGGACAAAAGACGATAATGAACTTCAACAAAACAACCACATTGGGTTAAAACAAGCTAAATGTTTAATGAAATCTTAACCATGTGTGTTTACTATGTTTTACTAAAAAGGTAGTCTAACATGCCATACACACTTCATGTGAGTATGGATCCTAATGTTTAATCAATGCAAACAAACCTGTGTGCTCAATGGACAACAAATATACACATATAGCGATGAATTTAAAAAAAAAATTTAAATAGATATTGCAGGAACCCCTCGAGATGCCACACCTCCACGAACATGCTAACTTTGCTTTATCTATCAGAACAATAGTTTTCATCACTGTCAATACTTTGTCACAGGATCAAGTCAGCGTAAAAACATTATTTCATGTTTCTATCTGCTCTTTTTAGTTTGGTCATCTGGGCCTGTGTTTTCTCTTGTCCAATCATTTTGCTTAAAAGGGGTCTGAGGTGAGCTGTGGAAGGGCCGACTGAGAAAGCAGGATCACCTACCATCATCAGGCTGGGCAGAACAAGTCGCTTTGTGCAGTGGAAACACCATAACATCATATTGTGCTGCTCCAAAAAACATGCCTACGGAATCAGGCCTTACACGGTTCTTTACTCTATCAGACTGTCAAGGTGTTTATTGCCACTTGAATGCTCGGTGATTCCTCATTTCCAGTCGTTATTATCCTCTCATCACATCTGCAGACGGTAGCGTTCAGATTCACCGCGAGTGCTGTTTGAAGAATCAAATTACAGCTAATTAATACCCGCTGATTGTGCTGCCGTTGTTTAAGGTTTCTGCAATTCTTTTGACTTTTTTTTTTTTTTTTTTTTTTTAAGAATTTGCTCAGCCAGGTGATCCGGAGACTTTAGCGCATTAGCTTATTTAATGTGTTGAACCGGCAGCGCGGACTTTTAAGGCCACTTTTTAATTAGCTCTGTTCCTCCGAGTGCGTCTGACTGGATCCGAGCCCTAATTAAATCATTGTGCAGGTATTCAAAGCGTGATATGGCTCCCAGCTGCAGAAGAACTAAAGGACCCAGAATTATCAATAGCTCTGGCGCTCGTCTCTGTACATGATAGGGTTTTTATGCATTTATGAACCCAATTTTAGGAGAACTTAAAGCAATACTCTGGGCTGTTTGATAAGAACAACTGAATGAAGAAAAGTCGTACTTTTTCCCCAATTAGACCACAGGCAGAAGTGAATTTTGAAAAAAAAAGGGTTGTTCTGGACGTAATAGACTTTTGAAGAGTAGATGTGTTACAGCACTTTAGACAATTTGGGCGACGTGTAGTCCAAATCAGAGTCAGCTAGACTTTTGTGTGTGGTGTCATTAAAAAAACTTACTTTTCGTAAAGGCTCTGTCAAGTTTTCCACTTGGTCTTGGCAGTTATTTTTTTCTAAGTGGTGGAGGGTCGGACTTAAATGTTCTAAAATCCTGGCCTGTTTGTGAGACATGTGTGAAGAGCACAAGAGGAGACACATGAACCAGACTAGAAAATGTATAAATGTAAAGGTTTATATTGTTGAGATGTGACTATAAAACCTCTAAAGTAGACCAGAATTACATACAATTTGGCCAAAACGTCCTGGGAAGGACATTGTGACTCTCACTTTGACTTACTTTTATTCATCACATAGGAAACTGTATGAAATGCAATATAAAATGATGAATGTGAATATATTGTAGGTTATATGTTGTTTTGGAGGTTGTACAGTCTAATACCTTATTGTTATTGAAGATAGATAGCTAGATAGATAGATAGCTAGATAGATAGATAGCTAGATAGATAGATAGATAGATAGATAGATAGATAGATACAGAGGCGGTTCTGGCCTGCATGACTCCCTGGGCGAACAAGCTCCTCTGGCGCCCCCAAACCCCCCTAGCCCGCCCCGAGGCCGTTGGAATGCCGCTTGCGGCTTTAATTATTTTTACAATTATTGTATATCCACA
>CM076400.1:19421044-19746870 GCA_038363315.1 Mugilogobius chulae | reverse complement strand
TGTACATTTGTATTCACCTTAAGCTAACTCGTCTCTCTTTTGAGGAAATCACAAATAGATATAACGACAAAATAAATGTCAATGTTAATCATTTAGGTTAACTAAGGTGACTATACATGCACTGTATTTTCTCATCCCTGCTATGTTTATTTGAAAAGCAGTAAAAAATTGACACAAAAAAAGCAGGAAAAAAAGCCTTTTGATGGTTTTATTATGTGTATTTTTAAGAGCAACACTCCAGTAAGCAGACTGACAGGTTTGTGCGAAGGCTTTTATAAGGTGCCAGATAAACAGGGAAATTGTCAATTGTCTCACTGCTGGAGCAATCGTTTCGCTGCTAATGTCAGCTCTCATGCGGCGATGGTTTTTTCAAGTTTAATTTCACATTTTTTAGAAGCTTTTGATGCCTCTAATTGTAGGTAAAAAGTTCTAGTTTGCAAAAATGAATGAATTTGTGGATTACAGGATTGGAGTTTTATTGACTGAAGAGTGCAACGGCCTGTCTGGATGATTTAAGTCATTTACCAAATTTGTGTCAGTCATGCTGGCTTTTGGCTTGACTATACTGTCATTGTTTGAGCAGAAAGAAATCGTTTTAAAGGTTGCCTGACTTTTGTTACAGGGATAAGCTAAGCCTGTAATTTGCTTGTTTTTTACAGACTTTATTCTGGACATGGCGATAGACCGTCTTGATTTATGATCACATACCTTTTGCTTCATTCATGGGACTTGAGCATTTCTTGTTGTTTTGGATTTTGTTTTTATCAGGAATGAGCTGAGCTGTGGCAGCGTTAATGTGACTCCATGTCACAATGTTGTTCAGAATCACATCTGTACCATCAGAGTTCTGTCTCTCTTCAGGTTCTTTCACACCAAGCCGAGGGTCGCTGGTCTAAACTCTGGACAGGTGATTCTTGTGTGTTTGGTGTGAATGAGGCTGTCAGGGGTCAAAGGAGGCGGGTAATTTAAGATTTGTTTGCAGAGTCTGCATTGCCAGTTGTCGCTTATACAGAGAGATTTTCGGTCGACGTCACTCTCTGCCCTACTGCGCATGCTCCATGCAGAAAGAGTCGCTCTCTATCTGGTTAGCTGGGGAAACTAAGAATAAAACAACAAAATGGAATGAAAGCTAGCTGTTTTAATCAGGTATAAACCTGACGTCAGGCTCCTGAAGCTTGAAACAGTCTTTTTCTCACAGTTTTCCTCAACTGAATGTAACTTTTAAGGGTTGTTTTCTCAGTGATAAACTCTTATAGTTAGCTGACAACAGCCTTACCTCGAGTTGATTCTCCAGCTTGGTCAATGAGCAGCGGCTCTTTCTGCATATCGGGTGCGAGCGTGTTCATAAATAAAAAATCTTTCTATACAACTGTTTGATTGGCCTGTGACTATTCACATACCAGCAAATCAGTGTACTGCCAAACAGAAAACCATGCATACAGAAAAACAGCACTAAGCCTTGCATGGATTGTTGTCATTGACACGAGTTCGAACGTCCCATACTTATGTCCCATAAGTATGGAGGAGAATGTGTCTTTGAAAAGTGAAAAACAAAAACGGTGAAGAGTTACAACTGCTTAAGGCCCAGGGCACGACTTTGGCAACTTCTGTTTGACAACTCTTCACTCACAATATACATTTTGTAATCTTTGTCAAGCATGACGTCACACACATGCTCACTTGGCATTTGCTCGGCGACTGGTGACGTCAGTGCGTCCCAAAGAGACTTGAATAGATGCTGTGTTGACCGGGACTGGGGTTGTGTTGGTGTGAAAGACCCTTTAATCCACAAACACACAAGGTCCGGGGCCCAGATGCGCTCCACCTAATTTTGTTTTAAAAAAAAATCTGTTTTAATCTTATATTGCATATAGTGTGAGTGTCATATTGAAATCAATGCATATTGTAGAGGGATTTTCGGTCGACATCACTTTCCGCCCTACTACGGATGCATTAGGCAGAAAGAGCAACGAAATGGGACGAGAGCAGCTGTTTCAATCAGGTCTGAATCAGACAGACGTCTGGCTCCTGAAGCTTGAGACAGTTATTTCACCTCAGGTATTTCACCTGAATGGAACTTTTAAAGGTCGTAGGGTAAAACTTCATTCACAAATGTTGACTTAGCAGCAGAACTTTTGTTTTTGCACAGTGATAAACTCTTGTAGTTAGCTGGCAATGGAGCTTTTTTGACCTGTTTTCATAGTTTCTATGAGGCACAGGGCACGGTGCACTTCGCTCCATGGTTTGAGAAAGCAAAAAATCCCTCTAATTATAATTTAAAACATCGCAAACCAAATGCGAAAACAATGTTTAGTTTTGTCAGCACAGGCTCTTTTAATAAAACGCATAATGCGGCCAATTTGGAACTTGGTGAAAATGATTTGACACCCTTGCTTTCATCTTTTTAGATCTAATCAAACCTTTGCAGCGCTTTTGTCCAACTTCTCTCCACTTTTCTTCTTAGCCCTTTGTTACCACAACAAGGATGTGTTTCCAGGTCACAGTTTTGATCCTAGTTAGTTTAATGTGCAGCTCTGATCTGTAGCGAAGAGTAATACTAATTTAGTTCAAATCTGACAGTAAAATAGGTCGCAGAGTCATTATTAAATAATTTATTTACAGTTCTAGCCTGAAAACACTGACATATACAATCATACAAGACTAGAATGGTTACACGTTGCTATTCCGACAGCCCGGTATTCAGACACCTTGCTTTTCCGACAACTCGCTACTTAGACATTGCATCCACAGAAATTTCAAAGCCCCCTGTATTCCGACATTTTTTTCTTTTCTTAATCGGAGTAGCTGTCTCTCTCTCTCTCTCTCTCTCTCTTTTTTTTTTTTTTAACAAACATCCTGCTTTTCCATTATGATAAGTCAATCTCACATCTATGGTCATTTAGGCTATTAACCATATGATGGCAAAAACACGGTCTCACTCCGGCGCACAGAGTTCACTGTCTTCGAAAAAACAAAAAAAAAAAAGTAAATTCATTGATATACTTTTACTCCTGCGTGTGCCTATATACATTATAATTTAGACTAGTAGAGGATACATAAAGAATTGTGTCTTTAAGTAATCTTAGGCATCATAGTGCGGTGAGGAGATCCATGTGGGTACATTGTAAAGCTGTGCCAAAGCGAGCACGCACTCGTGTCCTGTACCCACGTACTATATCCACATGGGATGATTTAAGAATGTTTTTGACTTACAATAATCAAACAGAGTTAGAGGAAAGGGGGAGCGTTATAGCTGGAAACTGCAGCCCCTCACACCGTTCATATTCATAAAACCCTGACCCGGGGAACACTGGACCGCTCCCCGAGCCACACATTCCCCAGAATCAAACCAGATTACAGTACATGCAGTTTTTTGTCTGTTTGGTGCGACCCAAAGATGAAAAATGTAGATAGAATAATCCAGTTACAAAATTCTGCACAATAATTACGACGATGATGCACTGATAATTCTGCTAAGCAACTTGTGAAAGTTTTGGTGTTTGTATAGCTGCGTGCAGCTCCACAGACAGTGGAGGCCAAAAAGGAAGCACAATGACCAGGGAAAACAGCGCGGAATAAAAAAACATGAATGTCGGAATAGCGAACCCAAAAAAGACTGTCGGAATGGAGGTGTGTCGGAATGAAGGGTTGTCGGAATTGAACACCGACTAGAATTACATGAGGACGTCTGAGTTTGGTGAATTACAGGAGGTAAAACAGACATTTTTACAGACAAGGACAAAAAAACGTATTTATGACGTCTGTAATCATTACAATTTACATGAGGTCCCAAGGTAAATATTATACCTTGCGAATAGAACATTAGATTTGTTAGACACAGAGAAAGCTTGGAGCGTGGAGAAAGCTTCATAACATCAATGCTAAATGATGTGACAACTCAACTGTGCTCTAAGTAGGGAATAGTGTGGAAGCAAACACTGTTAATGCAAGCTAAACCCACTACTTTGAAGTGAAACCAAAATGTATATTTCTTCTTTGCATATATAGCTTTATTAATATGTTTTCTTATCCTTAACATAGCACTGATTTAGATTTCCTGTTTTATTCCAGAGCTACTGTTGAGCTAGCATTCTTTTTTTTTTTTTTTTTTGGATGAAGATACTACCACCAGAGCTCTTGGGAAGATATTTGTTTACAGAAATATACCCATTTGTGCGTGATTGCTGCCCGGACATGTTGGCTTTGGCGGTTTGGCTCATTCCGACACATGTGTGAGCTGCTTCCCGTGGCCAGCGTTTGGAGCATGCAGGGCCCGGGCTAGCGGCGGCTCACTGGGGAGCTCATTTGGCTGTTCGGCCTGTCACTCGGGACAGAACGGAGGAGGGAAGCTAATAAAACCGCTCACAGCCAGAGGAGATGCTCGAATATCGCTCTCACATTTAGGATGTTTTCTGAGTCATTTGTGGAGTAGATGTATTTGATTAAACGAGACAAAATGCAAATGGATTAATTGTAAATAATATATTATCTCTGAAACCCATGGATCGTTTTGTTGGGTTACTAATACTATTTGTGAATGAAAAGAAAAAAACACTAGATGGGCACAAGAGCATTGCAATGTTTTGAAGAGTTTTGGAATAAGTCTTCAAAACATTGCAATGATAAACTAGATGTAAATATAGCAGTTTTGCATTGCAGTTGTACATTGTTAAAATAATAACAATAATAATTAAAAACGCCTCTTAATAATCTTTTTTTTTTTTGTCTTAAAAATGTGTGACTTGATGCCAATTTAACGACTTGACTTACCTCACAAAAAGCCATGACCTGACTTGACTTTCGTGTGACTTGGATCTTATGACTTGAGTCTTACTTGGATGTTATGACTTGAGACTTACTTGTGACTTGGACGTTATGACTTGAGACTTACTTGTGACTTGGATGTTGTGACTTGAGTCTTACTTGTGACTTGGATGTTGTGACTTGAGACTTACTTGTGACTTGGATGTTGTGACTTGAGACTTACTTGTGACTTGGATGTTATGACTTGAGACTTACTTGTGACTTGGATGTTATGACTTGAGTCTTACTTGTGACTTTGATGTTTTGACTTGAGACTTACTTGTGACTTGGATGTTGTGACTTGAGACTTACTTGTGACTTGGAGTTGTGACTTGAGACTTACTTAAGACTTGGATGTTATGACTTGAGTCTTACCTGTGACTTGGATGTTATGACTTGAGACTTACTTGTGACTTGGATGTTATGACTTGAGACTTACTTGTGACTTGGATGTTATGACTTGAGACTTACTTGTGACTTGGATGTTATGACTTGAGTCTTACCTGTGACTTGGATGTTATGACTTGAGTCTTACCTGTGACTTGGATGTTATGACTTGAGACTTACTTGTGACCTGGATGTTATGACTTGAGACTTACTTGTGACTTGAGACTTACTTGTGACTTGGATGTTATGACTTGAGACTTACTTGTGACTTGGATGTTATGACTTGAGACTTACTTGTGACTTGGATGTTATGATTTGAGACTTTTTTGTGACTTGGATGTTGTGACTTGAGACCTGCTTGTGACTTGAGACTTACTTGTGACTTGGACGTTATGACTTGAGACTTACTTGTGACTTAGATGTTGTGACTTGAAACTTACTTGTGACTTGGATGTTATGATTTGAGACTTATTTGTGACTTGGATGTTATGACTTGAGTCTTACTTGTGACTTGGAGTTGTGACTTGAGACTTACTTGTGACTTGGTTGTTATGACTTGAGACTTACTTGTGACTTGGATGTTGTGACTTGAGACTTACTTGTGACTTGGTTGTTATGACTTGAGACTTACTTGTGACTTGGATGTTGTGACTTGGATGTTGTGACTTGAGACTTACTTGTGACTTGGATGTTTTGACTTGAGACTTACTTGTGATTTGTACACACATGACTCACTCTCAGCAAGTGACACATTGTTTATCAGGCTTATTTCCCTTTTCCGTGTGAGCCGGAAAAACAGTTTTCCCACACAACAAGCATGAAAGAATATTGTAACCAATTATCCCGGAATTCAAGAGTCTGCCAAATCTATTTTTTCTAATGCACACAAGTCACTGCACTTTTAGGCCATTGGGAGAGTGCAATACAAACAGTACTGTACTGTAATAGTTGTTTCTTTAGTGCAGATTTGAATCATGTTCCTTTTCTTTGTGGACTGGATCACTCTCGGTTCAATCAGATTTGTTGATTTGTCTGTGGTGCATGCTTTGTCCCTCATGTCCAGGACGAATGTCTCTTGTGAGGAGACAATAAAGGCTAATCTAATCTAATTTAAAGTTTCTGGTTTATCTGCTCTTTGTGCTTGTAATTCCTAAAATAAGGGTGTGACTGACACTAAATAGAGTTTTAAATGCATTTTGGGATGTAGAACAGTGTTATGAAAACTTTGTCTAGCTTGTTTGAGTCTGCTTCATGTGCTGTAAATGATCTTGTGCACATTTGCAAACTCATTGACCACATCATTCAGAGCAGCTGCAGTTGGAGTCCTTCCCATCACTGACCAGCCCTATATGAACCACTCTAAACACAACTTCAAGAGGTTAAATAAATGCAAAGAGAATTAACTGACATGGAAATTTGCTTGTTTTTTTTTTTTTTTTTTTTTTTAAAGGATCAAAACAGACCTGAACACAAGAGTTTAGTGCTAAGATCATTCAGAATTTGTGAATAGGCCTTACACAGATCTGATCTCCATTCATTTACAGCAGACTACTGTTAAAAGCACTTAGTTGCAGTCATGAGGTGTGAGTAATATAGTGGTGGGTGTGTGAGGAGGAGGACCTTGTCATCTTCTGAATGGCCTTGTGTGCTCTTTCACAAATAATCAGAGCTTCACACTCCAGACTTCTGCTGTCTGCACCTTCTGTGAACCGCTCTGCCTCTGATCCACACTGTGAGCATGTCAATAAGTTCACAAGCAGGGCGAGAAAACAGGATTACAGCCCCGCTCTGATTGTAAAAGGATTTCAGAACTGCATGCACCACCGTTGGACTTTCTGCAGCGTACTTTTCTCTCTGGTCAGGGTCTGATCCTGTGAGATTTCAGAAGCACTGTTGGGATGCCAGGTGCTACAGTGGAAAGGCTGGAGCAGATTGTTGTTGTGCCTTTGGTAGGGATGTCACGATATCAAACTTTAGAATCCCAATTATAGCCAAAGGAAAATCACGGTTTTGCAATTATTCACGATTATTGATATACATTTTAAAACACGTAAAACAATAAAATACAACAATACAAACAATGAGGAATCGATTACTATCTTCTAATAATATTTTAATAAGATAAGATAAGATAAGATATCCTTTATTTGTCCCACAATGGGGAAATTCCAGTGTTGCAACGCACATTTTAAGATCAGCAGGTAGAATAGGAAATATGCAATCAAACAAGATAGTTTAAAGTAGACTTAAAGTGTATATAAAGTTACAATAGTTAAAATAGTTAAAAAACTCTTATTTACAATAAATGTTTGCTATGGCACAGTGCAGTATATGACAGGATAAATAGATAAAGTGGCATCAGTATATAGTATTATGTACAATATATGATTATGTACAACTGCAGCAGATGAACAGAATAAATAACCAGTAATAAATATGAGGTAAAGGTATGACTGTTTATGTACAGAGCAGCATTTAAGGAAGTGTAAATAGAGGTAATAATACTATCAGATAAAGTGACATGAGTGAGTTGTACCAGAGATGTTTCCATGGTAACACAGTATTGCACAAGATTAAATGTGATGATGTCCAGAGTTAACAGTGTTCATTGTACAGTCTGACAGCAGCAGGAAGGAAGGACCTGCGGAACCGTTCCTTCACACAGCGAGGGTGAATCAGTCTGTCACTGAAGCTGCTCTCCAGAGCAGACAGGGCGTCCTGCAGGGGGTGAGACTCATGGTCCAGCATAGATGTGAATCTAGCCAGGACCCTCCTGTCCCCCACCTCCCGCACTGAGTCCAGAGGACAGCCCAGGACGGAGCAGGACTTCTTGATGACCTTGTCCAGCTTCTTCCTCTTCCTCTCTGTGATGCTGATGCTTCAGCAGACCACACCGTACAGGATGGCAGATGCCACCACAGAGTCGTCGAAGGTCCTCAGGAGTGGCCCCCCCTATTAGACATCTATCATGTGATTTTATGACTTTTATGTCATATTAAACCTAAATACTGGTTTATCTTTGGCGTGAGCCTCGTGACTCTCTCTGGAATACTGTTTCTTTACCTTTACTTGGGCAAACGGCGAGGGAAGACTGTATGGAAGATCATGTTGGATGTGTTTGCACTTTTAGCGGTAATATTTTAAATGTTTTGCATATTGGATTTGCATATGTCCTGTTTGTCTTTTTTTGTGCGACTTTTTCTGCCTAGTAAGGCACTTTGATACTAATACTGATAAATTAGCCTTGCCTAAAAACATGCCTCGACTTGATTCTCTGAATAGATGCTACTCCTGAAGTGCTGTTTCCTTTCAACTCAGCGGTGAGTTGACAACATGCTGGCGCCATAGTTGCCAGGTCTGCGATTTTCCCGCACAAATGGGCTATTTTAAGACAATAGTTGCGGGACAAAATACAGCTTGGTTGCAGTTTTCTTGGGCTATTTTTAAATGTATGCAGCTGCGAATAAACACGTTACATTTTTTAAAATTTCAAGTAAGAACGAGGCTAACGACATTGAATTGCCGTTCGCTGGAGCCCTGAAGCTACTCGCACTCTGAATGAGGTGCTCTCTATTTCGGGCGCTCTCTCACAGCAGCTACGAGTGCGATCCCGGCGTCGTGTTACAACTGTTACACAACATGAGTTTCAAGAAATAAAATAGCTTTAAAAAAGTTTAAAAGAGTTTTTTTCATTTATTTGTTAGTGTACACCGGTGTGCTTGTGAACAGGTGAGTGGTTCTTTGCACTCTGAGCACTTTGAGTGACTTGAAAGGTGGAAATAGCTTTTACCATTAAGTTTCTTTCTTTGGTGTGAATTGCTCTAAAGCAGTTTGAGCAGTCGGACAAAAAACTTCTATCCTAGATACCGTATCCAGAGGTAAACATGTCGCTCCAATTGGACAAAAGATTCTGGTCACTCAAAAAAGACTACTTTATCATCTGATCTCCATTCATTTGTAGCAGACCACTGTTAAACACACTTAGCTGTAGTCATGAGGTGTGAGTAATACCGTTATGTGTGCGTGTTTGTGTCATCTTCTGAAGGGCCTTGTGTGCTCTTTCACAAATGATCTTCACACTCCAGACTTCTGCTGTCTGCACCTTCTGTGAACCGCTCTGCCTCTGATCCACACTGTGAACATGTCAATAAGTTCACAAGCAGGGCGAGAAAACAGGATTACAGCCCCGCTCTGATTGTAAATGGGTTTCTAAAATACTAAAGGAAAAAAAAACAACTTGTTGAAGTAAAGAGTTTCGGTCACCTGTCACAAAAGCTGGGTTGAACAGTACTTGGACCAGGTCAAAACAGTTGCAGGAACACTTAAAAAATTGAAGTGACGAGCTTATGACTTGGAGCGTGTTCGCACTTACATAAATTGGACCGATTAAAACAGTCCAGAGTTTGTTTCCTCGGAAAGTCCGGACTTTTTTCTGGTGTGAATAAAGACAATCCAACTCTGATCTGACTCAAACCGACTTTAAAAGTGGTCTCAGTCCGATGGCAAACTAACTCTGGTGCACTTATGGTCCGAAGACAAACAGCCTCGATCCGAAACACAGAAAGCAAGCACTTTTTTGATCTTGACGAGCCACTGTCAGAAGACACGGGAGCCTACAGCGACAGAGCCGCTCATGACGATGTGGCTTTGTCTTTGTGAACGTTGCGAGCCTTGGCCAGATGATCACACTACTGAAGATGTGTACTTCCTGCATAGTTTCACACCTACGCTGTTTTGTTGTTGTTGTTGTACATTTGGTCGGAAAACATGACCATGAGAGTTTTTTCTGGCACTCCTTGTTTTTATCAAAGCACTTTCATTCTTCTTCTTCTTAAAGCTTAGCCACAAAACAAAATATTACCTTCATTACACATAGCTTAAATATACCTTCATTACACATAGCTTACGTCACAGTAAATGCTTTAGTTAATAGCACATCTGGATCCTGAGAAGTTATTTAATCTACTGTATTTAAGTCCATATGTCTTTTATTCCATCGTTGACTGCTGCGTCCCGCTGATACAGTGCGCTGTCCGCCGTTGTTGTGTCAACCAAATCCTGACAAAATACACAACTTGTTCTCATGGCTTGCGTGTAAATACCACACCATAACAAATTGTGTGTTATGACGACGCTTCTGCTTTTTTGGCGTGAAATGACACGCCCATTTTTTCTGGCGTGGTCTGGACACGCAATGTGGTTGAAGGTAAACAGGAGGTTTTGTTTGGGGTTAACGGCTACGTTTAACTCTGAAGTTACAAAAATGGGTAAGTTTAGGTCTGAGGCTTGGAGTTGGTTATGGTTAGAATTAAGATTGTGTTAAACTTTATGAATAATAACACGTCTTTATATTCACCATAGAAATTAACTGGGACAGAAACGCATGAAACACACACGTAACAAATATAAATTGTGTTTGTATGATACACTGTTTCAAATTACGTGGTATTGACACGCTTATCTGTGGGAACAGGCTGAAATACATCCTCCCACAAGCTCCAGGTTTGTGTGCATCGCACAAGGGTGAACTGACATACAGGGATACCAGGGTTTTTTCCGATGGGCTGATGGGTCTGTGGGTTACAACCCAAGGTTGAGAGTGCTAGTTCTCAGAGACATGGGTGTGTTTAGTTTTTAAATATTACTTGCAAACAGATGGATCTGATTTGGATCAAACCATAAAACTTTTGCACTTTTCTGGTCTGAACACACAAATAAAGTGAAGCTAACCAACTTAAACTCCTCCTACAAATGTCTTTCTGCGGGACAAGCCCTTACCGTTCATCTCCATCTGCGGTGAGAGAGAGCGGGCCTGGTTCTGTGGTCAGATGAAAGGTCTCTCTCAGGAGCAGAGAGCAGAGGCCGGCTCCTGACAGGACGAGATGGATGGTTCAGCTTACAACAATACAGGAGAACCACAACGGCTTCCATCACCGGGGGCCGTGCCAGGTCAGGCCAGGATACGTGTACACTCGTTTTAAGACCAGTTTAGGTCAATCAGATGGAAAGAACGTGTTGATTTAAACTTCACCAAACCGGGATTAGATTAGGACTAAAACTGGACAATACCAGGACTAGATTGGGACTAAAACAGGGATAAACCAGAACTAGATCAGGAATATAAATGGTCTCAAGGACCCAGAAAAAATAAATAAAACTGGTCTAAACCAGGATAGACTACGACTAAACCAGGCCTGGATCAGGACTGAAACTGTTGTAAACCAGGACTGGACTAAATTAGGATAAGGACTAAGCCAGGATTAAAACTGGACTAAACCAGGAGTAGACCAGTACTAGACCAGGAATAAACTGGAACAAACTAGGACTAAAACCGTACTAAACCAGGACAAGACCAGGACTAAAACAGAACTAAACCAGGACTAAAACCGGACTAAACCAGGCCTAGATCAGGACTAACACTGGTCTAAACCAAGACTGGACTAGATTTGGACTAGGACTAAACCAGGAGAAAAACTGGACTAAACCAGGACTAGACCAGAACTTAAACCAGACAAAACCAGGACTAGACTGGACCAAACCAGGACTAAATTTGGATTAAACCAGGACTAAGCCTGGACCACCTAGAGTGATTGTTTCTGAGCTAAAAAGTTGGCAATAAAAATACACAAAGTTACACAGTTACACTTTAAAAGATTTTCTGAAATGTGTTAGATCTCGGAGCAGTGTGCGCCTTTGATAAAAAGTCTATTTTCCACAACAGTTTAAATCGTCAAGCAGGTTTTGGTGCTAAAACTTTCAAGAACCTGCACAGTTTTAGTCAAACACAAACCAGAATGCATCTGTGTAACTGTGCAGTCCAAAACCAATCATGATCTCCAACTGAAGTCAACAAACATCCCAAACCTAATATGTTCTGAGCCTCCAGGACTTTGGACCTACTTTATTCTGCCCTCCCATTGTCCAGAGCGCGGCTGGGGAATCTCTGAGCTGCACACTCGCTGACTAAATGAACGAGCTGCATAAAGCCGTGGGTGACCTGCAGAATTTAACCTTGTTCACTGTTGAAAATAGGGCTGGATTTGGGTTTGGTGCACTCGTTCCTGAAACAGCAGAAACCCAAGGGAGCCCGGCGAGGAACTAAAGTTACCGGGGACACTGAATGAGAGCACACAGGAGGCATTGTGCAGTTTATGTATAGACACGGTACATGCAGGGAGCTTAAAGGGAAATGAATACCCTTTTTTAAGACTTTTTAAGATTCTATCGCAAACCAGAAACAGTCCACAGGGCTTAAAGTGAACTGTTATTCTACACTTCTTCACAAAATGAATTTCAAGACAAGTTAAAGTTGCTTGATTCTAGGATTTGAACACTAATTTCAAGCATTTTGACTAAATTATTCAACGAGACAAAAGAAATATTTTCCTTGCTACTAAATGTTTTCAACTGATTTCAAGACATTGCAACCAATGGGTAAAGAAAACTGTTCTTACCCCATTGGCAATTTTGTTTCTTATTTTAAGACAAATTCTCTTATAACCAGCTGAAACGTCTTGAAACCAGTGAAATATTCTGCATGACATAAGCAATTAAATCTTATCCAGCCAAAGCAACTAAAATCTGGTTTATAATTCTGATTCCAAGTTATTTTAAGCACGTCTAAATATAAAGTTTTTGCAGTGTATCAGTAGCCTTTTTTATAAGCATTTTTATTTATTCATTTTAATCTTTATTTAACCAGGAAAAGTCTCACTGAGGATAAATCTCTTTTTCAAGAGCGTCCTGACCAAGAGGCCACAAAATATAATATCTATCTATATACTAAGGCTGTGTCCCACCAACGTGGGGTAGCCGGGTGACTGGAGCCTATCCCAGTGACTTTGGGCCTTAGGCGGGAAACACCCTGGACAGTGGCCAACTCGTCACAGGGTTAGACAGACAACCATTCACTCACTAAGGGAAATTTACAGTGATGCCCAATTAAAGGTGCATGGCGTAAGTTGCAAAGGTTTTGAACAAGGGCGCCATCTTTGGCGTTTTGTGGCACTGCACCCACCCTACTATCAGCAGTTGAAGACGTATTTTAGGCTTAAAAGATTCTTTTGACACATCGTTACTTTCTGCTAAATATTTTCTTGGCTAAGAAGACAAAGTTATTTGTATGAAAAAGTAGATGCTGACTATTTTATTTGTTCTTTTTGACTGAATGATCAGTTTTCTCTCCTCCAAAAGTTACACAAGGAAAGATTATTGAGAGTTTCAGGAAAAGCTTTGTTTTAGCGTGAGAGAAAACTGTAAACAAGCTTTTTACAGGACTCATTTCTCATAAACTAAATGCTAAATGACAAATAGGCCTAATTACTCTAATAAAACATAAACCTTACCTAGACAAACAGCTAAGCGCTAAGCTAAGCTTTGACTAAATGTGCGATGTACTTTGACAGGCCTGAGTCTTACCTTCTAACGAAAATAATCACCAGCTGAACGTCTTATTGATCTCCTGCACAGTTCTTCTTTCTCAAAAACATGTCCAAGTGCTCCTCGGCTGTCAGGCTCATGCCGGTTGTTTTAATCGGACCTAGGCTAATTTTTCTGTGTTGTGGGGGTTCGGAAGCTAGATGGCAGTATTTACCACTGATTATTTATTTAATTTTTTTATGAAACAGTTTACAACATTGGTCTGTTGTATAAATCCGAGAGCGTTAGCGAAACAAATAGAAATAAAGCCAATAAACCAGTGAAGGAGGATTAGCGCGGGAAAATGCGACCAGCGCCACTCACATTTATGAGCCTGTCTGCGCTTATACAGGCAACCTCGGTAAGTTTACAAAACAGAATGGCGCATATCCAGACATGTGCCAATGGACGGTAATTTCATATATCGTAATATTGAGCATTTTAACTTACGCAGTGCACCTTTAACCTAAACATGCATGTTTTTGGAGGGGGGAGGAAACCGGAGTACCCGGAGAAAACCCACGGTGACACGGGGAGAACATGCAAACTCCACCCAGAGAGATCGTGAGATGTTGATATGGTTCGACCCAGGAGTCGAACCCACAACCTCCTTGTTGGGAAGCCAGAGCTCTAACCACTCTGCTACCGTGCACCGTAATATATTTTTTGAAATTTCTTGTTTTCATTGGGTGTTGAGAAACTTTTGCGATAACGTCCTTTTTCTAAAACAAATGAATTGTTTATTCAAAACTAAGAATTGTTTTCAAGATTGTGAATAACACTGGTCCACCGCCCTTGACAAAATCTATCAAACTCAGGGCTGGACTGGGATTAAAATTCGGCCCTGGAATTTTTGCCTCAGACCAGCCCACGCATATACTATATATATATATATATATATATATATATATATATATATATATATATATATATATATATATATATATATATACATGCAATGTCAATAACAAAATTGAGATTTGTGAACACTAAAAATCAGACTATTATCTACAAAAACTTTAAAAACTGCATAAATATACCTAAAATAGTATTCCTTTTAACATTAACAAAAGAAAAAGGCAATAAAAATCAACCTTCAACAAATATAACCTTTATTTTGCGCAATTACACAAAGCAAATAACTACTAGCCAACTAAGTTTAAATTATTTATGAATTCATATTTTTGCAGTGTTAGTTTTACAGTGTAGTCAGCTCCACAGGCTGAATTGAAAAGGCTGCACTCGTTCCAAAGCTGAGCTGTGCTTATTTCACAAGTGATCAGAGCCACCGTTTGTAAAATTTTGCGGCAGATTAGACGTTATACCGTGGACACGCGACCTGTTTCATCCTTCTCGCTGAGGGCTGAGTGTCCCCTACACGCGGCCTGTTGGCGCGGCTCTGTCGAGCGCGCGGTGTCGGGGCCGTTCTGTGTGTGTCTGGTGCGGTCTTGCGCTCAAAGCCCGGAGCGCTGCACACAAACACAACAGAGAGACGCAAAAGCGAAAATGTACCGACACCGGCACCACAACACATCACTCTCTGCCATGAATGAGCGGGGGCCGCGGGCGGGGCCGGTGCGCTCCCTGCGCTGGGCTGCTGGGCAGCTGTTTGCTTGTAACAAATGATGTGTATTACGTTATTCAGATCGGACCGCGGCCCAAAACTGCATCGGCCCACCGGGAAAACTCCCGGTGCTCCCGATGGCCAGTCCAGCCCTGATCAAACTCTGTTCAGAACAAACGACGCGATCTACTCGGTCCACTTCAAAGAGAAGCTGTGCAATTCCAAAAAGATCCTCTGCTTTTGCACAGACGGCTTTTTCATTTCAAACTATCAAACAGTGGAATCAGCTTCAGACAGTCTAAATAAAATAAATATCTGGTGCAGTTCATCTAATCTTTTATTAAGATGAATGAATTTTGTACATGGTCCTTGACAAATAAAGACTAAACTAAACTAAACTTCATGTCAGTGTTATTTTCGTCTGTTCTATTTTTTGGTGGATGTTTAATGAACTACTACATTAACATGATGTCTTTAAATAAAACATGAAGTTTACATACAATGAGGACGAGTGTCTTTTTCATCTTTAAACCAACAAAAGCTTTTGTTTTTATCCAAAAGACATTATTTCATTGTAGTAGCTCATATTCTTTCACCAAAAAGTAGAACAGACAAAATTAACACTCACATGAAGTTTGATTTAGAATTATCTCAAAAGTTTACCGAATGAAAACAAGAATTTCAAATGCCTATGAAAATGAAAGTAGACACTAATAGGGCTTTTCCATTAGTACCTGCTTGGCCCTACTCTACTCTACTCGGCGCGACTTAGCCCTGATGTGGAGGTTTTCCATTTGGGGCTGATCGCGCCGACCAGGTACTTTTTTAGTACCTGCTTTACCCCAGGGTCAAGTCGAGCCGAGCAGATACTAAACCTGACGTCAGACGCACGTCGCCTGCTGCGTCACACAAGTGCTGCTGATTTGTTGTTACTGTACGCTAACGTGAGTCGCCGCTAAGCTAACTGCCGATAGCACCGAAAGGCTTCTACATTTCGTACTCTCTGTAGCAAAAAACAGCACAATGACATAAAAAAAAAAACGAGTCCCTTTTCCCTATCCGCTAAATACATAAGACAGTAGTTCTATGAGTATGTGCGTAGACCACACGGGCTTGTACGTAGGCACATGCAGGTTACCTGTGCTGCTGCGGGGTCCTGCTTCTCACAGTAAACACTGATGGACATCCGACACACACGTTTTGAAGCAAGAGATTTTAATGCAGCTTCTTCAGGACAGAGAGACGGAGGAGGAAGATGGGACAGCTGACTTTGTGATTGTACATCGGGACCAGAGCGGACTTTAGACAGACGTGTCGGGCGGACGTGAAGAAGAGGTGAGTCAGTGAACGTGTTTACATGAAAAGTTTCACTCTACTGGCCAATGCGGCGGTGGATATTTGTTTTATATTACGCTTATGAAACGCTGGAGAGCGAACGGTCTGATTATCTTTAATTAAAGTCGATGTGCATTGAAATGCTCCGTTGTTTTCTTGCATCATGTCCCCATTTGGGGAGTGACAGTGTTGGCAACCGTACCGCCCAGCTTCACAACAGCCCAACTCGGCCCCTCTTGTAATGGAAATGCTCTCCCTCTGAGCGGGGCTAAGCCGGGTAGAGGGGCGTAGAGTCGAGTCGAGTAGAGTAGGGCCAAGCAGGTACTAATGGAAAAGCCCTATTATAGGTCTCATTTGATGTACAACATGTCATGATTCCAGTTTCACAAAGTTTTTTTGTGAAGAATATTGTTTAAAATTAGAAAAAAGTCCTGGCAGGGAAGGAGGGTCGAAGTGAGAACAGGGCTGGCAGTGAAAGAGTTAACTGATTTATATAACCCATCCATCCATCCATCCATCCATCCATCTTCTTCCGCTTATCCGGGGTCGGGTCGCGGGGGCAGCAGCCTGAGCAAGGACGCCCAGACTTCCCTGTCCATACACACCTCCTCCAGCTCTTCTGGGAGGATCCCGAGGCGTTCCCAGGACAGTCGAGAGACATAGTCCCTCCAGCGTGTCCTGGGTCTTCCCCTTGGCCTCCTCCCAGTGGGACATGCCCGGAACACCTCACCAGGGAGGCGTCCAGGAGGCATCCGGTACAGATGCCCGAGCCACCTCAGCTGGCCCCTCTCGACGTGGAGGAGCAGCGGCTCTACTTCGAGTTCCTCCCGTGTGACTGAGCTCCTCACCCTATCTCTAAGGGAGCGCCCAGCCACCCTGCGGAGGAAACTCATTTCGACCCCTTGTATCCGCGATCTTGTCCTTTCGGTCATTACCCAAAGCTCATGACCATAGGTGAGGGTTGGAACGTAGATTGACCGGTAAATCGAGAGCTTTGCCTTTCGGCTCAGCTCCTTCTTCACCACAACGGTTCGATACAGTGACTGCATCACTGCAGACGCTGCACCGATCCGCCTGTCAATCTCACGCTCCATCCTTCCCTCACTCGTGAACAAGACCCCGAGATACTTGAACTCCTCCACTTGAGGCAAGGACTCTCCACCCACCTGGAGAGGGCAAGGCACCTTTTTCCGGTCGAGAACCATGGCCTCGGATTTAGACGAGTTGATCTTCATCTCAGCCGCTTCACACTCAGCTGCAAACCGTCCCAGTGCATGTTGCAGGTCCTGGTTTGATGAAGCCATCAGGACAACTTCATCTGCAAACAGCAGAGATGAAATCCTGTGGTCACCAAACTGGACACCCTCCGGACCCTGACTGCGTCTAGAAATTCTGTCCATAAAAACAATGAACAGAACCGATGACAAAGGGCAGCCCTGGCGGAGTCCAACATGCACTGGGAAGAGGTCTGACTTACTGCCGGCAATGCGAACACAGCTCCTGCTCCGGTCGTACAGGGACCGAACTGCCCTGAGCAAAGGGCCCCGGACCCCATACTCTCGGAGCACTCCCCACAGGACACCACGAGGGACACGGTCAAATGCCTTCTCCAGATCCACGAAGCACATGTGGACTGGTTGGGCAAACTCCCATGAACCCTCGAGCACCCGATGGAGAGTGTAGAGCTGGTCCAGTGTTCCACGGCCGGGACGAAAACCACACTGCTCCTCTTGGATCCGAGGTTCGACTATCGGTCGAATTTATATAACCCTATTCACTCAAACATGGAACACCGGCAGGATTATTAGAAGAACACTTTCTCTCTTGTGAAACTAATCAACAATTTTCATTTTTTTCTCTTTGTATTTTCATATTTATTTTTTCTCTGTACTGCTGAACAAATACCGCCTCCTCCTCTGGGAATTCATGTTTTTATTGTTAAAACACAATTCTCAGCGTGTTTTCCTCTGAGGCCCTGTTCCCACAATCTGAAGGAATCTCCTCACTCTGAAGCCTCATTAAACTTTGATGAGGTTGGGCTTTGAAATGTTAACCCAGCAGCAGCAGCAGCAGCAGCAGCAGCACACTCCTAATTCTACACGTTACATAAGCCTAGGAGCAGCGGCTAATGTGTCTGCACCTACACACCTCCCACACCTGGATCACAACGTATAAGAGAGGTTTGTACGGAAGGACGCTTGTGTGAGGTGAGAGTGTTAAAATGGTCAAAAAGCTAAAAAAGCTTGGAGATAAACACACAATTTATATTTGGTTATTGTACTTTTAGATGGGATGTTTTAACCTCCTGGAACCCTCGAAAAAATACGCTCTGCATCTACGCAAACTTTTGGCCTGTGAATCCTGAACAATGAGAAAGCTTCATGAGACAATGATGAACAGGAAGTCGGCCATATTGGATAAAACAGCCGCTAATGTAGGGTGACTAGACGTCATCATTTTCCCGGATATGTCCTCCTTTGAGACCTAAAAAAACGTCCGGGAGGAATTTTGAAAATTAGACGAATTGTCCAGGATTTTCATATCGTCCCTCTTTACTACATTTGTCAGTCAGACAGCGCTGTCATTTAATCTTCGTGCTTGTTAATAAAGCCCCTTTCTTAACCTGCAAGCCTTTAAACATTAAATACACAGAAGAAGAGCGACGTGGGCACTCACTACGTACCATGAAGAGTTTAGATCAGTGCCTTTCGCCGCTACCTCTCTCTCTCTTTCTCTCTCTCCCTCTTCTCCCTTTCTCGCCGCGCACGAAACTTAAAGTGTGCGCTTTCTCTCGCTCTTTGGATCTACTTTATTACCTCCCTCCTCACTCACTTGGCGACTTCAGACACCACAGTGGTTTCGTTCTGACGCTGCTGTCAGTCATGCCTAAGCACACGTGTTTAATGCGGCTCTGAGTCTTTACCCGAACCCGGCTCGGGCCCAACAACTAAGCGAAAAATGTGGGCCTGCTGGGTTCGGGCTCGGGTCCTCTGCGCACACATTTACGTATATCACGCATTACAAATCAAAACATAGCGCCCCAAAGAAAGAATGACGCCTAATATCCCAGTTTCTGTCCAGGTCAGGACCTGTTGGAGGCAGAATGTCTGGTCTGCAAAGTAACTCAAGTTTTGCATAATTACACAAATTGCATTGATGTTCTATTGACAGAATCAAAACAACTTTGTTTATGACGTGACTTAAAAAATACATGAAATATTCTAAAGAATAGATAGTCTTCCTCTGTGATGTCACATTTAGTAATTCAGTCCTAATATACAATGATTTAACGGTGTATTGTGCAACTTTTTGATAAAAAACTTGAATACTTGTTTTTATTAAGCGGTACCTGTGTTTTTTTTTAACATAACAGATGTGAAAGGTGTTAAGAAGTTTAACATTATTTAATTAAATTATTAAAAACACAACAGATCAATAAGTTTTATTTTTACTGAGTTAAATATATGTTTGTATGTCCTTTTTGATCATCCCAATCTGGTCACCCTAGCTAATGTGACTTTTGATTTTCATTTATAAGTCCTAGGTTTTTGATCCAGTTCATACTCGGCGTGCGTGCTGCATCTAGAGGCACTAGAATTCAACAATTATTAAGCTTTTTTGGATAGTTTGTAAGATTTCCACGGAGCATGATGACGAAAAACACCTTTGTTTCCTGTTTTTTTTTTTTACTTTGCATTAGGTTGGTAGTATAACACGGTGTTTCTTATGCTGTGGGATATGGGCTACCTTTGGGGGTACATAGTGATTCATTTATAATGCATTCATGTTTGTAGCCTATAAAGTAATTCTTGATTTCAATATCCAAGCCTCGAACTCAAAACCGTGTCAAACTCAATCATGTTTTAATGCATTTGTCTGTTACTTTTATTTAAAAGAGGGGAAGCAACTCTTTTAGCTCTGATTTCCATGAAAACCTAAATATTAAACAAGTAGTGTTGTGTGGGAGCGTGAGTGAATCGTCGCTGTAAATGAAGCAATGAAGTCATCTTCCCAAAAGCAAAGCTTCACATTTACAGATAATCTGTTTTTGGCAAACTGAAGCAACCCTTGAAGCAGAGCTTCATTAGACACGCCCCTTATTACTTTGTACAAGCCTTGATACCTCGGCTTCAAATCACCCATCAAAAATTGTTTTGCTTGAATAAAATAAAGCACAAATAAAATAATTCAATAGACAATTCTCACAGACCTTCTCCAAGCACAGACTTAAACTTGAGCACAGTGAGTCAGCTGTGCAGAGACTGCAGTGCGGTGCTCTGGGACACTTCTGCACATCCTGTGGTGTATCCTGGAGAAGAGTTCAACATTTAGTACAAACTTGACCAGATCTAGGCCATACAATGCATTGTGCTTGAACCCAGGACATTGTTTCTGTGAGTTTAAAGTGTTAGTGAATGCATTTCCTCTGTTACCTCGGGTCACTTGGGGCCACACAAAAGATTTTTCAGTTCTTCAGCTGTAATCCTCAGTGTGCCGTAGTATTACCGTGAGCTGATTCTCGGTCACTGCACAATTATGACATTGGATTCAAATATGCTCAAAGTGTGGGACAACCTTCAAATGGAGTGTTTGAGATGGCCTGTTATCACATTATGAATAAACAGCATCCTAGATCAACAAAGAGTATGTGCTGCTACCATCATGTTACCAGCTGAGGCACGCCTTCAGAGGGCCTGGTTCAAACTAAAGATAAATGATAATGCAGATCAAATGAGTCTATTAATGGAAATAGACTGTGATTGAATGTACATATTGTCTGTGTTGTCTTCATGTGATGGAAACTGCTGTTTAAAGGTGCACTGTGTAACTTTCAACTACACACTTAGTAGAAATAGAACATTAAAACAATATTATATTATAATGTTTTATAATATAATATACTATTTTGAAACATTGTTTAATATGTTCTATACCATAAAGAATAAAGAAACATATTTTTTCACGGAAAACTTAAAGGAAGATTATAGTAATTTTATGACTACGCAAGCTGTCTCAATTAAAAAAAGTCAAGTCTACTTTTGGTCCAAAAGTCACACAGTGCATATTTAAAAGCAAAACAAAATAGATTCTACTCATGTAAAATCATAACATTATATTAGCTAAGTCTAAGTTAATAAACCCAGTTACCTCTGGGTTTATTATTATAGCCGTTATAACCGTTGTTTGCTTAACAGAGTTAAACAGAAAGAGTGCTGCCAAGAAAAGTGGGCACGGTGGTATAAAATGAATAAGTCAGAAATATTTAAAGGTGCATAGGGTAACTATTTCCAGGTGAAGTGTCCACTACACAGTTCAGTAGAAGTAGACACTAAAAAAACATACTTTGAGACATTCTGAATGGGATAATTATGTCTTATGCCATTGCATGAAAAAAAAAAAAAACACCCAAAGGAACCACTTTTCTAGGAAAACTTTCTCAAAGTAAAGAAACATAATTTTATCATTTAGTTCAACAAAACATGCTTTTATCCAAGTCTATTTTTAGTCAAAAAGTTACCCAGTGCACCCTTAATAGATGAAGGGCAGCTAAAACAAAGTTTTAATGTAGAATTTTGTTGGATTACAAAACGTGTGATTTGAAGTCATCATGGAAAATTTGTTAAATTTTGCTTTTGATATTTCATTGCAAAGTAAGCTTACGATATTGTTATTAGGCCTTATGGGATCGTGACTTTAGAACAGGGGTCTCAAACTTGCGGCACGGGGGCTAAATGTGGCTCTTGAGATAATTTCACGTGGCCCTAGGAGGATTTCTGAATGTCTGAAGTGGCCCGCCAATAAAAAAACCCCAAAAACTATTAAGATGTGTCTCTAAAAATTCTAAATACAACAAATTGATTTCCCACCTTTACTTATTTTATCACTTGTGTGTGTGTATAATGTAAAATGGAAAGTCATGGATGTGGACTTACTATAATTTGTTATATCAGGCTCTATAAAACTTGACATATTGGCCATATTTATTTAAAACATACAGAATATATAACATTTTGATCATTTTGGCCCGAGCTCCAATTGAGTTTTAAACTCCTGTGTTGAACGCAACCTATTTTGGGGCATGATGTAACCACTACTTACACTACACTAAGGCACTACTTGTTATGACACGTCAAAATATCAGCCACAGTTTCTCAAAGAGACAAACACAGCCTTGTTACAAATACATCTCGATTTATTTCACATACATTTTTAAACTTGAACTTTTTTTGAAGTATTTTTTTTTCCACAATCTAAATGATTCAAACAACAAAATGAGAAACTACCACAACAAAGTCAAATTTTCCTACCGGGGGAAAATGATGCAAATGTCACTAGTAAAATTGACACATGTAGTTTTGCCAACCAGTAACGATACAGTCAAAGGAATCAAAAAAAAGACAAAAAAATTAGGACAATAAGGTGTTTCGTGGGAGTACTTCGATCGGCAATGGGTCACTGTTATAGATCCAAAAAGTTATGCGAATCCTGAACAGTGTTGGCAAGATTTTAAAAGAATTCTCATCACTCCTTTACATATAAATTACCTTTTCTATATTTTCATCGATAAATAATATATATTTGTTCATATCTATAGGTCAATTGGGAAATAGGGACAGAGAATCATCCGTAGAAGCCCTTCCTATATCCCTGGAAAAGTCTGCGACGATCATTGTTTTATACCAATTTTGGCTAATGCATCCCGTAATATTGCTATGAAGGTTTTGTTGAATGTTGCACATACATGTACATAATAAAGCATTAGGTACACATATGCAAAGTATTAAACATAGGTATTTATGGTCTGCTGTGTCGATTGGTTGGGCGAAGGAGCATGGCGCAAGACTAAACAAAGTAGGTTAATAGTTAGATACAAATTTTTCCTGTACATGAGCAAGTTCACCCAAAAATGTGTTTTTTTTTTTCTTTTGGGCATATAAATTTTAATATATCAATTTCAAAGCTCATAACTGACACCTATTCCCGTTAGGTCCACTGCGACGTTGTTGCTATAATCCGTTGAAAATAGCCTCCTGGCAGTTATTTAAAAGGATGTCCAACTGATTCTTTGTATATCTCCACGTTTGCGTATTTCTGTCTTCCGTTTCTGTTACGTCCAGTTTAAAATCTATCCCATCCAGAAGTTCAGTAATCCCATTTGAACAAAAAATACATACTGTACTTTGGGCTTCGATAAAATCCACAGAGTTATAAAAACAAGTCACATCATTTTCATGTTAAAGCGACGTCCGGCCGCTTGTCCCTCTGCAGAGTCCACGTTGGTGCCGTTCGACTTGGAGCGCGACACGTACTCAACGTCTATGTTATTTTTATGCTTTCCTTTCCCTCTGCTCCACACAAACAGGAGTAGGAAACAAAACAAAACCACTCCCAGGAACGTAAAACACCCCATGGCCGTCGACACCAAAATAGTCTTTAGGTCCAAACCCAAGTGATGCTGCTGGTTCCATTGATGGTGGAGTTGCTTTGATCCGTGTAGTATAGGGTCCTGTTTGCGTACAAGGAACCAAGGCTCTTCACAGCTAAAGAGGTCATGAGGGTGTCGTTCCCTGCGGTGTTGGATGCTAGGCAAAGATACACACCACTATCTTGTATCTCTGCTGATTTGATCTCCAGGGTGCCATTATTGTGAACCATAACCCTTCCGTGATTCCTATTCGTCAAGACTCTCCTCCTCGGGGACAACCAAGAAACTACAGGTCGCGGTGTCCCTTCGGCACTGCAGCGTAAAATAGCTTGCTGGCCCTCATCCACTGTTACCGTTTGCGTTTTATTCTCGCGGATTTTTGGCTTGGTGCACGTCACGTAATACGACAGCAATGTTTCCTTGAATTCCTTGAAAGGCCTGCCTCGGATTCCTTCGGGCGTGCTGCATTCCGGTTGTGATTCTCCGAAGAAAATGGAATGCCTTTTCTGCAATATCCACATGAGACGGCAATCGCACACCAAGGGATTGTTATCAATCAAAAGAACTTCAAGGGTTTCTGGAGATTGGAAAACGCCTTTCTCCAATGTGTCTAGACGGTTGTGGGAAACATTGAGGACTTTGAGCTGCCGCAGTCCTTGAAACGCGTACGGTTCGATTGCGGTAAGCTGTGCTCCGACGAGGTGTAATTCCCGTAAACGCACCAACTCGGAAAGCATTCCGCCTTCAATGTGTCGGATGCGGTTGTACGATAGGTTAAGGTGGATTAGAAAGGGAAGATGTTTCAAAGCTTGGTAAGGAAAAGACGATAGGTTTGTGTTGGTAATACACAGCGTAGTTAGATTTAGACCGTGCAAAGTGTTGGCCGGAACGTGATCCAAGGAAGGCCAGTTATCGATCTCCAAATGTCGAAGTCGGAATAGTTTCTTGAAGGAGTAGGGATGCAAAGTGCTGATGCTGAGGTATCGAAGATGAAGGCTGACCAGGTTGTGCAGGTGGGAAAGAGCTTCGGTCGGCACAACGGTCAAATTACACCGCTCCAATGTGAGAATTTCCAAACTCATGAGTCCACTGAACGCACGGTGGGAAATGTACACCAAATCGTTGTCCCCTACTTCCAAAAACTTTAGATTGTGCAAGTCCTGGAACATGTAATCCAACAGTATGACGATTTTGTTATCACTTATATCCAACCGGGTCAAATTGGTCAGGGCTGCAAAGACGCCCAACGGAATCAGCTTAATTCTGTTGCTCTTCAAACTGAGTGAGTGCATGTTATACAAAGAATTGAAAGCTCCCGGTTCCACATAGCTGATAATATTCCCACTGAGGTCCAGTTCCTCCAGCCCGGGAAAGTTCATGAAGTCATCCGGGTTGATCATGGTCAGCTTGTTCTTGCTGAGGTCCAGGATTCTAGTCTCCGTTGGGATGCCGTCGGGTATGGTGGGCATCCTCTTGCGGTGACAGACGACCGCCTTGGTTTGGGCAGAGCACTCGCAGCGAGAGGGACATCCCAGCGCGGAGCCCACGAACACAGCCACCAGGGCCAGTCCCAGGAATGGTTGCCAGCATGAGACGACCGTGTGCAGCATGACTTTGCTAAAGCAGTCGACCATTCTGTCACGGTTCTGCAACAGACACAAACAAGAGATACTTTGTTAGTGTGTGTACTGAAGAACAGAATTATATTAGAGGTGATACTTTCATGTGTGAAGAAGGACTGGGCAATTATTTGAAAAATTGAGAGATCCGAGACTCAGTCATGTGGAATTGTCAATTATTTGGTTGGGGATTTTGAATAAAAAGATTGACAGCTTCTTTTTCACTAGAGATGTCGTTTGATCTCAGTCTCACAGAAATGCATATGCATAATATACATTATTTAGATATGGAATTTCTCCATTTTTGTGTATGTATGATAAACAATGTTGCCCCAGTTCATATTAGTCATAAAGATGTGTTATTATTTATGAATAGTCTCGAAATCCTAATATTAACCATCTCGAAGCCCCAGAGCTAAACTTACCCATTTTTGTAACTTTAGATCTAAACTTAGAAATTTAACCCAAAGTAAATGTATTTACAAAAATAGCATGAAATAGAGACATTATAGGCAAATAGACATGCATAAAAGGACTTGAACGTGTCCATGATATGCTTTTAATATGTGTATAGATGTGCATATCTGTTAAACCAGTGGTCATGGTCAATCTCTGGTCTAACCTACAGCAATTAGTTTGTTGTTGATGTGAGTCAAAGGCAAGCTGACTTTCTTAAGACCCTCTCCTCACAATTACCTTGGTAATCACTCTTAACACAGTAGTTTAAAGTGCTACAAGTGAGGTGAGGCCGCAATAATATTTCGGGATGCACCGATCCAGCTTTTTTGGATTTGATACAGATACTTTAGCTTTAAGTATCTGCCGATACTCAATATCAATTGATACTAGTGTAAAGACTGAAATAGCTTTTCTTTCTTATCAAAACATAAGACATTTTGTCATATAATCTTATGTAACTGTTATTTATAGTGCAAGTCACAACTAAACAACTTAATCTGATTAAAATGTCAAACATTATGAGACGTTCTGGATCAACACCAGTCTGTAAATTTGTCTCATTATGTCCATTTAAAGACACAACTATGATATCGACTGGACCGATACGATAAAGCCGCTACCCAATTCAACAAAGTTTCCTGGATCGGTGCATCACTAATAAGATTTTCAAATATACTACATTACATTGTAGCAACTTTCTAACTTGTTTTAATCACATATTGTTACACTATTAAAGCTATGGACTAGTCTAAAAATCCAAAATTTCAACATTGTTAATTAAATAAGATAATGTAAACCTTTGGGTAGATCTTTGGGTTGTGTTCAGTCTGGAGACCACTGTGTTAGACCATGTTGGTGCCTTGAAGCAGATGTCAGATTTTGAGGCAGAATATTAATATACATTAAGTTTTTTTTGTTTTGTTTTTTTTTTACTAATTGGAACAAATTACTTCATGTTCTTCATGTTCATAAAAGCCATTTTCATATTGTTTTGGAAAAGATGAAGAGATATTTAATAAAAAAAAAAAAAAATGAAATTGATCAATAACGGGACAAAAAAAAAAAAAAAAAAAGATTAATATTTTTTCCCTAGATTGCCCAGCCCTCGAAACACTGCATAAAAGCAATATAACATTACATTCCATAAACAGTTGTGCAAAATTTTCAAAAGAAATCTGTTACATTTCTTGTCATGCAGTTGATGGAAACAAACATATGAAATGAGTATTATGTTGGCAAAATGGAAGCTGTGTACAAAAATACATCTATTAACAATTTGTATTAAGACAAAAAAATCAAAGCTTCTATTTCTGCTTTCACGCTAAAAAATATTCCCTGCCTTTATGCATACAATTCACATTCTCCAGATGTGTAAAGCAGGCCCATCACTACCTGCATCCTTTGCATAAATTTCCATTAGAACCCAGCCTCTGAAATCCATTTGCGCGTGCTGTTTTTCAGTGCTCTCCTATAGATCACACAGGCAGGTCGGGTGAAAATTGAATGCACAGCTCCACGCAAACATATTCAGTGACAGGTTGCAAAGACTGCACAACCTCGTCTGGTTCATTTGGTGTGTCATGGGCTGTGCTAATTTTAAACGGTGAGACAAATAATCCTAATTTCTCCCCGGGCGCTCAATCTGCGCACAGATTAAAGCGGAAAGTGAATGTTATGACGCGACTGTCTGTGTGAGCGCTAAACTGGAGGTTTTGAGGTTGGGTGAATGTACATGTGCCAAAATGTTTCGGTTAGGCAACTTGTATTATACTCAGTCTAGGTCAGCGCTTTTAAACTAAATTTTAAGAGCCAGACTTTTCAATGAGCCATGTCTAGTTGCACAATACGCCACCACTTTGGACAAAATGTAGTGATACGGAGTATTCAAAGCACTAAATTCAAAATTATTTCTCTACAAATGTCCAAACCATCATTGAACCACAATTAAACAAGAACCAGACTACTAACAAACCTAAGCAAGGAGTAGTTTTCATTCAGGTCTAACCCAAGACCAAACAAGGTCTAAAGCAGAACTAAACCAACTTAAATACCAAATCAAGTATAGTAAACCTGAATTAAATGGCAAATAAGAGAATAAATATAATTTTTTGAGGGCCGATTTTGCATCTCCTCAGGAGCAGTGAGCCCCACAGTGCTCTGCGTGCTCTTAGTACCTTCATTCCAAACAATTGTGATTGTGTGAAATACTATATCACATCACAGCAATGTGTTTCCCACATCAGGAAAAAGTTAGAAACATGTAATTAATTTTGCTTGCTGTGCTAATGTTACTGCATTTGTCTTATTCCCATCTACAGTCCATGAAAGTGGATCTTTCCTTCACTGTAGTTCTCCTCAAGGTTTATCTTTTTCCCATTGTTTTTTGTTTGTTTTGTTTTTCCTTGCAGAGAAGAGGGTCTAAGGACAGAGGATGCTCTGGACATTATTAATTTGCTTGTTTACTCATAATCATGCTTCAACAGTGACTGTTTCTGAATGTTTATTTATTTCTACCAGTTTGCTAATCTAACAATCTTGAAGTCTTCAGACACGACTGTTCTTGGGCTATACAAAAAAAATAAAGATTTGATTTGATACTCTTGAAATGTTCTTGAGTCTGGATGAAATTAAACAATGTAGATTATCTAACAATGACAATACAAATCTAGACAATCTGCAATAGTGTTTTCTGAGACTCAGAGGAAAGAAAGTGTCTCACAGACAGAACTCAAGCTGTGACCAAGAACCAATGTTCGAATAAGGCTTCAACATAAAAAAGTACATTTTGCCAAAAAAACAAAACAAAACTAGCAATGATCAAACACAAAACCTTTTGTAACAGGAAACAAGTCTTCCAACTGTTTTTCTATGAAACACACAAAAGCAAAGCAAGCCTCTCACCCACAGCCTTCATACACAGACAATGATTCTCTATCTGCTTTCCATTGCAAGTTGTTAAATCAATTCAATCACAAGTCTGTACATTTCCTTCCAAATCCATACATTCCAACCACTTCCATCAACACTTCCATTAGATCTCGCCCAAGCTCTAACCAGATGGCCTCGCGCTGGTCCAATCCATTAAACAATATTTGCTCTGCTCTCTATGCAAATATTGAATTTCATAATGTCTTCTATAATCATTCAAGGCACTCCGCTCTTGACTTTCTTTTTTGCCAGTTGTAACGATTTCATGGAATGCTTTAGTGACTCTTGGCATTTCTTAGTCCCAGCTCGCTGTTAAAGTTTACCGAGTCGGCTCCATATGGCTCGACTTGTCATGTTGGCAAATGTGTTTGTGAAAAGGCTTCTTAACTGTTCTATTTGAGGCAATGAGCTTTCCTCTTTCATAAACGGCTCTCTATGTTCATCTTTTAAATTTGACACTGGCAGTGGTTGTTTTTTGCCAAGTGGTTATTTGTAGCTCATAAATAAACAAAGCACAATCTATGCTTCTCGTGAATTGTCCAGGTTTGTAAAGATTGCAAACTGTAATTTCACAGGTAATTTTAGTTTATGGGAATACTCATGTACTGATTTTTTTGTGTGAATTAAGTGTGAATTTACTCAAAATGACTTTATGGTCTATTTCAGCTTGTTCTGTGTATTTCACGCGTTGCTGCCTCAGTTCATTTCTATGGTGAATGTAAAGACGTGTTATTAATCATGAATACTAACACAATCTTAAACCTAACCTTAACCCATTTCGATGAGCATACCTAAACCTACCTATTTTTGTAACTTCAGACCTAAACTTAGCCGTCAACCCCCAAATAAAACCACCAGTTTGTCTTCTACCAAATCTATACCACGCCAAGAAAATAGGTGTGTAGTAAAACACGCGTCGTCATGACGTGCAATTTGTTATGGAGTGGTATAAACACACAATCCATGAGAACTAGGGATGTCCCGATCCGATCACGTGATCGGAAATCGGCCCCGATCTCCTGGTTTCAGACTCGATCGGAATCGGACGTTATCTCCCGATCAGGAATCGGAAATATTTATTCTCATTACTTTAAAATCATATCTAGTTAGGCGGTGGCACAGTGACCCTCAAAGCAGTAGCAGCGCGTAACTGCAGCAGCACGTCATATACGGCCGTCATACGCGCTGGAGTCGCTCAAAATGGAATCAAGTCTGATTTGGTTCTAACAATTTACAGCAGCGGTGTGAGACGCTCGTCTGACGGCCGTCAATACGCTACGCGTCTCTCAATAGATCAGACAGACTTCTATCATTATTATCAGCGTCAACGCCGCGTCTCCCGGACTTTTTAGCAGGAAAAACACAGGAAAAAGCCGCGCAGAGACAAAATAAAGTTCCGATGCTCTTTCAAAATACGTCAACTACAAAGATTACAACCATTAAAACAACATGTACCGAGCCCAGAAGCTCCGTGAACGACCATAAACATCGCAAACTTTCCGACTTCAAACACCAAGTTTAAATCACGTCCTTACAAGGCTCTTTTCTCCACGAATATGAGTTGGACTGCTATAAACCACACACCATTTTACAGCTTAACTTGTAACGAACGTGTTTGTGAAGACAGCGCTGTTCCTTCTGTTCACAATCGCTTTATATGAGCCGTTTAGTCCTACCTGGGTTTCTCCTGCCGCTGCTCTGCTCGGCGCTGCGCATGCATGTTTGGGTGCTAAGGCGCGTGCACGTGTATGAGAGAGAGCGAGAGGTTGCCTGAATCCTACACTATTAATTGCGGGACGGGGTGAAAAATAGAAGGAAAATTAAGATTCTTAGTACAACGTGAATAGGCAAAGAGATGTTGGTTTTCAACCAGGAAAGACATGAACTTTCTGTAAAATGAAAGCTGGAGAGTGCAGTGCAGTTCCTAAAAGCACTTTACTTGCCTTACTTGAAAACACTGTGGCACTTTTGTTTTCTTATGCCTGCTGGATAATTTAAGTTGATGCTGTTTTTTCATGTTAGACCTTTTTAATTTAATATCTACTGTTGCACTAAGGTCCAAAGTGAAGAATTTATGCATTATTTGATTGTTCAAGCTACGTCACAGAAGTGAAATGTTAGAGCTAAATGTTAAAAAGGTAAACAAAATAAAAAATAAAAGTCATCTGGTTTGTTTATTTTGACATTTAATGTTTTATAAAAGTATCGGATCGGGACTCGGTATCGGCAGATCATCAAAATCAAATGACTCGGACTCGGACTCGGACTCGGCGGCAAAAAAACCTGATCGGGACATCCCTAATGAGAACATGTCTATTTTGCACTTCAACTTTGATAAAATGACCAATGTTTGCTGCAGACAATGGAGCTTAACAGTAAAAGATTGCCTTGGTTCTGTAAGTTATGTGGGTTTCCCATATTACTTACGGAACCATTTTACTTCCCACAATTTTTTTTGAAACCCATATGGGTTTGGGAGTTGGGACCAACTCTGACCGTGATCAATTCGTTCCCCAGCTCCATTTGAGTTTGACACCCCACCTAGTATGGCCTAAAAAACAACAGCAAAAAAAAAAAAAAAAAAAAGTAAAAGTATAGTTTTTAATGGGAAATTGGAGCAATTCTTCTATCATAGTAGAAATAACAAATATTTGGATGTTGTTCATACATTTGTGGTGACTGGAGCCTATCTCACTAACTTTAGGCCTTAGGCGGGGAGACACCCTGGACAGTGGCCAACTTGTCGCAGGGTTAGACAGACAAACATTCACTCTCTCATTCACTCACAGGGGAAATTTACAATGATTCCCTGATGCCCATTTAACCTAAACATGCATGTCTTTGGAGGTATGAGGAAACCAGAGTACCCGGAGAAAACCCACGGTGACACTGGCAGACCATGCAAACTCAACCTAGAGAGATCGTGAGATGTTGATATGGTCCAACCCGGGAGTCGAACCCACAACCTCCTTATTGGGAAGCCAGAGCTCTAACCGCTCTACTACTGTGCATCCATTTTAATGTTATATAAACCTAAAAGGGGTGTTTAATGCCATAATAAATCGGGGTGTCCATACTTTTTTCACAGTGGACCACATTTTGAAACATATATTAAGCGGAGCGCCACTCTGAAGTGAATCATTTGACCTAATTTAAGTAAACCACCACACTTTTAAGTGTTTTCTGTGGCTCACAGGGGAAAAAAAACAGCATCTCACAGACATATCTCCAGCTGCGTTTGTGAAGAAGCAATGTAAGAACAGTATTAAACACTCAAAAAGCCAATTTGCATTGAGTAAGTGCCCTTTCAATAGAATATCGGAACATATTTTGGTTTACATTTTGCTGTTTCTCCTTCAAACTGACGGCGTTTTGCCTGTAGAAGCACAACACATTGTTAACGAAAGCTAAAAGAAGCCCTTGGAAAAACCTCTAATACAAAACACATCAATATTGACACGGGTCTTTTGTGTATTCTGCGGTTTCTTGTAACACGACTTGTATTAGCATGAATAATAGCCATCATTCCATTGTTGGCGCTCTAATCCTCACCGATCCATGCAGCTACCATTGTCTGGGATATAACAAGCTCCCAATCAATAAGCGGTTGGTTTCAGTTTGCTAGTTTGCACGTGATTGATTAGCATCCTGGAGCCTGTTGCTAATGGGAGTGAATTTGCATCATTCCGAGAGCAGATTTTCACGTCCTTGCGTTTGGGCGAACTTGTTTGGAATAGCGATGAGGGAACACACAAGCCCGGCGCGTGATTGGACGGTTTACCGAGAGTGCGCGCGCTAATCAGAATAATGATTGGCCAGAGGTAGAACAAGCTGCAATCAGGCCCCGAGAGCGCGCTGATATGACCTCCTCACCTGGAGCACGGAGGAGTAAGTGCGCCATTATGAAAGCCATTTGATAAGTCTTTTCGAGGGTCGGGAACAATTGGTGAGATGGAAGAGACTGGAGTGCAATGATGTGGTTAGTTTTTGCATTCAAATGTGTCCAAAGATGCGATTATAGACTATCTCTACAAAGTGAAAGTTCTAGACCAGATTTTATCCAGGCTGAGTAGTTGCACGATAAGTCACTGCTTTTGACAAGAGGTTGTGCTAAATATTCAGAAGACTAGACTTGTTTCTATAGTGATAATAAATAATGTTGCAGTCTATTTATATTGCTAGTAATAACCAAATCTGAACCTGCAGTAACTCAGCATTAAACCAGAGGTGGCAAAAGTACTGAAGTTTACTACTCAGGTAAAAGTATTTTTACTTGTGTAAAAATCAGTCCTGCTGAAAGTCATTTACTTGAGTTAAAGTACAAAAGTAAAAAAAGTCAAAATGGAATGAAATAGCTAAAATTTGGATCCATATTTCACTTGTTTCAACACTTACAGTGCTACAAAGTGTTGATGATTACAACACTGGGGCTGGGGCTCACATTGACACATCCAATTTTACACGCCCCTCTGGTGCAACTGTGCGCAACTCAGCGCCCAAAACAGTCTCACAAGAAAGCATATACCACGACACAAAAACAAGTACGTATGCTACGGCGTACATAACACTCGTAAAAAGTACACGAGGGGACATTTTCTTTTGATGTAACAAGTTTAAACGTCAAGTTATTAAGATTAGTAAGATTAGGTCTGGGGCTTGGGGGAGGTTAATATTAGGATCAGAATTTTGTTAATATTCATAAATAACAACACATCTGAACAACCACCATAGAAATGAACTGGGACATATGAGGCATATTTACGCAAAAAAAAATCATACGCAATGTACCTGTCCTGTAATGTCGTGGTAAATGTACGCTTTCTTGTGAGATTGAGCTCCAGCGCCAAACCGCGTAAGGACAAGTGCCTTCTGCGGGTGTGCTTGTGCGCCATGCGTGGTCTTGCTTGCTGTTCTTTGTTGCTAATCGTCGTGCTCCACTGTTCAACATGCGTCCTGTCTCCAGTCCTGTACCACGATCTCTCATGGCGCACTTTTCCATTCTTGTGCGCCGCGATCGTCCCTGCCACTTTTCCGCATATTGTTCGTTGTTGAGCTCGATCTCACAAGAAAGCGTACATTTACCACGACATTACAGGACATGTAAATTGCGTTGCATTTGCATAGTTGTTAAGATTTGCTCTTATTTATTTGTACGAAATCCTGGTCCTGATCTTAACCTGCCCCAAGACCTAAACTTACCCATTTTAGTAACTTGAAGCCTAAACTTACCCGTTTCACCTGAAGAAAACGTCCCCACATTGCTGCAACCAAAACTCGTGTGTTTTTTACACTGTGAAATCTCGTGTCATTTTTTTCATATTGCGGCATAAGGCTCATTCAATATGTCTAAATATATAACTTAAAACATCATATTTAAGAAAATGATGTGATTAGTTTGGAGTCTTGCGCCTAATACGTTTTTTTTTTTTTTTCAAATCTTTTAAACGTCTATTTGTGCATCTGCCTGGTCCATGTTTGTGCGCGTTGGTGTGATAAGCAGCACCACACGTCAATCAACAGTCCGCGCACCGCCGGCTCAATTGTACCCGCCCACCATTTTTGAGAGAACTAAGCGGCGACAGCGAGGGAGAAATCGCCGTGTGTTTGTCACTGTTAGGAGACAAAGAAAGACAAAGAAAAGTTTGCAGGTACAATAGAGGAACAGACTAAAGCACATTCATCTTTACATTGGAGTGACATTTATGCACCATACACGTTTTACTCTCGCAGAAACCCCCTTCACACTCTCTCTCCAGTGCTCTGACAGCTGGATGCTCCGCTGATTCCCGCCATAATCTCCCCCAATTTGACTGTGAACAACAAATAATGAGTGGTGCGCCGCGCTCCCGTCGAGTCCTGATTGATTCGGTGCAGATTGCGTGCTTGTCTTTCAAACTTAATTGTTGACAAGACAGAGAGAGTGCGCACTGGTAATTTATTTTGCAATCTATAATAATCAAGTCACGGGTAAATATTCCTTTTATGCCAGACGAGGCCAGCGCTATCTGATGTGGAGATGCGCCTTTGTTACACATCTTCTTCCTGTAAGGTTTAATGGAAACTGTTTGGACGGCGTGTTCTGTTCTTTTGGAAGCATAAGATTGTTTGTAATCTTAGCGATGTATTACTGATTAAAACTATGTGTTGTTTTGTTGACTATTAGCTTTTTTGTTTTTCATGCATTTTCTGATTTTTGATCTGTTTGGTCACTCAAAGGAATTGCTTTGCGTACAAATTGTGCTACAAATACATTTGTATTGTATGATATATGTATGGGCTCATGTGGAAAGAACACAAATGTCCAATCTGCCCCCAAAAGTGTTTTATTATCTTATTGAATCCACTTCATTCATACATTTAGACCATTGTCTAAAACCAAGCAATCATTGTATGTATGTACTGTATGTTCTTGTTTTTGCAACTTTGTGAGAACCATTCTCGAGTTTTTAACCAACAGAGTGAGGACATTTTTGGGAAGTGAGGACATTTTGGCCAGTCCTCATTTGGCGAAGGGAATGTTTGAGGGTCAAGATGTGGTTTTAAGGTTAGGAATAGAATTGGGTTAAGGTTAGGATTAGGTCTAGGGGGTTAGTTTGGATGGTTAGGGTAAGGGGCTGGGTAATACATTATGCCTATGAAGGTCCTCACTAAGATAGAAAAACAAGTATGTATGTATGTATGATGATTTTACAAATTTTACACATTTCATCCCAGTTGTGGGATGGAATGTGAGATGTGCTATATAAATAAATAAATCATTCAATCATTTAGTTAAGCCATCGTTTAGCCATCTTTTAAAAATGTACTGTGTGTGTTTGTACTTCCAGTTTCAGTACAATCCTAAATAGTGTTGCTGGTTAACAAACATTTGGTCTTGAATACATTTTACCTGAAGTTGAGTGATTATGGAAATTCTGCAAATGAAATTTGCCAATAAAACTAGATTTTAGATCAAAGACGCTTCATATTTTGCATTATTCATTCACTCCAAACTTGGACTTGTAGCCACAGCTGCTCTGGGGCAGACTGACGAAAGTGAGGCTGCTATTTTGTGCCATCAGCCCCTTGAACCACCACCAACCATTCATACACACCAGATCCAGACTCAAGTTTCTTCTTTGTTTGTTCCACTGTGGCAAACAGAAGAGAAACTCTCCCATCCAAGTACTGCCCAGGCCCAACATGCTTAGCTTCTGAGCTCTGATGGGATCAAGCTCTGGCAAGCTGGTATGGCCACATTTACATGATTATTTCAAGTGGAGTGGCGTTTTTTAATTTTTTGGGCTATTTTTAAATTAAATTTTGCTATACTGTATACAATGTAACAATACATTTTTTATGATAGTTCCTTTGGCAAATGTTATTCTAAGGCAATAAAAAGGCTCAAATTAAAATAATTGCCATTTAAATCAATCAGTTAAGAACTCATAATCTAATTTAAGTTTTTAAATTTTTGTTTTTGTTTTGTTTGATGAAAGACCAGTTTTGTCAGTAAACAGACTGCACCTCCAAAACCTCCTTAAGCAACAATACTTTGTCTGGATCGAAACAGTCATGTGACTTTTGCATTCAAAACAACTAATTGATTAATCAAAAGAATAATCGCCTAACTAATCGATTGGAAAAACTATCACTTGTTGCAGCCCTACTACCAAATTAAGCTGAAATTAATTTGGTAGATTCATACACACTGTAATATACATTGTTTCCACACCTAAATTCACGGATACTGACTTTCTTCTCCTGTCCATTCCTATCTCTTTCCCTCTCCGTCTGTGCTGAGAAGCGGTGGAGCTGCGGTGGCTGTCAGAGGTGTCCTGAGCTGGAGGTGTTCCTGTAATGTGGCCCCTGCCCCACATTAGCGCAGGGTTAGCTCCTGAGGGCCAGGCCATAGCGGCTAATGGTGTCTGAGTCAGCACAAGTGAGCGCGCTGCCATTTTTCAGCAGGCTCTCCGGGTTACCCACGCACCGGCCCATATATAGCCCATACATCAGCCCCACGTCAATCTCACGCTACCCAGAGTGACACGGACAGGGCAATTACCCAACCCAAACGCTGCTCAGTGGAGTGGTGGTCCGCGGTTGGAGCTTTTTAAGGGCTGCAGCTAACCGGTGTTTCTATGTAGATCAGGGGTTTCAAACTCAGATGAAGCTGGGGTCAACATGATCAAAGTTAGAGTTGGTCAAAGGACGCATTTTAAAATATAGCTCTGACTATGTTAGCGAACTGGTCAGAGGTCAAGAGACAAATTTTTCAGCTGTCATCCTTGAAGAGCCTCACTATGAGTCGACCTACTGCCACCACCAGGGGGCAAAGTACAAGTTTATTAAATTACAAAGACACAGACACTGTAAGGCTTTCATTAAAACACTTTCTCTACATAATAATATGGTTTTGATGTATTTCAGGGGGGTCTGGGGGAATTCCCCCCAGGAGAGTTTTTTAAAATTTCTTTGCAATTTCTTGCATTTTGGTGAGTTTTAGATATGATATTTTCATTATGTGATGTCACATAGGGAGCCCTCTAACCCTCTCTCTCTCTCTCTCTCTCTCTCTCTCTCTCTCTCTCTCTCTCTCTCTTTCTTACTATGTCTTTCAAGTGATTTTTTTTAGTTTAACTTTTTATTCAGCCATAGGTAATATCTAATTAAAACTTAAAATCTTAAATGAACTATATTCATTTTTTTTTCACAACAACAAAAATGAGTTTCTCCCCTGCACAGATATCTTGTTAATGTATCTATTCAGGTGTAAATTAGTCTAAAAACTTTCCGTTTGTTCTTCCACTAACTTCCTCTGTTATAATAACATGCAGGTTAGGGAACACTTTGGTCGGAGGTTGAAGTGCCAGGTGTTGGCCAAAGGCCACTGAGTGGGAAGGGCAGTTACTGTGTGAAGCACCTGTCTGTGTAAATGGGCTATATAAATAATTCATTAATTCATTGTTGATGTTAGCATTGTGACTTACTGTTGTCGTTAACACCTTTTAGCAGAATAAAACTGAACTGATGATGACAAACTTTTCAACTCAAAATGTACCTGTAATCAGACAGACATTCAAAACTCAGCATCACTTCGAGGGCCAAATGAACTGCTCTATTGTAATGTCTTTAAGGTCAATTCACTTGGATTAATCGGATCTATAAAGCTATTGCGATGACTTGTTCTTCTGAATAGACAAAACAATCATTTTCTAGGTAAAATGTTTTCACAAACCTGAACAGACACATACGACAGTGAAAGTGCAGAGATGCTTTGGTGCTTTGGAATAGAGAGTTGATGCCGTGGAAGCTCGGGGCCATGTCTGAATGAGTAAGCTCTGTGACGTCAGCACTTTGCACACACATGGCTTTGACAATGTTAGAAATCATCATTTAGTCAGGGCTGGATGCTTTTGCCCAAAAGAAAAATGTCCAATTTTTAAAAAGAAAAATAATGTAAAATTTTTCTTTAAAGGTGCACTGCGTATAAGCTCACGCAGTCTGTTGATTGTGAGTGGCTCGGATCACATTCTTCCTGGCTTCCTGATTTAGCTTTACTTCTTTAGTTTTTTTGTTGTTGGAAGGTTTATGTTAGAGTGCTTACAGTAATAAATTGGCATTCACCATTTTTGTAAAGGGCTCGTTTACAATATTCTCACCTTTCCCAATGTAACTTTTGTAGTTTATAAACTGCTCAAGTGTGGATTTTAGTTCAGTCACATGTTCAGGTCCACACACAGGCTGCCGTCTGAGCTTGAGTCGAGAGCTATTCAGGTTCCAGGTGTGTCCAGTCAATTAAACCAATCACAGCCATGTCACTGATCAGCTGTACACTTTGACGTCAAGCATTTTGTTAATATTCATAAATAAGAACACATCTTTACAGAGGGATTTTTGATCGACATCACTTTCCGCCCTACTGCGCTGTCCATCTACTTAGCTGGGGAAACGTCTTTGAATAAAACAATGAAATAGGGCGAGAGCAGCTGTTTGGATCAGGTCTGATCAGGTGGCCATTTTTTCACCTGAATGTAACTTTTAAGGGTCGAAGGGTCGAATTTCATTCACAAATGTTGAATTAGTAGCATAACTTTTGTTTTTGCACAGTGATAAACTGACAACGGTGCTTTTTCGACTTGTTTCCACTGTTGTGTCTATGTGGCTCTTTTTCAACATGTTCTCATGGATTTTTCGTAAAATAGCACGCCATGACAAATTGCGTGTCACGCAATTTGGACATGCCTAGTGGTTGACGACAAACACGAGGTTTTTCAAGGGATTAACGTCAAAATTTAAGTCTGAAGTTGCAAAAATGGGTAAGTTTAGCTCTTAGGCTTGGAGTTGGTTAAGGTTAGGATTAGGATTGTGTTAGTTTTCATGAATAATAACACCTCTTAACATTCACCATTGAAATGAACTAGGACAGAAACGCATCAAATACACACGCACAAAATAGAAGTTGCGTTTATAGGACACGCTGTTTACTATAGCGTGGTATTGACACGCTTATCTATGAGAACAGGCTGCTCTTTTTGGAGGTTGGGTGCGCGCTCATTGCCCGTGTTAGAAAAAATCCCTCTACAACTACAAAAGAAATTAACCGAGACTGCGATGCGTGGCAAAAAACCTGTGAAATTGTTCTAATCATACGCACTTTTAGCCTCTTCTCATGGATAAGCGTGTCAATACCACGCTATTGTAAATAGCGTGTCATATGAACGCTACTTCTATTTTGTGCGTGTGTATTTGACGCGTTTCTGTCCTAGTTCATTTCAATGGTGAATGTTAAGACGTGTTGTTATTCATGAAAACTAACACAATCCTAATCCTAACCTTAACCAACTCCAAGCCAAAGAGCTAAACTTACCCATTGTTGTAACTTCAGACTTAAATTTTGCCATTAATCCCTTGAAAAACCTTGTGTTTGTCATCAACCACTAGACGTGTCCAGACCACGCCAGAAAAAACGAGCATGTAATTGCACACCAAAACAGGCAGAGGGTGTCATCATGACACGCAATTTGTCATGGCGTGCGATTTATACGCAATCCATGACAACACGTTGGCACGTTACATGTCCTGTAATATCGTGGTACGTATATGGATGCTTTGCCTGATCCAGACATTATATAAAAAATATATCGTCTGGCCACCTTGTCCCTCTTTAGAAATTTCTGTAGCCATGATTGACATATCAATTAGCCAATCATAGACACACATCTTTTGCCGTCTGAAAACCAACATGGCTGCTTTCTATGAAAAAAAAAATACATGAAAAAAATATTTTTGCAAAATCAATGAGCGAAGCAAAAAAACGATTTTAATGTGAGGTGAGTGAAGTTAGATTTTGGTCTAAATGACAGACGACCAATTAACTTCTTTGTTTCATCTGCGTCACACAGATAAACTAATCTGACCGGTACAATGTAGATTTGATCTGAAACGCAGGCAGGGGGGCGTGGTGACCAGACCCACTCCTCACAGTTTGCTGAAGCGTGGGTTCTGAATCCCAGGCAAATGGACGCTCTCTTGTGAGATCGAGCTGAACAATGACATTAAATCTTTCTGTTCTGTTCAAAGATAGCATCCTTGTTCAAAACGTTTCGCGCAACGCACCTTTAAAGACCTTTAATAATTGCAGACATTGAATATAATTTGAAAAAAAAATACTGCTGTTTTAATCAACATGGCATTTAAGTGCATAGAACAGCAAAACCATCCAATGAATTCACCAACATAATCATATTCCTCCATTTCTTCAGTCTTATCGCTCTTCTTCCTGAATGCTAAAAGTAAGTCACTATGCAGATGCCGAGATACAATCTGTTTCTAAATGCAAGCGGGACACAGTGTCACAATCTCGGTATGTCGGTTACTCCGCTGTGTAGACCTAAATACATGCATTAAAAGCACTCGTACGTCCAAAAATACTCCCTCCGGCTGGCCTACTTCTTCAACGCGCATAATGTTAGGATTGTACACAACGCAGAAGTTCTCGTACACAAACAGCACTTTCTTACATAGAAGGCAGATTATGTATTTCAACAAAAGTTCCGTTAAAAAAAGAGAGCTCTAAATATGACGATTTCATCAAAAAGCAGGTTGTCAAAACAGGTGTGGATGATTTATAGACTTAAATCAATAAGTTTATTATGTTTCTTTGTGTGCTATCCTAAAGTCTGTGTTTTCTGCCACGGTTTACCTGATTTTGTACATTTCTTTGAACGAAAAAAAAAAAATAAAAATCTGTAAAAATACCTTTATCAGTATTTCATATCATGGAATTAAAACTTAGCTTTGATGAATAAAATTGTTTGTTAATATTAAACAGGACCTAGGACCAGGGCTAAACCAGGCCAGGACTAAAACTGGACTAAATCAGGACTTAACCAAGACTAAAACTGGACTAAGCCAAGAATATCAGGACTAAAACTGGACAAAACTAGGTCAGGAATAAAACTGGGCTAAGCCAAGACTATCATGACTAAAACTTGACTAAATCAGGACCTAAGACCACGACTACAACTGAACTAGACCAGAACTCAAACTGCACTAAACCAGGCCAGAACTAAAACTGGGCTAAACCAAGACTATTAGGACTAAAACTGGACAAAGCAAGGCCAGGACTACAACTGGACAAAACCAGGCCATGACTGAAACTGGACTAAATCAAGACTATTAGGACTAAAACTGAAATACATCAAGATTGGACTAAACCAGGACGAGGCCAGGTCTAAAACTGTCCCAAAGCTGGACTAGACCAGGAAACTAAAACTGGACTAAACCAGGAATAGACCATGACTACAACTGAACTAGACCAGAACTCAAACTGCACTAAACCAGGCCAGGACTAAAACTGGGCTAAGCTTAGACTATTAGGACTAAAACTGGACTACATCAAGACTGGACTAAAGCAGAACGAGACCAGGTCTAAAATTGTCCCAAAGCTGGACTAGGCCAGAAGTAGAGCAAAAATAAAATTGGACTAAAACTGGACTAGACCAGAACTAAAACTGGACTAAACCAGGACCATGAGGACTAAAACTGATACGAGCAGTGTCTTTAGACAAAAAAACTAGGCCTATTTGAGAACTAGACAAGAATTGTTGAAAAGTAGCCTTTTTTTTAGCTTGTTTCAGGCTCTAAAGGTAAAATATATACTTATTTTTAAGAATCTTAAAACTAAATCTGCTTGTTCTATTGTCGGATTTCTTCACTCATTTCAAGTCAAATCTGGATTTAAGATGTTTTAACTTGTTTCCAATATACTATTGACTCTCATCCAGTTTGCCACTTACTGCTGACATTTTGAACACTGTAACAAAAATCCAATGCTTTCTTAAATTCCACCACAAACCCAATCTGGACCAGGCCATTTCCAATAACAACCCTATCGTCCTTCTGCCGCGGCCCTGCTTTGGCGCGGGCCCGAGCGCTCATTTGCGTTGCCACGCTTGCATAACTACACTAAAAAACCCACGGTGGGCCCTACGACTCCCTGACTCACTCCGAATAAAAGGCCATTTCGCTCATAATCGCCGCAAATTGGACCCAACGATCAGGGGTCAGTTTACTCATCAACGCTTTTCCCCCCGTCAGGCAGGAGAGCTCACCCGCCATTCATGTTTGATTCCCAATTATTTACCAACTAATTACCCCCACAGCACCAATATCGGCAATGCAATTATGCGGAATTGCCGAACGGAATTGGGGAGAGAGAGCTAACAATAGACAGGGCCAGGGCTTGTTGGTGCGTGATCAGTTCGGTTAAATGGACGATAAAAATCCAATTGTCCACGAGAGTAATCTGTGTTTTAAGCTCAGGGCAGCAGAGAATGTTACCGTAAGTCTTTTTTTTTTAAAGGTGTGCAGGGTGAAATAATATGGTAATTTTCCTTTGGTTAATATACTATCGAAAGCACGGTCTTTGTCTCGCTCAAATAATGGAACCCAGTGCAAAACTATGTAGTGCAATGGGTGTAACGTGCTCTTCTAATGTAGTAAAACTTTTACACCAAGTACCACCAAAGAAAAGATTTGAGCAGTAGTTCCAAGTACTACCTAATAGGCTCTTTTCATGCAGCAGCTAGGCTAGTTCCGGTTTGTCGTACCTGCGGATAATCCTTCTCATTCCATTCATTCTTTATCAGAAATTTGCAGAGATGCACTAAATAAATAAAAGTTTAAAAATCACAAAGCAGAGAGCAGATTTCAACCAGATCATCACTCATATGAGGTAATACTTGACTGTGTTTATAAAAGTGTGTATTTTTGGCGCAATGCCAGATGCTAGCACATAAACTAACCTAAATACAAAGTATGCTATACAATAATAATCCATTAAATGAAGAGCTGATTTTGTAAAAAAAAAAAAAAAAAAACATGGTGTGTGCCCAGAACAGACTTTATGAAATTTTCTTCCTCAGGATTGACAGGCCAAAGCTTATCGGTCCAGTGGCAGCGCAGCACCTATTTTCTTTTAACACATTAGCATGTCTAGCTAAGGACACTCAACAGGTGTTGATTTTAACACAGTGACTGTGTTGGAGCATTTAACACATTTGTAGTGTTAAATGATTCAGCAAAGTTCAAATCTATTGTTGCTCATTCATCTGTATTTCATTCTCTTGTGCCCTACAATCTGATGGGTTACACAAAGATGTGCTGTGTGTCCTGTAACATGATTGGTTAAAAAGTTTGTGCTATGTATCCTGCAATATAATTGGATGTGTTGCACTAGTTTGCACAGAAAATTTTGATTTCTACACAAATCTTCAATATTTAAAAAAAAATTGTGTTGCAACAGCTGCAACATAAGAATTGAACACATCTGTTTTACCAACAGGGCAGACAAGCTAACCAGAGCTAAAGAAAAGGTGCAATGTCAAAAAAAGAGGCAGGGGTGACCTAAAAACAAAGGTGACCAAAAGAATGTGACCTAAAGAAAATAACAACAGCAAAATACATCTTCATAACTACACTTACACATTTAAAATAGTGTTTTGGGAGCTACTGTTTTGAAGTCATTTTTCTCGTGGCTAAGGAACGTTTTTCTAAACGTGAGAATGCATAAAACATGTTTCCAAACAAAGCTAGCATTGTGTTGCCAAAAGGTTCCTGGTCTGACTGAAATTACCTACCCCAGAGCAGGACCTCAAATAAGTTTGTAAAGTGTGGCCCCACTGCATTGTCTGTCCTGTATTTTGATTCTTTTTAATGACATGTGGAGGAATTCTGTTTTCAACCTACTTACTTCCTGTCATTTTCAATTTTTATTTGTCATAGTTTGCAACCCAACTGCTGTACAACTGCGATACTCACCAGAAGAACAATCACACCAAACTAAATCAAAAGTAGATTTAAATCTGATTAAACTGTCAACGTGTCAACCTATTTATAAAAAAACAAACAAAAACAATCTTCAACAAAGCCTGAAAACACAACAATGCTCGGCTCATCCTGTAAAAATGCAATCGAATCCGTCACTTGTCCACATAATCCCGACCAACTCTACTTTGTAAACATTTTGTGTGGCCATCCATCAAGAGCTCATCCACTTGTGATTTCTCTCAAGTAGTCCGAGGATTTAGATAACAACTCTGCTCCGACACAATCAGCCAATAACACGCCACTTGTGAAATTGTCCACGGTCTTAAAGCTGCTTTTCAGGCCAGGATCCCCATGGGTTCAGTTCAGCACGTAATGTTCTCTTCTACGCTCATAAAAGCTGCTGGGATAAAGGTAGATCTGTGCTTTTCTGTGTCCTGTGCTTGTTCAAGGCTCAATTGTAGGAAAAATATACAAGTATAGCTCTATTCGACTGGGAAATTTACCTCGAGACGTTACTGTAATGTGCTTGTTTTTACAGGCTTTATTACGGAAATGGCGACAGATACGACTTGATATGTGACGACAACCTTTGGCTTCGTTCACGACTTTAGCATTTCTTCTTTCTGAGCTGTGGCAGAGTAAATGTAGCTCTGGTCACGTTGTTCAGTCAGTCGATCAGAATCACATCCACACTATAAGATTTCTAATGAAACAATTAGAGGTGACTGTACTTAAGTAGTTTCTTGGAGTATCTGTACTTTACTTGAGTGTTACAAAATGTGGTGACTTTTTACTTGTACTTCTTACATTTTTCAAGAAATATCTGTATTTTTTTACTCCCTACTTTTTAAAAACAGGTGAGTTACTTTGAGCTCATAATCCGTTGTTTTCCTGTTGTGTATCAGAGCTTTGAGAACAAATGAACAAGTGAAAATCACCAAAAACGTAATAATTTCTATTTACATTACATATTTATCACATGATAAAAGTCAGAAGAATTATAATCAGTTAGCTGTAAAAGGCCATCTCTCACTCCACAACTTCACAAACACTGGAAAAAAAATATTTCTAGATTAGATGAATGCCTTAAAACCTGGATTATAATCTTATTTTTGATCTTTTGTTTGGTTAAGATGGTTTTACTTGATGGACCTAGATTAGGCTATATGATACATTTGTTCTTCATTCAAGCCAAATGACGTAAGACATTTTTACTAACCGCAAATTTGACTCAAGCTGAAATGTTTTGTAGTCAATCAAAAATGTCTTGAAACAAGTAAAGTAATCTGGCAAATTTCTAGTTTTCTAGTAAATTTAACAGAGATTATGTAAAGCAGTTTCAGCAGGACTTTGACTTTTACCAAAGTCATTTTTTACACAAGTAACTGTACTTTTACTTGAGTCTCTCTGGAAACAATCGTCGTGTCACTATATCTAATCCATTGGTAAAGTTTCTTTGTCCAATTTGTTTTATCAACCTTCCATTACCACACCAACGTGTTTCCATGTCATGTCTTTTATCGTAGTTAGTTTAATTTTTAGCTTTTTAAAAGCTATATGGAGGATTTTTGCAGGAAGGGGCAAAGCCAGTGTCCAAAGCCACACACCTTTCTTGCTCGGAAAATCCAGACGATATATATATATATATATATATATATATATATATATATATATATATATATATATATATATATATATATATATAATATATATATATATATATATATATATATATATAAATTACTTAGTCAATCAGGGAGAGGCATTGAAAACCAACATGGCTGCTTGCAACTAAAAATATACATATGGAAAATAAGGGAAAAATATCATGTGGAACTGATAAACATTGTGAATTTATGCAGAATCAATGAGCGAAACAAAAAGATACTGTATATACTAATGTGAGGTGAGTGAAGCTGCATTTTTGTCTGAATGACAGACAACCAATCACCTCCTTTGCAAATAAACTAATCCGATTGCCCGGTACATTGTGGAATTGATCTGAAACGCAGCCTGGGAGAGTGGTGACCAGACCAACTCTTCACAATTTGCTGAAGAATGGGCTCTGATTCCAAATGCAAACACTCTCCATTTCCACCTGGGTATTGAGTTACTTGAGAACCTAGTGAGTTTGGTTTACAGACTAACAAGTCAATACATAACAAAGAACCTCGTTTTCTACATGAACTACATGAGAACGTCTGAGTTTGGTGAATTAAGTAACAACCAAGGCAAACTTTATAGACATGAACATTTACCTGAGGTCCCGAGGTAAATATTATGCCGTGCGAATAGTAAATAAGATGGGCTGATGAATAGGGAAAGAAAACAGCTGTTTCAGAGTGAGAGATGTTCAGGGTAAAGTTGTTGATAAAAATTGGTTTTCAGCATCGATTTCGGACATTTTCTGACAACAGATTTACAGATTTGCACCGGTCTGAATCGAGACATTTCTGATCATGGAACAATTTTTTCCAACAACAACTGGGTGTTGGCGGTGTGGTTGGTTTGGTAGTCTCAATAAGAGCTGATAAAACACTTTACCATTTGACGTGTGAAGCTTCTGACTAGGACTGGGCAATATGGTGATAAAAATTGAATTATGAGCTCATCCCTGTGACAATCTGCTGTTTTGATGAAATCGTCATGTTGTGATTTCCCATATATCTATTTTATTTTTATCTGTTCTAATTCAGACTGTTTTTTCAATGTAAGCTTCTCTTAGCCTCAGAGTTACCATGTCATTTCATTACCATGTCATTCATGCAGCATCTGTTTTACCTAGCAACTGGTCCAGAGTTGTGTCTTCACGCTGGCCAATCATCGTTTTGGATTTTGTGATTGGACAGGACACTTTACCTCTGCAAGTGTACCAAAAGCAATGACTATTGGAGGCTTGTAGAAGTAGAAGTAGGTTGTCACTGACTGATAGATCCTTCTCTGTGCTAGTAGCCTACTTTTACTTGTGTTTGCAGTGTATTTCTTCCTTTTGGCATACTTTTCATGCTTGTTCTTTAAATATGTGCTAGATCACTTTGGCAAATAAGAAAGTTTAAATGATTTGTGTTTGAAATGAGCATTGTTTTGAAATATTAATACGGATGATAAAGATAACTTCACTTCAGGTAGAAAATTAGTTTGTATTGCCTATATGTTTAAGTTTATTATTTGAGCATTTTACTCCCCAAAACCAGTCCCCAATGTTTACAGAATATAATTGATTCTACAAGGCAGCAGGCAGTCTCATTTGTATTCTGTCAGCTGACCACTGGAACCTGGGTGTGGAAGTTGAGAATTCTCATTCAGATACAGAATGTCAAAAAACAATTTACTGTCTGGTTCAAAATGCAACATCAAAATCCAGTAAGAATGTAAAGAGAGACTGATTTTTTAAGTTTCTACAACCGCAAATGTGGACTTACGAAAATATGTTTGTCAAGTAAAGAAACAAAGACACACACACAAAAAAAAAAGATATAACGCCGCAAGTTTGTAAATAGCTACATATACCCCACAATGCTAACTGACATAGACATGACATAAAATCATTTGGAGCATGTTCAGACGAGGTAAATACTGCAGGGAAACCGTGTGTGTTTATAAGACGTACCAGTATGTCTCTGAACCTAACATGTTTATAATTTCATTATTAATAATAAAATAACTCTACACACTGAACTAGTTTTTTTTACAAAAACACTCGGCCTAGGATGTAATGTACTTTTATCAAATTGTCTGCTTTATATTTACACACATTTATTTGTTAGCATTTAACATTGAGCCAAAAGTGGTTATCTAGTTGAAATCCGCTTCCTGCTTTGAGGTTTTTTTTTTAATATTAATTAATTTAAGCACATCTTGGCAAATTCCCCATAAGGAATGAACCCACAGGTCATTCAAACCGGAGCTAGCGTAGCCGCAGCATGAAAAGGACTAGTAGCTCTAAAGAAGATAGAATACAGAGACTATTATTTGTATGATTTCATGGAGTAGTAAGATTTATAGTTGCAACTGGCCTGTTGATGACAACCATCAAAACAATGTGGTCCTTAGTCAAACGAGCTTGACACCTCTGCTTTAAATGCTGTGCTAAAGGCTAATCCCAAGTGGCACTGCTAGCCAAATGCCTAGCTTAGCATGCTACTTGCCCAATGTGCATACGGGGCAACTGACGTGTGAGAGGTGGGCGCTAACGTCAGGCTGAGCTCTACTTTTAATTAAAAGGTAAATGGAGGCTACCAACGACTATGTTGTGATTGAATGGTTGTCCAACTTTAATGTATAGGTCAGTGCCTAAAACTCAAGAAGCGCTCAAGATTTAGCCTCTTATAGCATCCCGTTAGCATACCAACACATGGTCAGCATTCTTGTTTTCAAGTGCTTCTAAACTCATTGTGGTGAATGCTAAGAATGCATTAGGTAAGCGAACAAAATATGACTTTTGCAAAAAAAGTCACATATTTCAATTAATTTCTGCCATTAGCAGCTCTTGTTTTTAGTCGAATTTAGAGCCACAGAAACTAAGTCTGAATTAGCTTTTACTTCTATAGACATTTTCATTCATACAACATTCCAAACGTGTTTAAAAATCACTGAATAAAACCTGCAGATATATCATCCTAATGACATTGTTAATGCTTGAGGCGTTTCGAACCGTAACCCTTTGTCGAATCCGGTAATCATTTTCTTCTCACGCTTTATTTTTGTGTATTCTCTGCTGACGTTTGCAGTTTGTACGACCCGCTGAGAGTCTGAATGGATAATCCTGCTGTTGCCGCTGCTTCTCCTGACGCTGCACTATCCACACATCGCTTCTCTCCCACAGAGTTCCTGACGGTCCCTGAGAAATTAAACATTTACGCTCTCTGGAAAAAAAAAAAAGTCTGATTATGAGCTTTCAATGTCATCACTCTTGCTAACTGTTCTTGACCCAAACTAACTGTGCAACCAATACTGCTAGGGATCTATGATGAAATACAGGATAAACTATTACATCAGTGTTTCTCAACTTGTGGCTTGTTCATCACTGTAGTTCTCAGGCTGCTTCTGGTGACACTTGAAGCCACCTGAAGTTATATGTTCATGTTTTGTCCTTCTTTGGGCACTGCGTTGTCAATGGTTTACCCTAGTTTAAGATCTGATTTAGTTTCATTTTAGAACGCTATTTCAGGCCTGATATAGTCCAAGTTTTGATCTTTTGGTGCTTGAAGAGCTAAAGATGTTCTTGTATTAGGTATTAATGTTAGAAAAAAATGTTTCTTTATGTGTTTTGATCATTCAAATGTATTGAATTCATTCACTCAATGATCATTAAAGGGACTGTACTTGATTTTTTTGCAACAAGATAACTTAAAAGCAATTTCCCCCTAGCACTGATGCCTTGTTAATGTATCTAATCAGGTGGAAATTAGTCCCCAAAGTCCTGTCTATGTCTAATAAAATCCCGTTTGTGTGCAGCTTTTTCTGTTTTTGTTTTTAGCATTGTGGCTAACTGTTGTTAGCATAGTGGCTCACCTCGCTGCTAACAGCTGTGAAAAAACATTAAAACTCATCATGATGAACAATTCTGAAGCTCAGAATGCATTAGCTACGTGAGGAAATCATGTAGCCTGAAGGAAAAAGGTTAAAATTAATTATTTCTGTTTGTTTACATTTTTAGGATGCAAAAATCAGGTACAGTCCCTTTAATCATTCAAATGGTTCAAATGTTGTATCCAAAATGCATTTGTAAGAACTAGTCTAGAGGTTGATGTGTGTTTGGAGAAAGCAAACATTCCAAAAGTCTAATTTACAGTTGACCTCTGAACTGTCACAGAACTGATCTTGCTAGGTTTGCAAGTCAGCAAAGTATATAACTTGAGATTGTGGTCTTCGAGTTTGGACACTGGATGAGATCATCAATGGACGGTTTGGGAAGTAACCAGTGAAAACCAAAAATGGCGTCAACCAAAAACTGGAAGACCAACCAAAGATGCTTAAAAAAGAAACTTTACGGAGGACAGATAAAAGAGAGACTTTGTTTTACAGTGACTTTGAATTATTGATTGTACATCGTACAGGTGGTGCAATTATTGCAGAAATACAACAATTAGCATATGTCTGGCAACACTGCATATAACAGATGTTACAATCCTGTTTATGTAAGGTTAAGTAACAGAAAAGGCCATAGGACAAAGTTTTGAAGACTGCCATTCTGATATTCAAAACATTTGGTCTCATTCATGATCAAATTTGTTCTTAAAGGCTTCTTACGAGTGTTTTTGACATTCACAAATTTTGTTCCTAATTGAAAGGAACAAGAACAATTCCTAAAAACACTCAGGAATAGAAAATCAGCTGTTTCAGAATTGTATTACTTTTATACGGAGCTCCTGCAGCTGATTTTTCATGCTATCCCAGCATACATAGGGTATTCTCGAGCCGACAGTGATGATACCATTGAGACCAGGATTATCAAACTTTATTGGAGTTTTACAGAATATGGATGATTTTTGCACACTGGAGGTCATGACAGATGCCATTTTGACAACAACAAAAAAATTATAATAATGAAAATAAAAAAAAGGTGTGCAGCTAAATTAACTAAAAGTGAGTCTAGACTTACATTATTTAAGCTGCAGATATTGACTTGTGTTTTACTCTGGTCATAACTAACATTTTAAAACAATTCAAAATCTTTCTTTTGATTGAGAGCCTGATTTATGCTTCCAAACGCATGAAAAACAAAGTCTGGCCACAAAATAGTCGCTAATGTTTATTGGAGTTGTTTTTTTTAGCCTTAGTAAATAAAAACAAGACAAATAATAATCCATAAGTTCATAAAGTCTTTTTACATAAACAGTGCAATCAAAACTCCATCTAGTCGTCTGCGTTTTATCGTTTTTATTGCTCTTTTCCTGTATTAAATGGAGGCATTTCTTTGCTCACAGCATATAAACATGAATGTGCCTTTTATTGAAAGAGCGAAGCCATTGTGAGGCTCTTTAGACTGGTACAGTTCTCTGGGGAAGCAGCAGTTAGCCCCAAGTACCTCACCTACTCCACTGCAGTTTACTGTAGTGCCACCGTCAGGCTTATCAAATCAAGGGCCAATTCAGATACAGGCTACTATTAAGTACTTTAGACTGCTATTCTTTTCACTCTGCGCAGAAGAGAGTTACACACCGCTGCCAGCACACAGAGTAAAGATGATGGACCTACTTTTTTTACTGTTATGAGTTCTATTTGTGGCCAGTCATACCAAATTTTTTTTTTGGCCGATAGCACAATGAAAACATAAATACCGGTGTTGGTTTCACAACAGAATTGTTTAAAAAGTTGGATTTTGTAGCAAATCTGGCCTAATTTCAGATCATGAACTCTATTTCAAAAGTTTTCAATTTTGCTAGAAAAAGCTTTTTAATCTGCCCATAGCTTGCTGCTAACAGCTACACTTGCAACCACCTCTCTTCATGCAAGCCTTGGTGATGAAAGATGGCCACCACTTTGCGTCCATAGCGGTGCATTGTTGCGAGTTAGATATTCTCACATGTGAACGTATGCCATGGATCTATTATACTATCTGGAGAGCACATTGCTGCTTGTAGCTGTTGTAAAGCAGTGGCAAAATCGCTCTACAGGCTAGAAAGCATTTTTTTTGCCAGAGCGCAGCGCAAACACAAACTGCTTGTGTTCAGCAGAAACAGCATTTAGATTTTGTGGCGATTCTTACCTAGATTCACATCATAAACTTTTTTCCTGTTCAAAAGGTTTTAGTTTCGTATAAGACGTCTTTTTAAGCTTTAGCTTCGGCTACCGCTGCTCGCTCTGTAACCTCTGCTCTGATTGGTCAGAATGGTCTGGTGTGAGCTTTCGGCTTCAGTCAGATTCACTCAGCTCGAGCTCGTCCCGCTCCTCGCTCAAAGAATTATAGGGGAAACCCAACTGTGCATGTTCCATAGTCTGTAGTGCACCTAGCAAAAGGCAGCCATGAAGGCAATGAAGCCACAGAGCAAAAGCCATTCATACACAGCGCCCGCCATCTTTGATCACCGGGACTTGACGTGCGCCAGTGGCATGGGCTTGGATAACTTGTGACCCAAGCATTCATTTGACCTGGGGTTTGCTGGAGCGAGCAGAGCTACAGCCAAAGCTAAGGATTAAAAAGCTATTTTTAACAAAACAAGACTTTTGAACTGGGAAAACGTTCATGATCTAAAACAAGGTAAGATTTGTCATAAAATCCTACCTTTTTGAGGAGCATAGACGATCTGTCAGGAGAATAGGAGCAGTTTGTGATTACATTGTGCTTTATGAAAAAAAAAAAAAAAAAAAAAAAGCTTTCTGGACTGAAGGGATTTTTCCACAGCAAAACCAACTGAATGGCCACAACTACAATTCGAGACAGTATTAGGTTAGCAACGTTCTATAAACTTTTTAATAGATCCATAGATTTTTGCTGTCTTAAAATTGTAACAGAAACAGAAATAATTCATTTTAAACTTCCTACATCAGTCACATGTTTTGTTCACTTACCTAATGCATTCTGAGCCTCCAACATGTTCATCCCCAATATGTTTTAATCTTTCTTTCACAGCTAGGAGCTAGGCGTGCCGGTATGCTAACGTCAGTTAACCAACAACACCAACATGTAAGACATTGACGACTAACTTTTACTTGAATAGATACATTAACAAGATGTCTGTGCTAGGGAGAAGGCAGTTCACTTCAGTTGACTTTATTTGTACCCGTAGGTAGATTTGTTGTGCAGCAATTTTAGGTTTGGTATCAAGGACAGCAACATAACAGACACATAAACAGACATTCGGACATTCACATTGGCTCAAAAGTTAAAAAAATCAATAAATAGAAAGGTTACAATCACAAGTTAAGATATACTCTCATAAAAAAAATTTAAAATCCTAAGATTTATTAAGAAGGATCACTGCAGATGGAACAAAACTGTCCTATAAAGCTTTGTCCTGAAGCTCGGCACCTGGAACCTGCGTCCTGAAGGGAGAAGATGAAACTGAAAAATGAAAATGAAAGTATAAAGTGCCTTTATGATTCAAACAAAGCAACTAGAAGTCCAATATATCTATCTTTTTTTTTTTCAAAGTAAACTGTTTAATGAGTCATTTTGATAAAAGAAAGCACCTCTATGTTCACTTTTCTGTTAAAATAGGTTTGACCACCTCTAGTTTTCTGCACAAACCGCAACGCTTATTTCCATTTATTGAGAGACACGGCATTCTGTCTTTTTCTCCACAATCCAAGCACCAACCGCACTGCTAATTTCACCTTTGGAACAACGCACTTCTCTCTTCATCCTCTACCTTTAGTGGCAATGAAGACGCAAATTGCTCTCATTTAGTCCCGAGTCTAGACTGTTTGATTTTTTGGCTTTGCATTCTACGGCGCTAATGTAAGCCACAGCGGAGCCATTAGCCGCTAAACTCTTTCCATCCTCATCGGCAACAAAACAACATGGCATCTCGCTGATAAACATCTCCAGCCTTTTATTTACCCACAACATATTCTGATTGGCCTTGGGAGGTTAGCAAAGCCCCGGGCGCGTTAATCATAGTGACGCCGTTAATGGGAAAAAGATCTGAAGACATCTGGCAAGTCGCGTAAGGTAAAGCGGAGAGATTATTTTTCATATACGGGGCTAAATATAGTGTGTCAGCGGAAATGTTGCCAGCCTGGGATCAATGGTGTCGCGTATCAGTGCCGTTTAAAGATGATAGATGCGGTGACGGATGGATTTGAGGGAGTTTTGTTTGTAAATGGAATGAAATGAAGCTTAGCCGAAGAAGAATTGACTCGGTTTGTTTAAAGAGACACAGGTGAAAGAATCAAACCGATCTTGTCTGATGCACTAATGTTGCATAAAATGATTCCGATGATGATGGTTTATTTAGTCCATTTTCACAAACAGATGTCGTCCAAAGTGCTTCACACGGCAATCTCTATCAGGGTTTCTCTCTATGGCAACATGCGGTGAACTCATAGCCTTGCCTGACCAGCCAGTCCCAACACAATTTGACAGACACTTTACAAAGACGTGAGGGTCCACCTTCGAGGGCGGACTTTCTGAGTGCTGAGTCAACCAATCACAGAAAACCAGGAAGTTACACCGAAACAGCAACACGCCAAACTGGATGTTTTCGTAAATACGTATGTAGCGCAAGGATTTGTTGAGGAAATGATGCGTTTCTAATTGTTTAAAACCAAATTAAGAGCTGAAGAAAATAATCTATCAGCTACATGTCATCTTGAATGTTTTGAAATGTTTAGAAAAAAAAAAAAAGTTTTTAAATTGGCGAAGGGTGGAGGAGGTAAACGGCCCTTTAAGATTGGATTGTCCTAAAATTGGACGACGGAGTGATTGGCTTTGTTTTTGGTTCCAGACCCTTCTGCATTTGAACAGATTGTAGGAGGGGCTGGCTACTCAGGCAACTCATCCTCGATATACATAAGACACGTCACTGGCCAGTAAGAGACGAGATGAGATAAATTCTGGTGTTTGTGAAGAAAGAGAGAGAGATAGAGATTAATAGAGAAATGAGAAGTTGGGAAAACCATGTCATATTTTCTGAGATAAATACAGATTTATAAAGAGGAGCGATGAGCTCTTATATGTAGACAGTCACGACTAAAGAATCATACTGTGTAATCATTCTGTGTGATAATTAATAAACACTTTCATAGTCAAGACATTTTGAATGACTTACACTGATTGTGTACATTTGGCTGTGCGTCATTACGCACTTTGATTCAAACAAAAGGCACTTGTCTTTTCTAAAGACAGCTCATTCAGACTAAGCTGTTTGTAAATGGAATGAAATGAAGCTTAGCTGAAGAAGAATTGACTCGGTTTGTTTATGTCGAAAAGAGACACAGGTGAAATTATCAAACCGATCTTGCCTGATTCTGATGGTTTATTTAGCACATTTTCACAAACAGATGTCTTCCAAAGTGCTTTGATTCAAACAAAAGGCACTTGTCTTTGTAAAGACAGCTCATTCAGACTAAGTTCTATTAAATGTTTTGTGATGTCTGCACATTTGTGCTTTATATATCGATGCATGGTATCCAAATCAACATAGTCTTCAACAAAAATGTAGCTATACAACAAATGTGTAAAACATACAATAATATGGCTTTTTTACGTCAATGGGTTGCAAAAAGCCAAAACATAAAAAACTACAAATTTTGGTTGAAGCCATGTGGCGACATTTTCTTTGTCGCCATGAAATCACCTCACATTAAAATCGTTTTTTTGCTTCGCTCATTGATTCTGCAGAAATCTGCAATGTTTTTAAGTTCCACATGATATTTTTTTCATGTTTTTTTTTTTTTCATTGGGAGCAGCCATGTTGGCTTTCTCACGGCAGAAGATGCTTGTCTCTGATTGGCTAATTAATCTGTCAATCACGGCTACAGAACTCCGAAAGAGGGACACGTTGACCAGACGGATTTTCCAAGCAATTGACGTAAAAAAGGCTGTTTATCGTACGTTTTTGACCTTTTGTATATCTACATTTTCTTCGGAGACTGGGCGGACTCTAGCGTAACTTCTGTGTGTGTGATTGGTCACTTACATTAAAATCAATCTCCACCTGAAGCTGCTGCATTGTTTGTCTTATGTTTTAAAACCTGTATTTAGTTTGATTGACATTTCCTCACATTTGAAATTTGCAGCTCTTTTGTTGTGCTCTGAGAAAAAACAAGGTTAACAGAATGAGTAGTGAACCCCCCTGTTTCTTCCCAACAACAGTTACATTCACTTGAATGTAGTGACGATACCGCATTCCAAACCGATCTCAGTTTATACATTACAGCACAGCCACACAAGGAAAAGGCCTCCAAACAAACAGCTTTCCACTAGAATCATTTTCAGGATTGTAGAAAGCACAAACGCCTGGAGCTAAAAGAGCGATTCTTAATGGAGACATCACGGGTCCCACTGCCAAAAGGACATTCACTCGCAGCCGAACGCACGTCTGTTAATAACGCCGACTCTCGCTCCTATCAAAACACAACAATCAATCTGTGTTTTGCACTCGCCTGTTGCTATGGTGAAAGCACATTACTCCGCACGTATGTTAATTGTGTGCGTTTACGTTCGAGAGAAAGAGATGAATGTAGAACGGTAAAGCAGCAACAATTATTCTGAGAAAAAAAATGCATAATGTATCTATCTACAGGTGGCATCATTATAGCTGCTGCTGTTTGATGTTTCAGTTGGTGCTGGGTGATGTGGGGAACTAATTATGATGATTATTTTTCTTATATGAATCAAAATGGCTTTAGGTAATGATTTTGTGAACATGAACATACAGACGAGCCTGATGTATGAGCCGGTTTTACTTCACTTTGTGAAAACCATCTCAGACATCTCAGCATAGGGGTTATGCACTAAGGTCTTCCGGTCTAAGATAGACATAGGTCGCTACATCCAATGGCGTAGTTTCCATAGTGACACAGTTATTTACTCCAAATGTAATAAACATCAGACGAAGGGTTTTGCGCTTGTCCTAAAGCAATTCTCTTAAAAAACAAACAAACAACGTTCTCTTTTGTTATCTGTTGTAGAAGCAGCAACGGCTGGAAAAACAGGAAAGGTGCAGTTTCTGAACCAGGTTTTCAATGGGGAAAACTTGTAGATGTGTGTTACAGCCGTCGCTGCATCTACAACAAATTTTTGTTTTTTAAGAGAATTGCTTGTCTGATGTAAATGACATCAGAGAAGCACAAAATCCAGCCTGTTCTCACAGATAAGCGTGTCAATACCACGCAATGTGAAACAGCGTGTTTTATAAAAGACATTTCTTTTTTTTTGCGTGTATGTTTCACATATTTCTGTCCCAGTTCCTTTCTATGGTGAATGTAAAAGATGTGTTATTATTCATGAAGACTAACACAATCCGAATCCTAAACTTTATCAACTCTAAGCCTCAGACCTAAACTTACCAATTTTTGTAACTTCAGACCTGAACTTAGCCGTTCCCCTAAAAAACCTCCTGTTTGTCCTCAACCACATTGCATGTTCATACCACGCCAGAAAAAACGTCCGTGTAATTGCACGCCAAAACAGGCAAAGGGCGTCGTCATGACACTCAATGTCCATCACATTATAGTAACTAGAGTAGTGACCTATGTCAATCTGAGACCGGAAGACGTTAGTGCAGGAGAACGCATTCAGTCTGCTATCGCAACTCAGGTGGGTTCTGACCAACACACCACTTTGCTCCAACAGCCTCTGTTTGTAGAGCCACGGCAAACTTGCGGAACTATAAAAAGACGCTTAAATTTGACGTCACCACTTTCTGTTCGCTGATTAGTCGATCATCTGTCAAGCTTGATTCAACCAGCAACAAACATTGAATTTCCTGAGTGAAATGACATAGGGCGAAGGCACTAAGTGGATCTGCTCCAAACCAGTTGTTATTGCTGACAGAAGAGCTCTCCATTCAAAAAAACACAACCAAATAACTGATGGTTTGACATGTCTTGATTGTGATCTCTTGATCTTTCGTTTAATTGCTCAATACTAGTTCATGACTGGGTGAGCCAGTTTTTCCACTGGGCCTCATTCGTAAAAGTGTTCTTAAAAATTGTGCATAACTTCCACTTTAAGAAGCAGAGGAGAAACTCATGACATGTTCATAAAAAGCCTTCTTAACAGCCTTTACGCCAAATTCACCAAACTCCAGCTACAAATGGTTATTTACATATTTAACATAACTGATGACTTTTTTGTTTATACATTTTTTTATATACATTAATTTGTAAAAATACATAGCTTACAATCATGTAGGAATTACAAAATTAGACGATATTATATTAGAGATAAAATTCTGAAACAGCTGATTATTTTGTTCTTACGAGTGCTCTTGAGTGTTCTTAGGATTTGTTCTTACAGACGGACATTTTCCGTTAAGAAGAAGAACAACAACAACAACCTGATTGAAATACTATAATGAATAGAACCTATATCGTTTACACATTTTAGTAGAGATATTCTATAATTTCACTTAACATCTCCAAGTAGACAACAACCTATTCCATCAGAAAACCTACACTCTCTTTACAAACTAACTTTATTACACCATGTCCAATCTTTTCTTAATCTATTCCAGTGCTATGTCTCTCCGCACACAGTGATACAGCACATTTACAGCATACTGCCTTTCTGAATCTTCTTTTTCCGTCTGTGATCGTCCCAGAAAGCGTGTCCCAGAAAACGCTCTAAAATAAAGTGAGTAAATAGTAAATATCTGCGAGCGCTTGGAGAATCTGCCCACACTGTGCAGCCATAGTAACAGAAGCTATGAAAAAGGTACATTGTGAGCTTGTGGGATCTGAACCTGCGTGTCGATATCGGGCTTTAACACGGATATACTGTAGATAGAAAGAGATGGAGGCCCCGGATGACCCGCGAATGGCGTTGTGCGTTGGAATTGTCTCGCTGTTAGACGAGAAGGTATAACAAAAGCTCGAGCGAACATTGCCACGAACTTGTGTAGTTTTGGTGTTTACAGCTAAGTGCCACTTCTCTACTAATCTAAATCCACTTTGCTCACATTTCTTGCTAGCACATTTCCTGTTTAGCTGCTCTGATAAAGTAGCTTGCGTGTTAGCTTATCTGTTTTGCGAGGCGATCTTAAATATCCTAGCTAAATTCTACAAGATCTAAGCTTTCAAACAAGGTAGACATGTTGTAGTTTGCTCAGGTAAATTCACAAGTTTTTTTTCGGAGAGTCATCAAGTCATCTCAAGTAGGAATGCACCGATCCAACTTTTTCACTTTCAATACCGATTATGATAATTTGTCTTTAAGTATCTGCTGATACTGGATATCAACCGATACTAGTGGAGGACTAAAATTGCTTTTCTTTCTTAACAAAACATAGGACATTTTATCATATAAAATTATGTAACTGTTATTTGAGCCCGATCTCACAAGAAAGCGTACATTTACCACGACATTACACAATATGTAAATGAGGTATGATTAGCACGAGTTCACAGCCGTCCTGCGTAATTATAGTACGCATCACAGCCCCCATTCATTTTTATGATGTTTGTTAAGACGTGTTCTTATTTATGAATATTAATCCTGATTCTAATCTTAACCTGCCCCAAGCCCCAACCCTAATGTTAACCATTTTAGTAACTTTATGCCTAAACTTACCCGTTTCCCCTGAAGAAAACGTCCCCACGTGGCTTCAATTAAAACTCGTGTTTTTTTGACGCTGTGAAATCTTGTGTCATTTTTACGCTTTTTCATATCGTGCTAAATGCACGGCGTAACATAAGTACTAAAAATAGCTTTGAAGTCGTAGTCCAAATACGCTGTTTTTGTGTCTTGGTAAAAGTACGTCATCTAGTGAGACTGTGTTGGTTATTTATAGTGCAAGTCAAAAGTAAAAACTTTATTTGAATTAAATGTCAAATAATATGAGACGTTCTGGAACAACACCAGCCAATGAATTAGTCTCATTATGTCCAATTATTAGCACAAGTATTAGATCGGCTGAACTGATTTCAAGAATATCATGGAGCTGATACTCGATCCAGCAAAATTTCCTGGATCGGCACCGATATCCTATCCCAGTATCGAATCGGTGCATCCCTAGCTCAAGCATAGACATTAAATTAGTAGAATTAGCAGCTCTGCTCTGTTGCTACAACACAAAGAGCGCGACGTCATATTCCTCAGGTAGATGTGACGAGATGCACTGAATATTGACGATTATGGTAACCACAATCAAATAGTGAAAACTTCAAGACGATTCAACGATTTTTTCCAGATTTTCAGAGAGCCATAACCACTGGGCCAGGTAGTTCCACAGCACGTGACCGATGTTGCCAAAATGTAGGGTTGTACAAAATATCCATCTGTTTCAGTAATCTTAGTCACTACTGCTAAAGCCTCTGTTTAATATGAATTCATCTACAAAACGTTCAAACCAGCACTGAGCCAGAATTCAACAAATGAACCAGTACTTGTCTAATCTGAACCAAGAGTAACCATCATTTGCTCAAAACCAGGTCAGGTCTAAAGCTGAATTACACCAAAACTAAAAAAATGGGACCAACTCATCTGAGATACACCCAGAAATAACTCTGAACAAGAAATATACTGTATGTATAGCTTAGGGATGGAAAATCGATGGAAAACTTCGAAAATCGATGGACGTTTGCAGCAATCGAACTGAAAGGCCAGAATCGATCAGTTTTGTTCATGCAGCCACTGACTTACACACACACACTGTAGTTGTATAATACACACAGTCTAAACAATAGTAGTCACAGTGTTTGAAGAAACAAAGTGTGAACTTGTGCCAGACCTGACTGAATGTTTTATTATGTTGTGTTAACAACTGATGTGGATGGAGCTCTAAATATGGACACTAAATATTACTGTAACTTACTGTTTGATTGTTGACAAAAACACTAGTTCTATAAGCTCTAACAACAGTGGCTTTGTTTTAAATGTCATGTATTATGGTTTATTTTGTGTCTTAAGGTAAAAAAGAAGTCCATATGGATAAACTGACAAAATAAAAAAAAAAAAAAAATCTAAAAAAAAAAAAAAAATTCTTAATCTTAAAGCAAAAACAAAAAATCTTAATGTAACCAAAAATTGTAGTTGCGTTTGTTATATTCTATAAATACAAATGCTATTACGATTATTGTTTTTATTAATAATAATACAAATAATAACATTAATAATAATAATAGCTTAGCTTTTAAAATGATCATTTTTCCATAGGCATTAAAATTGAATTTTGATTGTAAAAATCCACATCGAGGGCTGGAAAATTTCAGCAAAACTGAAATAATACTTTGAAATTTAAACATCAACGATCACAAAACGACAAGTTTACTTTTAGCAATAGCAAAAATCAAAAAGTATGAACGAAACACAAACGTATGTGTCAAATACTGGCTTTTTAAAATTAATTTTAAAAAAGGAAATTGCTCATCTCTAGTTTCTACAGAATTAATTCAAATACTTAGTTTGTTCATATGTTTATATCACAAAAATCGATTCACCTAATAATCCTGACATGCCTACACTCAGAATCTGGATTTTTGGGTTATACAGAACAAATACTAATATTTTCCCATTTTACTTACATATACTACAAAGGTTGCCACATTTTTGACCCATTTTTTTTTTTCAAATGACTTTCCTATTCTGACAATTCCAAACAGCTTCAATCTATTACCTCACAAAACCTAAACTCCAACATCATTTCAACCCCACACCCCCTCCAACCCTTCCTCCCGCTCCGTTCTCTCTCCATCCACACAGCCAGGCGTCTCCAGAGCTCCGGCGCGGCTCGAACCAGCTCCGCAGCAGCTCTTCTCTCTCCTCTCAACAGCAGCGAGTCAGACCTACCCAGGCATCTGCTGGCGTCTCCCCAGGCGTCTCATTCCACTTGGCAGAGCGGCATCTCCAGCACGTATCAGCGGGACATATCTCCACATGTCTCTCTCCTCGAGTCGCCTTCCCTCGCTCACATACATCTGCCGTCTGCCTCCTCTCGCTCCGCTATACATCCTGACTCCTCCCCCTATCCTTTTACACCGGCCAATCAGAGCAGGCGTGGCTTCTGACCCCCCCAGCGCAGGAGAACTGGTGCCGTTGTTGGGAGAGATGAGAGGGTTTGGAGGATGGAGCTTAATGGGAAAAGGCAAAGTGAAGGTGGATTGTGTTGTTGAGGAATTATGTGTGGTTGGAAAAAAAGGCTTTTATTTTTTAATATAGATACAAGCATTCTTCTGAAGTGCAAAAATAAACAAACATTAATGTAGTCCAAAGACCAGGGTTTCTCTTGGAAGACGTATTTAGCAGCAACACTATTCATGTCTTCTTTTGAACTAAGCTTCCTTAATTCCTAATCAGTGTTGGGTGTAACTTAGTTACATTTTTGAGTAACTATACTGTAACTTAGTAACTGTAGTTTGATTACAAGTGTTTTCCCAGTAACTAATAAAATGCTTATAGTTACTTTTAAGTGAAAAAAATCTACAAAAGTAACTTAATGTGTGAGATAAAACACAGCTGGAACAGGCCCAGGCTCATTTCTAATGCTTCTTTTACTTAACATTAGCCTATTTGCTTGTCTTTGTTTAAATGCCAATAATGCAATTTAAATCCTATTTTTGATAAATGTTTGCAATAATACACAAAAAGTAATCCCAAAGTAAAGTTACTTTCTTGAGGCAGTAACTAAGTATTGTTACTAATTACATCTTTAAAAAGTAATAAGTAATGAGTAACTAATTACTTTTTCAATACTTTTTCTCCATCATTACTCATAATTATCTTTTGTAGATATTATTAAGTCTAATTTTAGGTTTTTGTTTAGGCCTAAAGTCTGAGCTTTGATCCAACGATACTTGGACACCACTGCCATAGACAGTTGGTCCTGGGCCAACTCTCATTTGGAGCTGCTGGTATTTTGTGTTATTATGTTAAATGTATTTTTGATTGAGCCATACACAAAACTATACGCATATATCCAAACTTGATTAAAATGAGTTAGAATGAGAATTTTAATCCAGATTTGAGATGTTTTGACTGCATAAAATGTAATTACTTATGTAATGTAGAATATTTCTCTGGTTTCAAGACATTTTTAACTGGCTATGAAAGAATTTGGCTTCAATAAAGAACAAAAATGTGCCAATGGTGTAAGAACAGTTTTTTAACTCATTGGCAAATAAATTGGCTAAGAAGTAATGTCTTGAAATCAGTTCGAAACAATTTGAAACAAGAACAATATTCTAGGTCTCTACAATAAATCATGGTGAAATGTGTTAAAATGCTTGAAATAAGACTTTAACAACTTCAACTTGTCTTGAAATGTATTTTTGCAGAACAAACCCTCAAGGAGCCACATATATATTATTATGCTGTGTTCAAACTGGACAGAAATTCAATTTCGAGCACTAAAGCGAATATACATGCAGAATATTTTGGAAGTTGATGCACGAACAAGTGCCCAAAATGCCCCACTGTGCGTTGGAGGACAAGGAGACTTTTTACGCCCAACATGCTTCTTTGCGTTCCTTCTTTTTTGCAAAAGGCTTGGTTTTGCACATAGGCAGATCAAGTTGAGAGAGAAATGGAGACAGAGGCTTGCTGCATTTTTAAAACTTATCCGACAACACAACTTGGTCCTCCTCCAGACAGTTCTTTTGCTGTCTCTGTCCTCCTCCAGTGTCACGTCGTACAGCAGGTTTGTCGTGTCGCCAGTTTTTCAGAGCAATGAACGACCAAGCCTTTGAAAAAAGCCCCAAAAACAAGCAACCTTTCGTTAATAAAAGACTTCAGTAAACTATCCTTTTTTTCCCTTGATTTGAGCTCAGAACTAAGGCTGGGCGATACTGACAAAAACAAATATCTTGATTATTTTTTGGCGTACCTCGATAACGATATTTGGGCGATATTCAGTATATCATAATTTTGCTGTTTTGTGAAGCGCTCTGATTACTTATTGTACTAATTCTGATAAACTGGTTGCATCTACAGTAAGAAAGTTGATAGCATGATTTATTTAACTTTTATTAGGAATGTGTTCTTTTGTAGCGTGTTTTTACTGCTCGTTATACTCGATATTCAATTTTTGCATATCTTAGAAACGACATTCAGGAGAGTATTGTCTGTTTGATGGACGCTGTCGTTCGATGCTGGACAGTTTTGAAGTGCCCAATTTGAGCATCGACAACGGATGAAACGACAACAGGTTGGAGCGTCTACTTTGCAAGACACGACGCCCAAACAAGCAAATTTCGACGTGCTAGACGCATTTATCCAGTGACGTGCGGTGAGATTTCCAACTGGTGTCTAGTTGCTTATTTTCACTTCAAGATGCCTTTTATTCTCTTTGCAGACGTGTATATCAAATAGGGGCTTATAATCTCATGTGACTATTTTGTCTCTACACGCAAAATTAAAGTTGAGAAAAAAAATATATTGACGCGAGTTTCGATCCCCAGACTCTTTGCACCGCGGCTCTCTCGCTGATCCATCTGAGCTAAACGGCTGATGACGTCACCGCGGTGCTGGAGACAAAATGACTGCTACTGTTCAACAGTTGGGGACAGATTATTACGGTTTTTTAGACCTTTGCTGTTAAATATTTGCTCGTGATGATTTATATAGTTGCTTAAGGCTTTGTTTAACCGCACTGTGAAGTTTAACACAGACACATTTAAACGTGGAATCGTATTTTGGCCGTAGAAAGCCGCCAGATTTCCCTCGTAAGCAGAGCTGGAGCGTGACGGGCTGAGGCAGCTTTTGATTTGCCTCATCTGGGCTTTGTACTAACTCCGTTTACTGTCAAATTAAGTCACTAAAAGCGCTCACTTTCACATAATATTCTCTTTCTTGACAATTAGAAGACAAAGCACTCGAAAAAAGTACATCTACAAACATATTTTATCACTTATAGTGGAGAAACAGTGAGTGAACGCGCTGCATGAACGCGCCCTGATCATTGTGTATGTGTCTGCGCAGGTCTGAGTGAGGCGAGCCTCAGCGCTGTAGACCTGCGTTATATCTGCAAGTCCTGGAGATTTTGCAGTTTTAAACCACAAAACTCAGTGGAAATCACAAGAAATCAACTAAATATGACAAATACGAAACATTTTACATACAAAAAATATAATATTTAGTCTTATTGACATCAAGTATTTTTTTCCCCATTTGGACTGGTGAGGCACTGCCTCCCCTGACCGCACGTCGCTGCATTTGTCATTGGTTGACAATGAGACCAAACAACTTCTACTTTAAAGACCTAACAGATAAAACAATCATAATTCAGTAGATGTAATTTGATTCTGTTTGGGAATAATCTCTTGATAGACAGTCAGATTATCGTATTTTTACCAAAGTATTTTTCCACAATTCTCATCCCGTCAAACACAAGCTGGTCAAACTATCGAGTTAATATGTCCAAATGTAACAAAACCAGATCAATAATATGACTGACCCAATACTTAACCATAACAAAGCATTCAACCAAAGGTACTGTACAAACATCAGGAAGACGTTCTGCATCTCTCTGAACAACAAACATATTTTCCTGGAGGAGGCTAAGATGACGCCGTCCGTAAAACGCGCGAGGAGCAGCTCATTTCACTCACTTTTACGGCCCAACTGTTAATTGTCCCGGTCGATTCTGGCGCGACCTCGGGGATTGTGAGCCGTGTCCGGATTACAGCGTCTTATTGGATATCGATCGGTCACATGACAAAGGCCAGCAGCTGCGTCGGAGAGATAATGTCTGGAAATGAGCGACGCGTTTTCTCAGAGCTAAAAGTCAGCTCAGGGAGATTCCGCAAAAATATACACGGTAAAGAAATCATAGGGCTTTCTCTCTCTCTCCTGCTTTCTCTCTCTCTCTTTTCTCTTTCTGTTCTCTTTTTTCTCCTTTCACCTGCTCGCCTCTCCTCTCTTAGTCTCTCCTCTCTCTCCTCTCTTTTGCTCTCTTTCTCTTCCCTCTTTGTCCTCTTCCTTTTCTCCTCTCTCCTGCTCTCTCTCCTCTTTTGCTCTCTCTTTTTTCCTCTCTCTTCTCTTGGTCTCATTTTCTCTTTCTCCTCTTCTCTTCTTTTTCTCCTCTCTCCTGCTCTCTCTTCCCTCTCTTTTTTCTCCCCTCTCCACTTTCTCCCCTCTTTTTCTTTCTCCTGCTCTCTCTTTCCTGTCTCTTTGTCTTATTTCTCTTGCTCTCTTTCCTCTTCTTTTCCTGTCTGTCTTGATCTACTTTTCTCTCTTTCTTGTCGTTTTTCTCATCTCACTTCTTTCTCTCAGTCCTTGTCTTTGTTCTCTCTCCCTCTCTTTTGCTCTCTCTCCCTCTATCATCTTTCTCTCAGTCTTTGTCTTTCTTCTTCCCCCTCCCTCACTTTTGCCCATTTGTCTCCTTTGTCCGTCTTTCTTCCCCTCTCTTTCTCTTACTGTTTCTCTCCTCTCTCTTTCTCTCTCTCTCTCTCTCTCTCTCCATCTCATTTCAGTCTTTCCCTCTCCTCACTCTCCCCTTTCTCTCTCCTCTCCCCCTATCACCTCTTTCTCTCACTATCCATCTTTCTTCTCTTTCTCTCCCTCCTCCTTTTCTCTCCTCTCTTTCTCTCTCCCTTGTTTCCTCTTCATCTCTCTCCCTCCCTCTCCTCTCAGTCTTTCTCTCTCCTCACTCTCTCCCCCTCTCTCTCTCTCCTGCTCTCTCTCTTACACACTCCTCTCTCCCTCTCTCTCTCTTACACACTCCTCTCTCTCTCCCTCCTTCCTTCTCTCTCTCTTTTTCTTCTCTCTCTCTTTTCTTCTCTCCTCTTTCTCTATCTCTCTTTGCCCCTCTATCTTTCTCTCTCTCTTTGTCTGGCTTCTCTCTCTCTTTCTCCCCTGCTTCTTTCTGTTCTCTGTCTTTTTCTCTTCTCTCTCTCTTTTCTCTCTCTCCTCATTCTCTCCCCTCTCTCTCTCTCTTACACACTCCTCTTCTCTCTCTTTCTCTCCCTCTATCTCTCTCTTTCACACTCCTCTCTCTCTCTCTCCCGCTCTCTCTCTTACACACTCCTCTTCTCTCTCCCTCTCTTTCTCTCCCTCTATCTCTCTCTTTTCACACTGTTCTCTGTCTCTTTCTGTTCTCTCTCTCTTTTCTCTCTCTCCTCATTCTCTCCCCTCTCTCTCTCTCTTACACACTCATCTTCTCTCTCTCCCTCTCTTTCTCTCCCTCTATCTCTCTCTTTCACACTCCTCTCTCTCTCTCTCTCCCTCTTACACACTCCTCTTCTCTCTCTCCCTCTCTTTCTCTCCCTCTATCTCTCTCTTTCACACTCCTCTCTCTCTCTCCCTCCTCCCATCTCTTTCTCTCTCCTCTCTCTCCTAACTTAAAAATCCAAGTTGAAAATCTTTGACTCTTTGTCAAGTTGTATCAACACAAAGATTAAAGCTCATTTAACTTATTATCTTCAAGCCATTTTACAGTAGTGTGTTTGCAGTGTGTCGTTGGTCAAGTGTTGAAGAAGGTGACCATTAGGTGGCTGAAGGTTTTGCTGCTGCGGTGATAAGATGATATAATATTAAACAGTTGAACTCAAGTAGCATTTTCAGAACACAAAACCCTCCATCGACACGAGCTTCGTCAGCAGCTAGCAGCGGCTAACTCGGAGCTAGCGTCAGCCGTGCTAGCGCAGCCCTAGGCCGCTGGGCTAACGTCAGCGGCAGGACAATGTTGACTTGTGAAAAGTGCGTGGAACAATGTCGCCTGAGTTTAATCAAAGCCAACAAGCTGAGTTTTAATTAAAGCGCGCTCTCTCTCTGGCAGATCGCCCCTGGTCCAAACAATAGAATGAGATTAGCGAGTAGCAAGCTTAGACTGCGCAAAAGGACATCTGCATTAACTTAAATGACTCCAGTGCACAGCTTAGGTCGAAGTTAGATTGAAGTGTTTTCTTTTATTTAAATGAGTTGACTTCTGACTGGTTTAAAGGACACATATTATGCAAAATCTATTTTTTTAAACATTGCTTCCTCATCAAAAACACAGCTGAAGTTCTGGTTGTGAGATGCTGTTGTTTCCCTTTGAGCCTCAGAAAACACTTTACTTTTTTATGTTTACTGTGGTTTACGTTGCAATGAAACGGCAGATTTTTGTGTAAATCATATAAAGGTCAGTACAATCTGCAGATGAGACTGGGGCGGTGATGTGATGGAAAAAAAAAAAAAGTTGTGGATACAGCAGAACTGCGAAGACGCTAAACCAAAATTTTGAAATCTTTTCATTCTGAGACCTGGTTTCAGAAATGTTCCTTTTTAGTCCTGAAACTCCTGCTTCGTGTGGACGATGTGAGGTTTAGGTCAGTTATTTGTTCTGAAATGCCTGAGCTTGGACAAGTGTGGACAAGGCCTTAGGTTGTTTTCACACCAAATAGACACGGTTCGATTGGGGACCAAAATTGAAACACTGTTCGCTTTCTCACTGCTCTTTTTGTCAAAACCGGTAAGCCTTTTGAGAAGCTTGTCCACTCCTTCACATGTGGGGCGCTGTTCCCAAAACCATGGTAGGAAACAAGACAAGTAACACCGCTCATCTATTGGTCAATACAACGCAATTTTTTTTTCCACTGGGAAATGCAAACAACATGGCATGTCAGATTTTAGCGGTGTTAGTAATGCTGTATTTTTGGAAATGATACCAGGCAAACACCAATCAACAATAAGCTCAGCGTGAGCATGAGATGAGGCAGAGGACTAGTGCTCTGTTTGATGTGTTACCAGGAGAGGAAGCACTTGATCCATCCAAGTTGGCCTAATTTTGATTTCCATTTATTCATATATTTATTTCCTAATACACCACAGCCTGACAACAGGGCAACAATTCTGCTAAAGGTTTCCTTATTAGCTCCAACAAAGTGTGTGTTTATGTTGGTTGTATTTACCTACATTGCTCTGTGCTGTAGTCTGCTTCCTGCTTTTGAAGAGGCCTGCAGTTCGCTTGGCGTTCACATCTGCATTTGAACTGTACCAGAGTTCACTTCAATCAAACCGAGACCTACGTTTTGTGGTGGCCCAAAGTTCACTTTTTTATTCCACATCAGAGTTTGATTGTGCATTTACACCTGCCCAAACGAATCAGACTTTCTGGGCAAAAGAACTGCTTTGGATGTGCGTCAGTCTTGGTCACATCTACCGTCTGTCCGTTCATGGGAGGGGATCTTCCATCACTGTGGCACTGTTGGTTTTTCTGCCTTTGTAATTCGGAATAATGATTTCCGATTTTCCATTGCTTCTGCTGGTAATAGGGCAGGGCAGTATGAAGAGAACATTTGCGGTAATTATATAGTTGACGATATACTGTAGCTATGCTAAATAGCGTTTATCATTGTTTTATTTATGTATTCCAGACTATTTTTACAGTGTAATTTCCCTTCTCAAACACCATGTTTACTTCTTTCATTACTTGTGTTTTAGCCTCTGCAGAGCCTCTTCAGTCTGGTCATAGGTTGCTTTGGTTCAAGGATTTAAAGAGATCAGATGAAAGTTGCCAAGAGTTGCCAGGTATGCATCTTTATAGGAACTTTGGACTTCTTTATTTGGAAAGTCGCTCATGAACAGCCAGAGGTTGTGAAGTTTGATTCAAGAAAAATATTCCCACTATGTCTGATAAATATGAGGCACAGAATTTGTCTTTTATAGTCTTTTATAATGATACCATTGTGTGTTTTGGTTTCTTTTGAAGGCTTGTCACTTATTAATCTCTGAAAATCTGGCAACACTGGGAATCATGTCACAATATTCTAAAACTTTTCCACATAAATATATATCATGATATATGATGATATTGCCCAAGTATATAGTTGCTAGTAACCAATTATTTCATTCTTCCATTGTCGGTCAAATTTGTTTGCTAAATCAACAATCTTGAGAAGTCTGCTGTTGGGGTTTTGGGCTGTACAAAAATACATTGAATTTAATTAAATTGTTCTTCTGCGACATGATGCAACGACCTTTTGTCTGTGCTGTTTTTGACACTTCTAAAAATGACAAAAAAATGTAAAAACTCTAATATGCAGCCGGTTTTCGACAGTATAACATTCTAAATCCTTCAGGCGTAGTATTATGTTGTGAGCAGTTTTTTAGGACTAACACTCGACCTCTCTCTGCTGGGTCCCGGGTCTGTGGGTGCTAATCACTGCTCTCAGCGTGGAGTCACCCCGCTCCGTGGGTGGTGGAGGCCGGAGTGGAGACGAAACCCGGGCTAATTTTCAGGTCAAAGGATGGGTTTATTAAGGCCTCACACTGGCGCACAGAATGGGGAAGCAATAAGTAGCAATTAGCATGCATTAGCCGCACGCAAACTACAGGGCAATCTACAGAGCCCCGGATTTAATCACGCGCTCAGATGGATTTGAGAGAGAGCGAAAATTGGTGATTTATTTTAATGATTACCTGCGTTGTGATAAATAAATAATACACATTTTTTGACTTCATCCGGGATTGAGAAGTGCAGGGAGTGATGAAGAGGGTTTTTATTTATTAATATTCTTCCAAACTAATTGAGATGGAGCGTGACTTGGGTTTCTGTGTCCTCAGAATCAAACTTTTACTGAAGAAAAAAAGCAATTTTTTTATTGCAAAAGGGGACGTGATGGATGAGCTGTTGTCATAGTTTGGTGCGTAAGAAGACTATCCAATGGAGGTTTTGTGAATGTGACATGATAACATTAAACTGGTCAATAATCATAAATACAGAGGGAGGACAGCTAAAACAAATGCTGTTCGAATGCAGTAAGTTGTTGGAATGCAGAAAGTGAATGAACGTAGCAACGTATAGTAGCGGTTCTCAAACTGACACAAACACAAACTCCCGAATTGACAACCGTAGGCACGTGCAAAGTAATATTGTAGTATTTAGTGTTATTGTCTTCTTTATTTTGAAGTCATAAGCCTTGATGTAGTAACCTTGAGCAGACAGACAAATCCATGAGAAACTTTCAAACTGAATACTGAATGCTCGTACCAATCAGAAGGCTTCTCTATAGGGAGGAGGCGGGGTTTGTGTAGGTACTGTACCTAAGGCTTTTGAATCAGTTTGAACAGAAATGCAGACAATTTCTTCTTTGAAAAAAGAGCAAGAAGAAGTGTTTTGTGCATTTGTGAATGGGAAAGATGTTTGTGCATTTCTCCAACTGAATTCAGCAAGAGCTGAACTGTGATTGGCTAAAACACCACTAAGGTGGGGTGGGAACTTTGTTCAATCAGATCGAAGTAGTCCTCAAGAGGTTCCTCCCTTTCTCAACTGACCGTCCATCGACTATGTGTAGAACTCAATTCAGAGTGATGTAGACATCCAACACAGTCTCACTAGATGACGTACTTTTACCACGACACAAAAAGAGCGCATTTTGACCACGACTTCACAGCTATTTTTAGTACTTATGTTACATCGTGCATTTAGCACGATATGAAAAAGCGTAAAAATGACACGAGATTTCACAGCGTCAAAATAGGACGAGTTTTGGTTGCAGCCACGTGGGGACGTTTTCTTCAAGTGAAACGGGTAAGTTTAGGCATAAAGTTTCTAAAATGTGTAAGATTAGGTCTGGGGCTGGGGCAGGTTAAGATCAGAATCAGGATTTCATTAATATTCATAAATAAGAACACGTCTTAACAACCACCATTGAAATGAATGGGGACTCTGATGCGTACTATAATTACGCAAGACAGCCATAAACTCGTGCTAATCATACCTAATTTACATATTGTGTAATGTTGTGGTAAATGTACGCTTTCTTGTGAGATCGGGCTCAGATATCCTAGTGTAGAAGTCAAGACCGCATTAATCGAGACCAAGACCTTTCTGAGACCACATAGTCCCAAGACCAAGACAAGACCAAGGCCACTGAGGGTTGAGATCAAGACAAGACAAAGACTTTATAGGTCGTAATCCTCAGAAAACGACTGTGATTTTGGTGCTCTAAATACATAAACTGAATTGATTTGCGGTCGAGTTACAGAAGCAGCAGTTCGAGCAAACCACTGTGACCCACAAACCCTATTACGCTGACTTCTAATTAACGTCACTCAAATAAGAACAAAGACATGATTACTACTAAATATGCAGCTATATTCGTGTTTGCAGTATGGCTAAAAAAACCTTTTCAAAATGGCCGCTCCTTGCTGCTTCTTTCTTCTCCGTATCTGTTTGAAATGTGCTTTGTGAAGAAGGGCCACGCTGGAGGCTTTTGAATCCACTGCAGCTGCTTTTTACAAAACCACAATGGCCAACGGTGATTAGCTCGCACTTGGCAAAAACGGCTAATATTCTTTCTGCTGTAGTTTTTTTTTTCCACTCCGACAATTCTCAAAGTCCTCCGCCGCTTTGATAAGAAGAAGGGAAAAAAAAAATAAAATAACCGTTTCCGCCAAAAAGATATCAGTCAGTTTTCAGTCAAATAACTTTTCACATTTATTTTCAAATTAATCTCAGCATGCCGCGTAAAAGCAATATTTGGTGAGGCTAAATAGTTTCTAAATTGTCCCCGGTTTGAAACTGCGAATTTGGGAAAGTTGAAAGTAATCAGAGCAGAGCTGGAACAAAAATCGGAGTTTGGCTTTTGTAATTGTAGCAGCAGGACGACAAAGTGAGTCAATGCCATTATTAAAGCCACGCAAGAAAAAAAAATTAGGGCTGTCAAGCGATTAAAAAGTGTAAATGAGTAGTAATTGCATGATTGTCTTTTAAATGTATTTTCCATTCTGATAACATATTTAGTTTTCATTCCTGTTTATTCTGTCTTTAACTGTAGAATCTGTTAATCTCTTGAAGTGTAAAATGATGGTTTGTAGGCTTTCCCAAAACATTAGACCAATTTGTGTTATTGATTTGTCTCACTCATTATAAGCATTTATTACACTGATCTTTCACAACAAAGAGATTATGAGGCTTTTATTGTGAAGGAGTCACAGGAAGTGTTAGTTAAAACGAGGGAAGCTTCAAGTTTTTGCCGGAGTTTTGAAAGACTATTCTGGATATTGGATCGTTTCAACAACTTGAGTGGACAAACACTGCATTTAGTGACCACGGACCGCGACTTTATCGACACACGTGAAGATAGAAACACGTACCGAGCCTCGAGGAGCAGTCTTCTCTTCCGCCAAGGTAAACAAACACACATCTCGCTCGGAAAGTCGTGCGATCGAGTGGAAAAGTGACCAAAGTCTACAAAAGTGAGCCAGCAGAGCTTTGTCTAGGACTCTTTCTGCCTATGCACTGTGTTTTTTTCATTAATCTCGCGCCAATGGAGCGCCTCACTGGTGAAAAATAAATGTATATATATATATATATATATATATATATATATATATGTGCTGTCCTCACAACACGTGACTCTGTGAAGCTAGACAGCCAGCGAACTAATGAAGAAACTCCGTAGACAAGGCGTGCTTTTCTTGTGTTTAATGGAAGTTTCTTGTATTAATGTATATATATCTTTATAGTAACTGAAAAACACAGAAAGATGTGTATTACAAACTACACTTCACAACTGATGTACACATTCAAGGTAACTAGCTCATGCACCTGTAGTAAGGCAGTTACAGCTAGCATCGTAACAATCAAAATAAAGACATCAAATAATATGAGATAATATAATATAATATAAGAACTAGGTGCTTGTGAACACAAAATACTCACAAAGACGAAAGTTTCCCAAGGTTCAAACAAATAAAGCACCTTTGCCGTGTAAGGAGTGATTTTCAAGGCACATGTCTCTGCAAAACTAGCTTGATTCTCGTCTGCGGAGAAAAACGTCATAGCTTGACTATAACAGGAGTGCTCACTCTGCACCGAAACTCAAACGATCCTTAGGGGTAAAGATGTCTCACTCTGACAAATTTCCTAAAAACGTTTTTAACTAACTTACAGTATACACATGAAATTAACTTATATTTGAGCAAATATGAACTTACTTATTACCTTTTAATTAACTTATTAAAGTCTTTTAACTGAAAGGTATAACAATATATATATATATATATATATATATATATATATATATATATATATATATATATATATATATATATATATATATATATATATATATATATATAATTTTTTTTTTTTTTTTTTTCATTTAGACACATTTGATGATATTACCACAGAAAATTTTCAACCAAAAAGTGTGCTGTGACTGAAAAAAGTTAGGAAACATTGCATTATAAATGATAATTGATGTTTTGTTAGATCCAGGGGCAACATACAAAACAAACAGGATTTGTAATTAAAGCTTATTATAACACCAAATAAGTTTTTTTTAGAAGAGAGAACAATGTAATAACGTCACCAAAAGAGTACTTTTTGCACAATCATCAGCCGCGGCACAATGGCGCGGGTAAAAACGTCTAAGACTGTTAGCTCCTCAGCACTTTCCATTTGTGTTCTTGGGTGTGAAAAAAAAAAAAAAATCATTTGGGAGTTGGACGGTCCATCTGCCGGTGTCTGCTGACAACATCAGTGTTTGCAATCCACATTACTCACTGTCTCGTTCACTAATGTCAACAGACGTCACACAATTACAGCAATAAATTTAGCTTGGACAAAATGGTGTCGCATATTTAACCAAGAAAAAAACAAATACATTCTACTGTTGTGAGTTCTTATTTTTTATAGTATAGAAAAAAAATACTACAAATAATAAGGAAAGACAGCAATCATAATTTGAAGTTGTCAATATGAAACATGTGCTATATACGTGTTAAAAACAAGCTCACATCTACCAGAGTAATATGTTCATGTTCATGTTGTAGCAACAGAGCAGAGCAGAGATTGCACATCTATTAATTTAATGTCTATGATGTCCACTGCTTTATTAAATTAAGAATAACTCAGATTTACAGTGACTTTCAATAAAAACCAGGTTACATTTGAACATGTTGACCTTGTATCTGTGACACATCTGGCACTTCCCACTTGTAAAAATGTGCTGGAAAGCTTGAACTGGTAAATACTACTCCCATGTCACGTAAGAGATCAAGAATCACCACAAAAAGTGAATCTGAGCAGTTTAACTGACACAAAAACAATGTAACATTGGTTACAGACTATTTAATGTTACTTTTGTTTAGCCTAAAAGTTACATTAGCCATAATGTTTACATACTAGTTCAAAGTGCTCCAACTGGTATTTTTAACTGGGAAATATCCCAGTTCCCAGTTACTTGGAACGCAGCAATATGTCATGTTTATGAAATCTGAAACCAAAATCTTACATACAGGTAGCACAGACACACAAACAAAATGTTGTATATAGTCCTATTCGCACGGCCTAATATTTACCTCGGGACCTCATTAAATTGTAATAATTAGGGACATCATCTGAGTTTCTACTCTCGTTCAAATTGACCAGGTCTCAGACATCCTCATGTAAATCTAAAGCCGTGCAAATGTGTATGTTTGTGTTTTCGATCCGTGAACAGTTTATAAATAAATTAATAAGGACTTAAAACTGATCAATTTCAAATGAAAAAGTTTTTTTCTACGATTGAAATGCTAAAGATTAATCAAACTACGATTAAAAGTTTGTAAACTGGAAGTATAACAACCTCGTTGTAATAGCAATGGAAGGTCGAGAAGAGAAGATGGATGTTTGGGGAAAAGTTTGGACAGAACAGTGGACAGAACGCTGCAATGTTTGGATTTTGTCACCGTAAATGGATTAAAAGAGAGAGTCTTCGGCTGTTTCATAAGAAATCTGATATTGTGAAAAGGATTTTGAATGACAGACTCAACAATGTGACGAGGAGCTACATTCACGGTCGCAGCTCAGGTCAGCTGATTCACGTTAAAACAAAGCGAAAACACAAAAAATGCTCATTATCATGAATGAAGTAATAATCTGTCGACATTTCTGGAAAATCTGTAAAACAAGAAAATTACAGAAATCGAATATGTCCGTGCGAATGCATGTAAAAAACTCACGTCATGGGGTAGTTTAAAGTTTATACGTTTTAAAGATGTTCCTAGGTAAATATTATGCCGTGCGAATAGTACTTAAGTCATACTACTAGTGCTAAAGAACCTTTTTGACCTTTTTTGTCTCCATGTAGATGTAGATTATTGCTTTGTGGGGTTGTTGAGAGTCCTATTCAAAGTCAAACATATAATCAGAACTAAAAGTCCACTCGTAGACACTGAAAGAACATAAACTTTGGCACATCTCCCACACATAGGAGCTCTGCGCACCTATTTTATATCAATGTTTGCCTTTTTTGTTGACTTTCTGGGTTGTGTTGGAGGCAGTCTATCAAAACACAATACAACACAGAACCACCAGCCATCCAGGGGCCAATGTTTGTTCCAGAACAAGAGCACAATAAGACGTGTCCCTTAGCGGCCCACAGCCAAGGCCCAAATGTTCCAGGCAGTGTAAATACAACAAAGACAACTGACTCATTCTTCTATTGTTTATCAAAGCTAGAGCTAACTTGTGCTAACATGTAAAATATAAAATAAACAATCAATTCAATATTAAATGAAAGACTGTTGGATGATCTTATGTTAAAACGATTTAAATGCATTGTGTAGTTTATGTGTTCAGCAGTAGATTTAGCATTAGCATTAGCGGGTGATTGGACCAAGACTCAAGTAAGTAATCTTTATTTGTATAGCGCATTTCACAGACACAGAGTCACAAAGCGCTTCACAGTGAGATGAGCCCCTCCCTCCTCACTCAGTGACAGTAAGCTGCCCTGGGGCAACTCAGCAGAGGCGATTCACCTAACACCTGGCGCCTCAACCTCCGACTACCACCAAGTGTTCCCTAACATGCATGTTATTGGTTGGTGGGGAAACCGGAGTGCCCGGAGGAAACCACCCAGACACGGGGAGGAACATGCAAACTCCACACAGAAATGTCCCGGGCCCATGCAGGAATCGAACCCATGACCTTCTTGCTGTGAGGCCAGAGTGCTAACCGCTCTGCCACCGTGCCGCCACCGCCACACAGTAAGTCTCAAGTTTTTGGTCTCAGGTCCAAGTGAAGTCCAAGTCAAGTTCAAGGTCAAAGAGAGACAAGTCCAAGTCAAGTCCAAGTCAAGTCCCAAGTCCGTGAGAGACAAGACCAGGCAAAAATCAGATACAGGACCTTTAAGAGAATAGGGATGCTCACCGAGCCAACGTGTGATGTCAAAATATGGGCGTTGGCAGAACCAACCAATCATTTTCCATTGGGGGCTAATTGCCAAAACCCAAAGCTTTCTTCTTGGTGTAGGCTTTTAAAGAACACAGTAGGTCTTTGGGTTGCTCTTATCAAACCTGTGAGCAAACCCAGTCATACAGCAAGATACAATCAATGGGCCTGATTTATGACACGTTCTTACAAACAAATTTGTTCTTAACTGAAAATGTCCGTCTGTAAGAACAAATCCTGAGAACACTCAACAGCAACATAAGAACAAAAAAATCAGCTGTTTCAGAATTTTATTTTTATATAATACCTACATGATTGTAGGTTATGTTTTATTTTTATAATTTATTATATGTAAAAAAAAATTAGTAACTTCACAATTTTTAAGAAGATTTTCCTGAATGAGGCCCGTTGTCTGTAAAAAAACAAACAAAAACAAACAAACAAAAAAACTCAGACGTTGTTCCGTATCTGTTTGCACACAAAAATCAAATACATGAATAGTTATTTTACAATATTTAGCCAAAATAAGGAATATTTTGTGCGACTTCAAGTAAAAATGGTGGCTTGTTGTGCATTTCCAGTTCAGATGGCACTGTTTCTAGAAAATCTAAATGAATAGCCCTGGTTTAAGCTAAGTCAGGCTGCTAAAGGCGTCTGCGTAAAAGTAAGTAGAACCCTTGACCTTCTACACCACCATTATGCCTTTGACTCCTTCCCCTGCACACTTTCCTCACTTTCACTTTGCTCCATGCGGAAAACTTCCCAAACTGTGCTCCATTTGTCCCAAGGTGCCCCTGAGGCTGGAGTGGAAGGACAGAGCACCGAGAGAAGAGAGAGTAGATCAGGGCTTCCAATCTGGCCAAGGAGAAAACAGAAAAAAAAGTGAAAAAGTCTGCGGTGATGGGCCCGAGCTGGAGGGCGCGCTGTGGACGATCCCTGCTCCAGATGGTCAGGAGAGGTAGCACTTCCAAATATTAATTACACGGCAGGAGCGTCGGGAGGTGAGAGCGAACAATGGTCGGATATTAAGCACGAGCAGGTGTGAGAGTCCTGTACCCTAACACTGACCCTAACTGACCTTCAGCTGGGGTACAAAAATCTGATTCTAAATGTGTCCAGGTCAAAATGTTTACAGTACACTTAGGGCTGGGTGTAAAATCTTCATATCACAGTATTGTTGAAGCCAGATCATGAAGTGGATTTATCATTAGTGCCTGACCGATTACGTTTTTAAACACTGAAATTGCGAAGATTAATGACGACAATTAAGCATTAGCAAACGTGCTACGCCAATAACTAGTTTGCTGATATGTTTGTGAGTTTGCAAAGTTACAATTGGACTGAAGTGAGAAAAGTATTATTTAATAGTGTATTTCTTACTTACTGTAGAGTCTAAACTCAGGTGACTTGTGAATGTGTGTTTCCAATCTGTAAACTGTGAAAATAACTGCAGCGCGAATCACCTAAATGTGACATAAACAGAAGCTTACCCCAGGGACACACTGCAAGCGTATTTCGCGCTACGCAAGCCCTACGCGCGTTAAAAATAGCCCAACGATGCACGCGTATCGTTTAGAAAACATGTAAAGTCAATGAGACCGGCCCCACAACCGGCGCTTGACGCGCGTAGCGAGCGTGACATCGTGCGAGCGTTGGGCGCGTGAGAATCGGGAGCGAAAGAATCCAACCTATTTTTTTTGTCGCTTGACGCTGGTGTAGCTGCGTAGAAGCGTAGAATACAGAGAATACAGAGAAATCAGGCTTCTACAGTTGTATGTGTGTACTTGCCATCAGCACCACACGTCCTGGGACAGACCTGGACTGTGTGACGGAGCCCTGCTTCAATAGGACTGCCTGCTTGAGTTTTCATATTTACTATTGAAAACCTCGCGTTTGCAGTGATCAGCCTTTCCAGAGGGGGAATAGAAGCCTATTCATGTGGTTATTTTCACTATAGACGGGATACATGAGCAGAAACACAGACAGACAAACTTGAACAGCTTTCCCATTGAGAAACACCGGGTGAGTGGCTCGCGTTGACACACCACAGGCGCGCACGGGGCATCTGCTGCGATTGGCGGTGTGGCCACCCATGCGTGGACGCACGGCTGTAGTTTCGCTTGTTCACGCACATCATTTTTGTCGCTTGCTGTGTATCTGGGCCCTTAGACACTGACCTGTCTAAAGTAGAAGTGTTTTTTCTGCTCTGATCACACGGGACAGTTCTGTCAGGACTGATGCTCCTAAAGCCCAGTTTTACAAGGGCGGAGCTAAGAGGGGCATGGGGCCGGGGCCATGGATGTATTATTAGAGCTGGATTGGAAAATTTCCCCATAGACTGCCAATGCATTTTTTGGCTCTTCAAACAGCTCGTGCTCTTTTAACACCACACCTTCAGCTTTAAAAAAGGTCTTATTTTGAAGGCATTTCTCTCTGGTTTGACAACATAAACTTTTTAAATTGTTTCAATGCCTCAAATGATTAAACAGTGTTTAGCCTAGCTTAACGCTCCCCTACCATTGCTCTGATTGGTCAGAACTGATCACGTCACTATGGGAGGTATTCAGAAAAGAGCGTGGTAGAAAAAAACATTTTTGGCGTCAGGGCGCCACTGAGCAGAAGCCATTGAAAACAACGGGCCGCCATCTTGGATTCATCTTCCAGTTGTAGTTGTACTTCCATGGCTGGGGCCCCTTAAATCTGGTCCTCCATTGAGACCTTTTTTTTTTTTAACTGCCTCGGATATTTTTAGATATAGTAAAATTACACACACATCACATCTGAAAGACACCAAAATACAGGAAATTCTTTAGGATTATATATATATATATATATATATATATATATATATATAAATGTATTTGTAACAAAGGGCTTATGATCTAAGGCTCATAACTCCTGGTGGTCGATTTATGATGTGACTCTTTAAGGATGACGACTGAAAATTTTGGCCTCTGACCAGTTTTATTACAACACTGGGTATTTGGCATTAACTTTCATAATTCAATATTTAAATAACTGTAATTTCAAACATTATTAATGTTTTGTTTTTTTAAGTGAAAGGAATGTTTCTGTGATTTGTTTTAAGTGAAACATTTAGCTCTGGAGGATTAGGCTCCTGCAGTATATAAACCCAAACATGCACAAACATAAGTGGCCCAAACCGCTCCAAAGTGAACCGGTCTGAGTGATCTGGGCTAATACAAACATGGCCAAACATTTCTACATTTTCTCCATTTCTGTAAAACCCCACCACAGAATCAGAAGTCCAAGCAGCTTCTCTAGACGTTTTATCATATGAAAATTGCCTTCACAACAATCCGAGGTTATTTGGTTTCCACATAATTGCTCTGATGTGGACTGTGCGGACGCCGGCTAAGTTCATCTGCGTCGACAAACATCCCTATCAGAGGATTGCATTGCACGCTTCCATATTTATTTATTTTGTCTTCTTCTTCTGGCTGATGTTTTATTTACGTCCCATGCAGTATTAATAGGGATCATCTGCACGTCAAGGGTAAACCCGATAGCGCGGTGCGGATTGTGATGGGAGGGGCCTATTCACCGTATTTACAGAGCATAGTGCTAATTAAAAGATTGCTTTACACTATGGAAGGCTGGACAAAAGGTGGCTCTGCTCGCACCGGGCTCATCTCCTGAACCGTGCAGGGCTTTTCAAATCAGCAATCTCAGAAAGAGAATTAGGTCTCAGTAAAAATGCATTCATGAATATCATACAAAGACCGTTAAAGGATAAAAGTGCGCATGACAGGTTAAGCTACATTTTTAATAAAACATGATTATGATTTCGTTAAATATTTAGCTTGTTTTGGTGGAGTTCATTATCGTCTTATCAAATCAAATCAAACAACACACACAGCAAAATACAAATTGTTTTCTTTAAAATAATAAAATGTAAGTGCATTAGGCTGGGTAGAGAAGAACCAGGTGAGAAAGCACCACCAGAGGAACCATTTGCACGAGGAGCAAAGTCACCTGCTCCAGAGGAAAGACTGGAGAACCTAGATTTGATCAAAGTAATGAAGTAGGTCAACAATAAAATAGGTATTGTCCAGTGAATATGACATAAGTGGAGGGGAATAAATGTTACCTAGCAACCACATTGGAAATCTGGGCCAAAATCAACCTAAATAACACTAGTTTACACAAAAGAGATATGCACCACCTCAAATTCTGCATCTTTAGTGTCTGTGTGAAAGTTTAAACTCCAGGTAAACTGTCAGTTGTGTGTAAACTGTGTTTGCGTTTTGGCGCTTTTTGACAACAAATGTGGAGAGACTCTATTTTAGAATGAGAATTACTTCCTGTAACTTTCAGTTGTCATTTTCTTCATAATTTGCAGCTTAACTGCTGTAAAACTATGATAAATGTTTACCACAAAGACTATCACACCAAACTAAGTCCAAGGCTTCAAATCAATTACTTCATCATTAATTTAAAGTAATTGTATTTATTGCATTGCATTTTCCATTTATATTGTCATTGTCAGCCAATCAAATATTAATAGTTTTGTTTGATAAAAAAAAAAAAAAAAATATGTATGAAGTGTTATTTCGTTTTATTTTCTGATTTTGAACATTCACAAAAGTCTTTCTTTGACACTAACCGTGATTGTAAAATGTCATTTTGTGACAGCCCTAGTTGTGACTATAGTTACAGTTATTGATTATCAGTACAATTAGCATCTGAGGGAACGCTCACTAACGGACCTCCATTAATGAGAACAGTACATATATTCTAATGGGGAACAACAGATTTGTGGCTAACTACTCAACAACTACAACAGCACTTTGCTTCCCTTGAAATGTAATTTTCGACTTCCTTCATCAGTGTTTTGTTCACTTATCTAATACATTCTGAGCCTCCAAATTGTTAGTGGTCTCTATGCTAACAACTTCCTTTAGCATGCTAACAACAGCAACAACAAAGAAACTTAGCGGGGCAGACCTGAGCAAACTGCAGCCCGGGGCGGGGCCAGACGTGGCCCTTAGAATGTTTCAATGTGGCCCCCAGGACATTTTTGTGAATAAGTCTTACTGTTTCTATTTCTTTTATTCAATTAACTTGTCTATGGAGTAGCTTATGTATCGTTGTCCTAATGTTATCACAACAAATGATCAAAGAAGTAGTTTAAAACCCTATAATTTAGAAAAAAGTGCCGCAATAATCCCAATATGTTTTTTTATGATTTTCTGTGACTTTAACAAATATAAATGTCATTAAACTTTCTTAACTGATGTTTTAATCTCATATGTTAGGCTATCTAAGGTTACAACTGACAAATGACATTTTTTATCCTTTCTGTCAGCTTAAACTATAAAAATATAGTCATGCTAACTACTAGCACGATTGACTCCATTTCGGCAGGTGACTCGGATTGGGGAACGACACCCCCAAAGCAGGCCACGCCCCCAAATACGACTCATTGCTAACTGTATCTGAGGGAAACACAGTGAATATAAAATACTACCATAATAATAATAATACTTCATCTCCTCATGCAGCTCTACTTAAACACACGGGATCTGGGTGGACGGTCCCGTTAGCAGACTGCAGAGAGCCGTGTCTGTGAGCTGAAGATAGGTCTGAGGAGTCTGTAACGGCACCCACGGGCTTTGTCATACATGATATAGATCAAATTAATTGTCACAAGCAGCTACTGGCCCGGACAAACCCACACATCATCGAGAGAAAAGGAGTTGTCAGAGTGAACCAGACGAGGCCAAACTTATAACTTTATTTGGCTGCAGGGATGTCCGTTTGAAGAAAGTCCAACAAAGATACAGCTTGTGTACCTTTAGGTAAACCGATATGAACCGCTGCAAATGTTTAGAGCAATAGATTCATGTTTGTACGTATTTCCTATTTTTCCTATTTTGTAAAAATGGCCATATGACTTCTGTAAAAAGTCATAGGGCCATTAAGTTAAATTAACTAAATCTTTGTGTTGATAGAACTTGACAATGTAAAGGGAGAGAGAGAATAGAAAGCAAAAGGCAGAGAGAGACAGGGAGAGAGAAAATCTAGAAAGAGGGAAAAGAGGAAAGAGAAAAAGAGAGAGAGAGAGAGAAAGAGAGAATGTTTATTAAGGACAATGTACAATCTTGCATTTAGCACAATGGCGGACATGTTTGCACCAGATTCTAACTTACAGCTAATTTACATCTGTAGTCCTGGGGAGGGGAGAGGGGAGGCACATTGGACATGCGTTTAGATGTAGGAGGAAATCTACGCAGACACGGGGAGAACATGCAAACTCCACATAGAAAGGAACCCGGGACCTTCTTGCTATGAGGCCAGAGTGCCACCGTGTCGCCCGGTTAGCGCTCTGGCCTCATAGCATAGAAAGAGAAAGGGAGAGAGAAAGAGAGAGAGAGAAAAAGAGAGAGAGAGAGAAAAGAAAGAGAAAAAAGTCAGAGTGTGTGAGCAAGAGAGCAAATAGAGAAAGAGAAAGTGAGGGAACAGAGAGAAGGAGGAGAGGAGGTTAGTGTGAGCAAGAGAGAAAAAAGGAGAGAAAGAGAGAGGGAGGTGAATGTGAAAGCGAGAGAGCAGGAGAGAGAGAGTGCAGGAGAGAAAGAGAAAAAGTGAAACCGCCCTATGACTTTTTACAGTGTAGGTTTTAGGATAGTTATTAGGTTCCAGCAGGTTAAGATCATGTTTGTTGATTAGTGTACTTTTTTTTTCCTTCATATTTTGCTATTTGTATGTTTTATTTGCCTGTTTGTGTAAATAAAAAAAGTTCCCAGTTGACAAAAAATATTTAGCTACTTTCAAAATGTAAACACATTTTTTAAAAACCTTCAATTCCAATGCTTTTTTAATGACATACAGGAGGTCCAGACTTCGGCCCATGAGGATGAATATATTGACCTTAACACGATTTAGATAGCTAGTATAAAACATAAATGCACCTTAAAACTTACTTGACACACAATTAAACCAACTTTCAAGCCTTGTTTTGCTGCTGAAAACAACAACAACAACATCAAAAGTGACGCTCTAATAATGTCACTTGACCTAATAAAAGATCATACAAACAAGCTCTGTCTATTAGCATGCTTTTACCACTGTCTACTATAAATCCTGCATGGTTGCATGTTTAAACAAAGCCACAGGTCTGACCATGATGTCATCAAACCAGATGGTGAAAGCCAGTTTTTACTTTTACAGTGTTAGGTGTAACTTAGGTATACATACTGTAAATAAATGACAGTTAAAGGTGCTATACACAATATTTGTTTAAAGGTGCACTGTCTAACTTTCTGGAGGTGAAAATTCAACATCACAATTCAAAACAAATATGAAGATAAAGTAATTCTTTAGAATATGTTTATTGGGGATGAATAGGTTTCATGCCACAATGTGAGAAACTTTAGATAAACTAACTGCTTTTCCGTAGAAATAAGCAAGGGGGCGCCCTCCTCTTGGTCAAATAATTTTGTCACCATACAAGCCCGCTCATAGTAAAATTACATATTTTTGCCATTTTTTTTAGAGTCACAAAGAAAAACAAAAACAAGAAAAACAACTTTTTTTTTCAAGCTTATTTTTGGCCAAAAAGTTACACAGTGCACCTTAAAGTAAACAAACAAAAATAATGAATTTTATGCTTCCCACATCAGTCCCGTTTTGTTCACTTACCTAATACAGTCTGAGCCTCAGAAATGTTCCTTATAATGTGTTTTAAGTTTCTTTCTCACAGCAGTTAGCCACAATGCTAACAACGATAATAGAAAATACTTAGTGGAGTTTAGTGAACAAATGGGGCATTATTAGATTTATTACTATTACATTGTAGACTCATTTCCACCTGCATAGATCGTGCCGTCAAGATTAAGGTACTTGTATTGTCCCCGCGGGGAAATTTGTCCTCTGCATTTGACCCATTCTTCAGTGCCTCTGGGTCTTTTCATCAGAAGCTGAAACGCTAAATAACTCAGCCTAATACATTACTTTGGAAAAATGTACTTTACAGTAGCTTACAAAGCACTTTTAGTGGAAAACCTCCAAACATGACTTAATCTATAGTTAAAACTCTTCTTAGTCAGAGATGTGCCGTTTGCTGGGTTTAACATTCTAGAAATCAGAACAGTTAAAGTCCTTTTAATAACATTGTGTTGTGCAAAGAAATATTTCAAAAAAAATATTTTTACAAATTCAAAAAGTGGAGATTTCTGGGGCAGCGAAACCCAATAAACTTTTGAATTTACGAAATAAATGTATTTTAAACACTATTCATTTTAGCTTCCCCCAGTCTGACTGAAATAACACAAGCCTGGAGAGTGTTGTGATGTCATCTGTTTACTTGCTATTTAAACCTGCCTTATCAACTCATTTAATGTTTACTTGTGTTTAAATGCAATGATAATACATATCATTACAAATGTGATCGAATTAATCAATAATTGCACAAAGGGCGACAGATGCTCACTGTAATGTGTTTAAGTTCATTTACTGAGGCAGTAACTCAGTAGTGTAACTACAATTGTGATGAGCAACTAATGACTTTTTAAAGTCACTTTTTTTCCAACACTGCCTTTAAAAACCTTGCCATGAAACAACTAAAAATAATTTCACCAATTTTAAATATGGCGATAACAACTTATTGACTTTTTGAGATGCAGCAAACTATATTTAAACCATTTTCATTTTAACTCTGAAACCATTTGAAGCAGCAAATATAGAGACTTGAAACTTAAGCCTGGACAACCCAAACTGATTTAAAATGAACAACCTCAGCACCTTAAGAACAGTTCAATCGACCAGCATCACACCTTTGTCCATCTCTTACTATGACTTACATAAAACTGCACACTCACCGCTACGGCAGAAAACCACATAATCCCACATTTTCTTCGCACTTCCTCTCACAAAGACTTTCTCCAAACTTCATTCTTCCTCTTCCACCATCTGACTCTACCAACTCCACCAGCGCCTTCTGTCCCACATTAGCAGAACACGGCTGTATTTACTCCTCAAGCGTCCTAATGCTCGGGGAGGTTGCTAAGCTAGTTACCTAGTCGGGCTAATTAACCCCCAGAGGTTTATTATCAGGAGCAGGGGGCGGCCATTTGCGCGGGCCTACAGGGCACAATCAGCTCCCCGACTCTCTACATTGTATATGGGCTAAAAGTGTTGGAGTAAACACTATGTCCGCCCGGGGGAACTGCACCAGAGCCAAAGACGGGAGAAAGAAGAGAGAGAGAACCAGGCTTGTAAATGAACTCCTCCAGGATTCACCACGAGAGCGCAGGCAACAGGGCAGAGCGGAGCAGGCGGACACGAGACTGGGAGTGTGTTGGAAAGACGAGCATCACAATGGTCTTTCTACGTTCTTTTCTGTAAAGTCGGATCGTTCAAAAGGTCTCTTATCGTCACATAGTCATGCCGAAAACTAGCTGAGTGATTGACTGCTTTGTCTCCGAAGAAAACAAAGATATACAACAAATTGTGACGGCAACGTTTAGGCTTCAAGTTACTAAAATGGGTATGTTTAGGACTGGGTATTGGGGTAGGTTAAGATTGACCCGTTAAACCCAAAGAAATGTCACCACGTGGGTTTAACCAAAATTCGTGGTTATTTTACTTTTTGTCTTTTTGTAACATATTGACATAAAAAAAAAAAAAAAAGATGTGAAATAATATAATGACATTTTCTTCTGTTTCAAGCAGATACATTAACAATATTTTTGTGAGTTTTTTTCTGTAGATGTATAAAGAGGAAGTAGAGTTGAGCAATTATATAAAATTTTAGATAATATTGTGATTGTTTTTAAGAGTATATTCTGCTGGAAAAACATTGTACAAAAGCGTACCTTTTACACCATTTCCAGTCAACTGCAATTTGCCCAAAGCCATTAGGATTCATGTAGATTCTCGCGAGAATGCTCATTTTATGACTTGAAAGTCGCATCAGATTGCCTTGACCTCCGGGAAAAGGAGACTCTCTACAGATTCTTTCCGCAATCTTGGATGTGCGCTTTCACTGCTCCAGGGTCAGTGTAAATATTGGTTTTAAGCACTTTCTAAAGCAGGGGTGTCGAACTCAGTTTGACAAAGGACCACATTGGCATCGTGATTGTCCTCGAAGGGCCGGTTGTAACTAAAATTTACCTTACTAATCTTTGTTATACGACAAAAAGTAAATATCTGTATTTAATTTTTGCATAATATTTAAGTGACAATTGATAAATACAGCTGCATTAGTTTAAAAAATGACTTAATCTTTAAGTTTAAGACAAATCATTTCATTAGGTTATACACCAAGATTAAACCTGGTCCTAAAATAAGATTAAAGCAAACCTTATAAAGACTTGGAGGGCCGCATAAAATGATGTGGATGGCCGCATCTGGTACCCGGGCCTTGTGTTTGACACGTGTGTTCTAAAGGGTCTTTCACACCAAGCTGCGGTCCGCCCATCTGAACCGGTCTGGCAACTTTTGCCGACAGGCGGCTCATGTGTTTGGTGTGAATGGCGCTGTCGGGGGTTAGAGGAGCGCAGAGCAGGTTGTGGAAGCGAGCTTTTGAAGACTTGCTTGTGGTATCTGCATTGCCTGCGATTGCGAGTTGTCGCATATGCAGCTGTTTAATTGGCCCGTGGCTACAGCAGAATCTGCGCAGGAAAATCATGCGGAAAACTGAAAATGCAGCTTACGGAAAAACAATATTTAGCCAAGCATGGATTGTTATTATTTACCTGGGTTCAAATGAGATTTAAGTATGGAGGAGAATGGCTACTATTTGGACTGAGGAAAACAAAGATGGAGAAGTTGCAGCGACGGCAGTACGAAGGCTGGACTGTAGCGGGAAATAGGAGTTGAGCTTAATCCGTGAGGTAAGATGAGAAACATCTATCTTATGTTTCGTCCTTTTCGTCAAGCATTATCCACATCACATGCATGTTCACTCTCGGTGTTTGTTCGGCGACTGGTGACTGTTTGGGTTATGTTTGTGTGAATGTTCTTTTACATTACCAAAGAGACTTGAATAGATGCTGTGTCGCTCCTTTCTACCAACAGCGACCGGGGCTTGCGTTGGTGTGAACGAGCCTTAAGTCTTGTTGCGTCTGTTCTTGGAATAAGAGCTAAATGCATTTGTTCTATTGGCAAATCTTTATTCAAGAAAGTCAAAACATGCTCAAATCACTGTGAACACTAAGTCAATATTAAGAAGACTTGTGTTGGATCAAACTAAAGCAGGCACAAAACATTGATTACAGCTGTAAGGACTGAGAAACTTTCAAAGCATCCCACTTTTTTTGCGTGTATGCTGCAAATATGACACGATTTTATGTTCTGCATCACAAACACGTTCATTGGTAACCAGTGCATGAGGATATTTAGTGTCTTTAACTCTCCTAAATCTAGTCGATGAGTTTGTATTTGCTAAAAGCCTTCCATTTCTTTTTAAATCCATACATCTGCTACCTAAGATTAATACATAAGCAAGTATACATTCTGGGTTTGAGGTAACAACACACTGCAAAGATATTTTATGTTTATTTTGTCCAATTCTGCACAATGCACATCCAAGCGAAGGTCAACCCACTTGCATTCGTCCACATACATTCATCCCACAGCAGGTACATTGAGATGTCGCCCCAAAATAGCAGCGACACTAATCGCTATATCAGCCCCGGTCTTTTCTGGTCTGATTTCACAGCTTCCAGTGTGCTCATTATATCTGCGACGCCAACTCGAGTGTATCTGACAAAAACACAGCCATGCTTTTATCAGATCCTCAGTGGTTTGTGTGAATCCCATCAGATAGCTCGGGTTAGGCCGTGGCATCTTCAAATCGCTTTTTTCCATAAATATCTCAAGGTTTTTTGTAGGAAAAGTAGGCTTTACATTGGGTTGAAACTATGAAATTAAGCTGTGAATCCCATTTGTAGCAGAAGCAATCCAGAAGCTTCAACTCTGCTAATTTTGTTACTCCTTCTGCTGTTTAAGTGGAAAGACTTTTGACATTTCAGGAAAAGTTTTTTTTTTGAGCAGTAAAGTTATGATGATGAAAAATGGTTGTCATTTTTATATGGTTAAAAATAGGTTTTGTGGCCTGTCTTTTAGTGAGTTACACTACACAACAACAAATATCAATGCTAACAATGAATAAAATCCCTCCAAATATGTCCGCCCTCATCTTACATTTATGTTTTTTGTCCAAAAAAGGTTTGTGTATCATTTGTGATTTTAATTTTAATTTTTTTTTTTTTTCCAGAAACATTATAACCTTAGTTGGAAAAAAAACTAAAGTAAAGTTTGGCTCTAATGCCATCGATCACTTAGCATCTACAGCTAGCCTGGTATGATTTGTTTTTTTACCCCTATAGTCGTTAGCATTAGCACACAAAAACTCATCTTCAATCCACAGAGTGTGAGTTGTACAAACTTATCAACACAAGACAAAAGTCAGTACCTCATGACAAGCCAAGGTTGAGTTTGCATACCTTTTAGTGTTTCATTGTAGATAAAAATTAGCATGTAAACTGTGTTTAATCTAACAGCAAGCAAACTTAAAGTTGAGCATACTGATTTTGCACATTGTAGGATTCTAATGGCCACCAGACGTCTTCTTTCACGTGTTACTATAGCAGACAAATGCCGTTACCCTCTCTCTGCTCTCCCGGTCTGCAGTGTGACTCTTAATTTAACCCTACGGTCTCACACGCTCAGTGCTTCCTCGGGGCTCAGATTAAAACACACTTTGACTTTGCATCAGCAACACACCTCTAACACACGACTAGAGTAGTTCGACATGCTAAAATCAGCTGTGAAGTGGTCTCTTTCTGGATACATGGAACACCAGGGGCTTGATGATTGGACCAAAGAAAACACAGGCTCAGGAGAAAACCAGACGGAAAAGAGCAGATAGAAACATGACAATTATGTTCCTCAACAAATGCTGACTCGATCCTGGAACCCACTGCCACATTTCCTCAGATGAAAACTTTATTTGTTGCTCTGATAGACTTAACAAAGCAAAGCTAGCGCATTAGCTTCAACTGTTTGTCAAGGCAAAACACTATTAAAAAAAACCATAATCTAACCTCAATGCATTTATTTTTAAAATCCAGCATAGAGTTGCAGGGGCTTTGCAAAAAAGTAAAATAAATGCAAAACGGTGACAATAAACCCTCGTGTCACAGCGCCACAGACTTGGAATTATTAGATGTCTTTTTGTGAATCACTCAAATTGATGCTAGGAAGAAAAAGTGTAATTCAAGTACATTTTCTTTTTTTATCTATCCTCAGGAGTCTGGACTTACAGTTGAAAAAGCACCGTTGTTAGCTAACTACAAGAGTTTATCAAGTTACATTCAGGTGAAAAAACGGCGAGAAAAACACTGTCGGACGTCTGTCTGATTGGTTCATACCTGATCCAAACAGCTGCTCTCGTCCCGTTTCATTGTTTTATTCAAAGAAGTTTCCCCAGCTCAGCGGACGGAGAGAAGCTCTTACTACATAATGCATGCACAGTAAGGCGGAAAGTGACGATGACTGAAAATCCCTCTATTGGAAGTTGCACTAATTTTCTTCATACATTCAATAAGAGATAGATAATATAGACCTAGTTAGTCAATGTTTTTATTATTTTTTGTATCTGTCCCTATCCAAACAAACCAATATCCAATAATTTTCTTGTTCCCTTTAGGGGTCACAAGTGACTGGAGCCCAAACTTGTAACAAAATCCTAACCCTTGCCGTGTAGCACAAAGTAAATTGTGACAAAACAGTAAACTGTCTGGAACACGATTCAAACCATCAATCATTTCAGTTAAGAGCAAACTGCCCCTCCACCTGAGTCTGCGTCACCCCAAAAACCACATTCCACTTTACATTCCACCGATGTCGACATGCAGCCCAGGCGGATATTAAAACCCTAAATAATCCTGTTCTGCGCTCCTTTGTTCCATCGATCATGTACGTTTTAGACATATACATCTGCCAGTTATGGTCCAGCCCTGTTCTCAAAACAAACTGGGATATGCTTTCAAACTTCACAGCATTTTCTTTTGGCAGAAGAAGATGAATAGTGGTGATGCGTTTGTGCTAGGACCAGCGTTTTCAGTGGTCTAAAGCTGCACAACGGAAGCACATCACTCTGAAGATAGCTGCGGTCTCATGGTTTAGTTATGGGACAGCAGAATCATATCTTTTGGGTCCATTTTCTGGCGTGTTCCCACATCAGAAGGACCAGGAACCTGGGAGGACAATGTGGGGACTAACTTAGCTCCTGCTCTAGGGTAAGTACTTTTCCCTTAGACTGAGAACCTTTCAGTGACGTAATTTATGATGTTGTTGATGAACGTTAAATGCCATGCAACACACATGAACAACAACAGGCATGTCTGAAAGTTTTTGTAAACATAATAATGGCATTAAAGTTTACTGATGTCCGTGAGAGATGGACAGAGGCAGAGGTCCAAGCATCGATAAGTTCGGAGAATCTTGTTCAGCGGCGATGCGCGAACTTTTACACACGTGTTTGTGATGTTTACTTTGAAAACGTTCAAAACAGGATTGTTTCACTTCCCACTGTGTATTTAGTGAGCACTGAGCTGGTTTTAACCAGGACTATCCCAGAACTGGACCAGGTTTTCATCAGGACTGAAAATATTAGTTACCAATGTAACTATAGTTCTATGAGTAACTAAAGGTAAAACCATGAGATTGGTTGTATACATTTCTGTTTAGCCTAAACAAGATGAAATAACATTCTGACATTCTATCAAAACTGATGAACACTGGTGATATTACTATGTAAAACTGAGTTTTTTGAACTATAAATTAGACATTTTTAAATTTTGTGCTAAAATTACGCATTTAAGCCAAAATACCATAAAATGTGCATTGTACACTCTAAAAAATGAAGAACCTTAAATATACTTTAAAAATCATCTTTTGGAGAAAAAATATCTTAAAATATCTATTTATTGAACTTTGTGTCTAAAATGTGATTAATCGCGATTAATCACATGGTTGAGCTGTGGTTAAAATTGTAATCGCTGCCCAGCTCTAATTATTTCATTCGTCAAACTGCATGTAGAAGCTGCAGCCTGTAACTGGGGCATCCGGGTCTGCAGCTTTACCCTCTCTCAGCGTTTTGCCGGGTCGCTCGTTGCATTTGTCAAAGTGTTGCTGACAGTTAGAGCTGGAGAAACCTATACGAGGAAGGCTTTATAATGGAGATGCCACTGGAGTATGCATCATGTGAGCGTAGGCCGGACCTCGGACAAGTCATTTCACATGTGATGGGCTCTGGCTGGGTGTTAGTGGAAGGATGTCGCAGCAGTTTTTCACATGGACGAGGCATGGCTGAGTTATGGCGCACAGTCAGCTCAGCGTTCAGTCTGGAGTGTGCAGAGAAAAGGAATTTGTCTTCTTTCTTTAACATTCTGGTTCTTGTTTTGTATTGGCTTCTACGTTTGTTGTTTTAAAGGATTGGCAATTTTCTTGTGACTTGCTCATTAAATAAACTCATTTAAAATACACTGTTTGAGGTTTTATTATAACAGTGTTCTTTCATCATTAGTTAGTCACTCAAAGTTGTATTTGGATTGATTCGTGCGTGCATGTTCTTCTGACACTGCCTTGGTGGCATTAAAATTGTGAAAAGTGAGAGTTTGTGGTAAAATATAGTCAGTAATTTGATACTGTTTGAACCTGATCGAGGTCCTAAGAAAGTTTAACTCGCAGTATAGTGACTTCTCAGGCCAACTGCTCAAAGTGAAAAGGCTCAGGGCTGGTGGCCTTAACGGTTGCAGGATCAAAACTACCATCAGTGTGTGTTTTCTCATCTTCAATTATACATGCAAAGACAAATACAGTACTCACATGAAATGTTGTGCTTCTTCTTCCCACATGCTGTACTGTATGTATTCAAAAGGAATCTTGAAGTGCAAATGAGTAACTAGACCAGTGTTGCACAGAGCCTCAGCTGCTGTAAATCTCAGCACATAATACAAACGTCATCAGCTCAGATAGAAAACTCGCATCACTCACAAAGCTGCGATGGCTGTCCATATTTTGTGCTGTCAATCAATGCGTGTTCACACTCTCTGGGCGTGCCTTAAAAGGTCTGCAGGCATCTCCCAGAAGACTGTTTGGACTGTGGTTGGGGCGGAGCAAGTCTTAGTGTCACTTTAAACAGTTTCTATAACTGTTTCAGTTTTACTAGATCTGTAATTACTGGCATTGTCAGCACAATCTTGCTTCTCGCAATAAAGTTTGCTGAATAAATCCTTGGTCCTTGAGCTGTACAATCTAGACCAGTCATGTTCAAGCTGCAGCCTGGGGGCCAAACGCGGCTCTTGACCCTCAGATTTCCTACTAGATTGGCCATATTTACAAAAAGTATAGTTTTGAATGTTCAATTCTTCTTTCATAGTTGAAACAACAAACAGATACAAGCCTGAAATTAATGGTAATTGCCCTATTAAAAGTGTGGTGGTTCATTCAAAATTGGTCAAATGTAAATTTTTTTATTATTCACTTCACCCTCTGCTTCATTTAAGTTTCAAAATGAGGCCCAATATGAAAAAAAAGTTTGGACACTCCTGATTTAGACCATTTGAAATCAAAGACATACTATGATTGTGGTCTGTGACTGAATCTTGATCACAGAGTTAGCCTTTCTTATGTTTACATGTAAACAACAGAAATAACACAAACTGTTTTTCCCCCTCTTCCTTTTCTTTAATTTGGTAAAACTCATTTGAGTTTACCAAAGACAGCATAAAACCTGATTCACTCATCTTAAGACAGATAACTCCACTCACCTTACCATCCAGAAATCCAAATTCTTTAATGAGAGATGACCAAAGCAGTGGACTTCAGTCTGACATTTCACTCTAAATGCCGACTCCAAGAATGGCATCAGGCATAAAATCTAGCAAACGTGTTGAACTGATAACTCCTGATGAAGAAACAATCAACCAAAAACTTAATAACAACACGTGATAAAATACTTTCTCCTTATAAACGTGCCGTTAGTAGTAGAGCTGGCGAATATACTCGAGTTAAAGACGAATTATGTAACGGCAAAGTGGGACTGAATAAAACGTCCTGTTACGTTGCCATCCTTTAGTGACCTCCTCATTTAGCCGGCCAATTTAAAATGTCTCCTTTGACTTGTGCAAATGTGCAGGTAGCAATTACCGGGCTCTCCTCAAATAATTGTCCCACCACGGCGACGGTTTAAATCAGCCAGGCCCCCGCTGAGAGCTGCTTAGGCTGAGCGAAACTCACCCTGCATTAGAGGGGTTTTGTTTGGCTGTTGGGCTACGATATGCAACTCAAAAAATCTAGTGTTTGTTTATTTAAGTATAAACGTTAATACTGTATATGGCTTTTTCTTTTTGTACAAACAGTAAATTGATGTAAAACAGCTTAGAAAAAGGAAAAGATCCATTTACTTCCTGTGCAAAACTGCAGAACTGATAAACGTCGTCATTGTAAGATTTTAAGCAGCAGAGGCTTTACCATGAATCTGATTATTTTTGAAAAATCACAATTAAATACAGAAAAGTGGGCGGGATAGGTGGTAGGTGAGGACATGACTTTTCTGAGCTGCAGGACAATATTAGCTTACATGCAGGAATCAATAAAACATTGAGTGAACTAATCATGAAAAAAGATTGTTATAACAATGGTTTAAAAAATACATTTTACACAATAGTCACACAATAGCTTTGCCTGCCCAGTAAAGCAACTGCCATATTTTAGTGTCCAACCATAGCCTCATGGATTAAGGACTTTATTATATGATTTAATGGGGGCACTCTGTCGCTTGTGCTGCTTCAGTTTGTACTCAAATACATGTAGAGCTAGAAGCAGAAAATGGATAAACACAAGATTCACCAGGACCCTGAAGAGTTGTTTTGGACAGCACACTGGACAGTGTGCAAACAGCATGGTGCATGAATGACAGACGACGACCGGTAACCTGATCAGATGGAGCCCAAAGCTCTGACGCTCGTACTAGTTACATCACAGATTTTTCTTCCGTGACCAAAAGTTGTCCAATAAGTAAAGTTATTTTACTTCTTCATACATGGAGTGCTGGAACAACCTGTACATCATAAAATAAAATAAAAGATCATTGTAACAGTGCTCTATAGGCTTACATTCATTTTCATTCATTCATTCATTCATTCATTCATTTTCCACTGCTTAATCCTGTTGTTGGGTCGCGGGTGACTGCAGCCTATCCCAGTAACTTTGGGCCTTAGGTGGGGAACACCCTGGACAGTGACCAACTTGCCGCAGGGTTAGACATTCACTCTCTCATTCACAGACAACATTTGTAAGTAAGTAATCTTTATTTGTCTAGCGCATTTCACAGACACAGAGTCACAAAGCGCTTCACAGTGAGATGAACCCCTCCCCTCCCCACTCAGTGACAGTAAGCTGCCCTGGGGCAACTCAGCAGAGGTGATTCACCTAACACCTGGCGCCTCAACCTCCGACTATCACCAAGTGTTCTCTAACATGCATGTTATCAGTTGGTGGGGAAACTGGAGTGCCCGGAGGAAACCACCCAGACACGGGGAGGAACATGCAAACTCCACACAGAAAGGTCCGGGAATCGAACCCGCAACCTTCTTGCTGTGAGGCCAGAGCGCTATCCGCTCTGCCACCGTGCTACCATTTGTTAGCTTACAGATAGGCAAATAATAATAATGCATTGCATTCATGTAAACCACGCAATTCCACCTTTTTGCCAACTAAAGTTACACATTTTTGTAACTACAGGCCTAAACTTGGCTGATAACCAAAAGAAAATGTTCCCATGTGATTTCAGCCAATACCTGTACACATGTGTATGAGATGCTAAGAAAATAGTGTATTTATTTGACTCTTTTCACACCATGAAATAGGTAGAGACAGGCTTCTGTCTAGCACACACTGATAGAAATGAGACTATTATTTTGACCATCGGCCACTCGGACCACACACCAGATCCATACCTTACAATACTGGTGAAGTGTCTAAGGACCAGTGCAGTCGTCCTACTGTGACACCGGAGGTTCCAGAGGTCTCCCATTCACGCACTGCCCAGGCTCAAAACCACCACATACACCCATTATCTTCTGTTTTAGCATATAGACATTGTAACACAATTCTAAAACTATTTCCTTACAGTTGCACATGTTTTCACCAAAATGTCAAACAGAGGAAAACACAGATTTGTTTGTCTCAAAACACCTGATTCTGATAAAAATAAGGGATTTCAAATGCTAATCAAAAAAGAACAGATACATGTAATATAAATTATATTACAATATCTTTTTATTCCTGTTGCACAAGATTTTGTAGATTATCCAAAACATATCGCTCTGTCTGGTAAAATATGGCCAATTGCTAATGTGCTAAAAAGAACGAAAATCTCAAATACTCTATCTGTCGAGCTTTAGAACTGACGATAATTTTAACAATTCTATACGCTAAGGATGTCACGATATCAAATTGTATTATTGCAATTTTTGTGAGACAAAATATCACCATTTTGCAATTATTCACCGTTACGCTTGGTACGACCAAAATAGCAGGGACATGTTTCCTTTTTATGCATTCTCATTGTCTAACACGTCAGTTTCCTCAAGTTTTTGACCAGTTTTATGAAAATGTAACTTCTGAATGCAAAAATGTTAAAACATTTAGAAGCCTTTGCTTTAATAGAGATGATTAAAAACTGAATGTTGCTTCTTAAATGGCAACACTAAGATTGGGTTGAAGCAATACTGAAATCTGTATGTAACCTTCTGCTGTGGCAAACAGTTGATATTTGGAAATATAATACTATAACAACGCTAATTCTTTTGTTCTTGCGAGTGTTCTGGGTTTAGTTTTGTCCATTAGAGGGCAGTGTAGCAGTTTAGCTAAGCAGTAAAGAGCAGTAAAGAAAAAGGTCATGTGACTAGAAATCAGGAAGTTGGCAAAGAATAGTTCCGAAAAATGTTGTTTTCATCTGAAGCAAATCCACAAACATCTGCATACATCTCATGTCTATGTTAGCATCGTGGGTATGTGTAATAATGTTGTTAGTTACTAGGAATGTGTGAATGTGATTATTTTTGCAAAGTAAGGTACATTTTGTGTTAATTAAGCTGTATCGTTGGTGCGATGACTGTCAATTCATTTTAGGTTATATTTTGTGTTATTTCATCGTCCAATTCATTTCATTTGATGACGTATAATTAGGGCTGGGCAATATCTGTGACAATCTGCTTTTTTGATGAAATCGTCACATCGGGATTTCTTTTTTCTCCATTTGATGCATCTGTCTGTTAAAATATAGATTATTTTTTCCAACCTCTTAGTCTTAGAGTTGCCAAATCCAAGTCTTTACAGCGACTTTGGGCTTTTTTTTTTCAAAGTCTCTTGTGAACTGCGCTTTTAAGTCATAAAAGGAATGAAGCAATTTTTCAGGTTTGATTTGTTAAAATATATAAATTTATATGACTGGAACATGACATTTTAGCATGTTTTCATGTCTAAAAGTCGTTAACGTAAGAAAAACACATGATATGGCAAAAACCCAATTGATTGTTTTATTCACTTTTCATTAAAGGGCTGAGTTTGCTTGTTTTTCTCTAAAAACCTATAGCAACACTGGTCAGCTTTTGTCAGATGGATTTAGCTTTTAATAGTGACGTGTGTTTACCTCAAAGACTAAAGGAAAATAAACAAGAATCGTGATAAAATCGAAATCATAAGAAAATCGGGATATACATTTTTTGCCATATAATATGACAGACATTGTGACAAATAGTTTGCACTTTATTTTGTGTTAAAGGAGACATATCGGTGATTATTTTATCTGTTGTCTGTTACAGCTTCACCTTATCTTGACACACCGTTAAACCTGACAAAAGATCATCACGTCTTCAGAGAGGAGAGAGTTAAACTGGCTGTCTACCTGTATCCAGTACATATAGCGAGGGCAGTACAGCAAGTATACTGGGGCTTGAATAATCACGATAATCGATTACCCTAATAACCTTGACATCCCTTCTTTACGCCCAGTATATATTTCATTTTCGGACAAGCTCTGTTGGCTCTTGCGTTCTTACCTTTACCAACAGATGCATCAAACCACTGCAGCACTAGCCTACATTTCCACACATTATCCCCTCCGCGCTGCAAAGACCCCCGCTGCGTCAATATATAGAGCGGCGTATAAGGCCCCCCCGAGTGTGAGAAATGGGCCAGCCAACACTCCGCAACAAGCTCACGCGCTAAAACAAGAAAAGCAGATAATGGGAAGGAATGGGAGCTCGACTGAATGCCCGTTATCTCTTAAAACAGTGGTATCTCTCTCTGTGGGTAATCTTCCGTTGAGGTCGTTTATTCACAGGCGGGGGTAAAGTGGCGAGGGGGCAAAGGTCAATTATGGGTCATTTATAAAGGCCGCAACCTCCGGGTAAAGCGGTCGCAGCGGGAAATCTAGACCTGAGGGAAAAAGGCAATGGCACATCTTTATTCTTAAACTATATTGAGATTGTGTATAATGAAACTGTTTGTTTGATCAGTTAATGGTTTGAATATTAGACCAGGACTAGACCAAGACTTAGACCATGACTAGTAAAGCACAAAAAAAAAAACATATTAACTTACTAGACGAGGACTAAAGATGGAGTAAACCAGAACTATACAAGATCTAAACCAAACCAGAATGAAACTGAACTAAATCAAGATTCGACCAGCATTGAAACTGGACTAAACCAGGATTATCAAAACTAAAACTGGTTTAAACCGGGGCTAGACCAAGACTAAAATTGGATAAAAACCAGGACTAGACCAGGTTTAAAACTAGGCTGAACCAGGACTAAAACTGGACTAACCCCGGACTTAACCAAGGCATAAACCAAGACCAAGACTAAAACTAGTTTAAACCAGGACTAGACCAAGACTAAAATTGGACTAAACCAAGACTAAAACTGGGCAAAACCAGGACTAAAACTGGGCTAATCCAGGACTAGAACTGGGCTCAACCAGGACTAGAACTAGGCTAAACCAGGACTAAAACTGGGACAAACCAGGACTATTAGGATTAAAACTGATTTAAACCAGGACTAGACCAAGACTAAAATTGGACTAAACCAGGACTAAGACTGGGCTAAACCAGGACACGAACTAGGCTAAACCAAAACTAGAACTGGACTAAACCAGGACAGAAACTGGACTGGACCAGAACTAAAATTGGACTAAACCAGGACTAGACCAACTAGGCCTAAACAGGACTAAAACTAGACTAACCCGGACTAAACCAGGGCATAAACTGGACTAGACCAGGACTAAAACTGGTTTAAACCAAGACTAGACCAAGACTAAAATTGGACTAAACCAGGACTAAAATTGTGCTAAAGTGGGACTAAACCAGGACTAAAACTGGGCTGAACCAAAATTAAAACTTGGCTAAACAAGGATTAGACCAGAACTAAAACGAGGCTGAACCAGGACTAAAACTGGACTAACCTCAGACTAGACCAGGACAAAAACTAGACTAAACCAGAAATAAAACCGCTTTAAACCAAGACTAAAACTGGACTAAACCAAGACAAGACCAGGACTAAAACTGGGCTAAACCAAGACTAATACTGGACTAAGCCAGGGTTAGACCAGGACTAAAACTGGACAAAACCAGGACTAGACCAGGACTAAAACTAGACTAAACCAAGGATTACACCAGGACTAAAACTGGACTAATCCAGGATTAGACTAAGATTCATTATTCTATTATTATCTATTTTTGGTCAAATGCTACACAATACAACATAGATTCCTTCAAATTGTTTTATTTGTTAAATTGGATCTGCATAAAAGAACAACAAGTACTAAAGGTCACATGGAAAACTTAATAATGCAAACAACACATCGCTCCACTGTTTCTCTTCACATGCGCTTGTGAGAAACTGCTTGAGCGTGACTTATTACGGTAAACACCAACAGCCTTTAGCCATAGCCTGACTTCAGTTCATCCAATTTGGCCCAGTGCACGGGTCAAGCGCACACAGCAGCCTCACAACAACCCATCTGCCTCCATAATAAACTCCACTGTGCATCGTCACGGCGAAGAGGCAAGCTTTTCCAACGGCACGCATCATTACCAAAGCTATACGCGAGTGTACGGAGAACGGAGCAAATCGGCACCGCAGGCAGGACGCGAACGGGGAATTAGACATGTTTACTCGTGAATGTATTATACGTCTGAGTGGTACAAAGGTCGAGAAGGTGCAAAAGTTCTGTATAGATACAATTATGAATATAGAGACTCAAGCGTTCACATTTTTTCCCTCCACATATTGATTGAGCTCAACTTATTCATAAACAAAATTTAAAAAATGTATTCTATTAACGCTTTAGAGCAGTGGTTTCCAACCTTTTTCGTCTTGAGTACCCCCTAATGTCGTTTTTTTTCATGGGTAATTTATCTTTACTCATATATTCATTTATAGATTTGGCATATTTGAGTTTTCAACAATTCCTTTGCAAAAGCTGAAGGTTATTGAGGTAAAAATGAGTTTTAGAGAACTAAAATTACTCACAAAATATAGGTAGAGTCATCACAAAGGCCCAATAATGTTTTAGAATTTTGTTGACTTTTGTTTTTTATTTGATTCATTCAAGAATGGCTGATTTGACTCTAAATAAGTGGGACACAAAGGTATCTGTAACATTTTCAGGTGCTTCATAGTTTGTTTTGAATGAAGAAAGTGGGATGTTCCTCAGGAGGGAAGTTGTAGATTTTATTATTCTGCCTCAAGGTTGACTTCTGCTCCAAATGTTATGTACAGTATTTACTGTGAACTCCAGGTGTCACAGTGGAATGGCTAAAGGAGAACCTCGTAGTTTCCTTAAAGCTATCGTCACAATGAGCCGTACAAAAAAATCTGGAGTTCATATAACAATCGTGCCGGAGAGACTTTCTTACGGTGGACTTTCAGCTCTCACCAACAACTTATAGCATTCTTGGGGAAATGACGGCATTGTTGTGTGTGCAAAAGTGTTACCGTTCATCCTCAAGTAGTCTCTTAGCAAACAATTTCATATTGGCCATATACTGTAAGTGACACCTCTGCAACCAAGTTTGTACCCACCAGCGCCTGGCCAGGGTTCACTGTGAAAGCAGCCACTTCTTTGGACACAATGGAAACAAAGCTTTAGTTTGGAAGTTGGGTCTTGGGTAGAGATAGACCGATATATCGGTAACATTTAGATTTTTATTGTAATGTTTTGCTATCGGCCTCACTTTGGCTATTATCTGATCAGGCAGTAGTTTGGGCTTTTCCTCTGATCGGCCCTAATCTGAGTTGGTTTGGAGAGAAACGATAAGACTTCTTTTATCTCTCTCCATTCCTAAGTATGTAGTTTTGATTTTATCATTCACCAGTTTTATTCTTGTTCTATGACTCTGCCTGTAGAACAAGTGTTCGTTTGTTGGTCAATATGAACAATAAATATATTTCATGACATTATGAAAGAATTCTTTCTTGGGCCAAAATGCAATTTAGCTTCATTACATTGTGTGATGCACATGTATCGTGACGGATAATAGTTTAGCAGGTTTCCTGGTTATACTTTCTCACCCCAGCTATGTTTTTCAATCTAAAATAAGAAAATTGGCCTTTGAAATTGGCATCGGCTGACAACATTTTGAATTATCTGTATTGGTATTGGCCAAAGAAAAATCCCTATGGGTCGATCTCTAGTCTTGGAGTGAATTAAATTAGTTGGAGAGCCTGATCTAGTCTAAATCTGTCAAGCTTCAAGACAAAGTTAATAACAAGAGTCAACAATTTGATTTTTAACTTTCGTTTGTAGTTGTGTCATGTCTGAAAAGATGTATTTGTTAACCTGTGATGTAGTAAATGTGTCACTTCGTTCTTTGCGAGTGTACATCTCCATATGGATTTTCCACCTGTGTTCGGAATAATCCATTGACTCAGAAACCGGCGACCTTTAACCTCGCAGCCCATTGTTCGCTAAAAGCATTCCTGTGTGTCTGGTCTTAAAAGGTGACCGTCTTTTTATAAAATATCGATCTAACACTTGAGGGTACGTTTGACCTCCTCCTTGAATCAATTACAACGCTCACAATAAAATATTTCTCTGGGCAGAAATGGAGTTCGCCGATACCAAATCCACATTGTGTTTTCTTTCATTCTTCCTCTCTCTCACTCTCCATTTTCTCTTTTCTATGTCACGGCTTCTGAGCTTTATTCCATTCCCGCTGCCCTTTTGTTGATCCAAGAGAAACAAATATTTGACTTTTCAGCTTGGGCCGTTTTCAAGTAGAAATACCGAACACTATAAGCCCTTAAAAGAGACACCGGTGATTCTCGAAATGTCCAAGGTTAAATAAGGTCTCGGAAAGTACTACCAAGTCTAAAACTACAGCAGTCTGATTCTAAAACACACATTACTTTTCTTCAGTCAGGCCTTCTCTTGTTTAGCGCTGCATTGAGTGGGAAAAGAAGAAATTATCATGGAGCTATACTGTCTATTGAAATGCTAAGGAAGGAACACAGTTAATGTATTTGATTTTTGGTCAGGAGACACTTAGGAGAACTCTTTATTACCTATATAGTTCAGTCAAAAATTGTACTTCCTGTATGATTGTAGTTGATGTGTTTTTTCAAATTATTGTATATAAAATAATCTTAGAAACAACAAATAGATGGAGTTTTCTTAGCATCTTCTTAAAGTGGAAGTGACGCACAACTTTTACACTTTCATGAATGATGACCAATGTTAGGAACTGAATATAAACTCAAAAAAAAAAGTACATATTTATTCATGCTTCCGCTACCTGCTTGTCTCCATACACCCCGTTTCTATAGGCTCGGGTAGGGGCGGTATGGTACGATTCAATGCTGTTTCCACTGCGCAAAGCAAGCCGTTCCATGATTGGACAAGATAAAACACAGGCTCAGGCGAAAACCAAACGGAAAAGAACAGCAACATTAAATATGTTCCCAGAAAAAGTATAATTTAGGTAAAATTCTTTTTTTTTTTTTTTTTTAAGAAAGCATGTGGGCAACATGTGAGTGACTCTTGGAAGCCTGGAACCGGCAGTGGAAACACTCACCATCATTGACATAAGTGGCCCAAACCGCTCCAAAGTGAACTGGTCTGGGGGACCCAGGCTAATAGAAACGTGGCTATAGATTTGTTGTCCATCTTTGAGGAATGTTCTGTTGTATGAAATTAACAATCTTTGCACAATCAATCTACTTTTACAATCCATTCGGTTGACAATATTCTACAGGCCAATTCCAGGTATTCACTCCAGGTGTTTAGCAACTAAAATGAATATTGTTTAAAGTCATTCGTCATTATTACCCAGATTGAACATTGTCAACTGTCTACCTTCCTAGCAGTTTATTCAACCAACCATCCTTCCATTTATCAATCTATCCAACCAACCATCCATCCACCCATCCATCCATCCATCCATTCATCCATCCATCCATCCATCCAACAAACTACTGTAGCTTGTCAATAGCTCTTGTCAGGTCTCAGAAGCTAAGTAAGTTGGCCCTGGACAGTACATTGATGGAAGACAGCTGGAACCCAAGGTGCCACAGTGGGACAACTAGAGAGGAAACTATTGCTGCATCCTTCACCCATATTACCTAATTTGAATCTGGTTTGGAGCTTGGTAGCCGTTGGAGGTGGGATTGCAATAGTAGTTTACTACCACTACGCTTGGTGTGATTGATTAATGTAATATACGTATAAACTGTATGTAATGCAACTAACTAACTAACCAACCAACCAACCATCAATCCATCCATCTATAAACAAACCATCTATTCACGCATCTTTTCATTCATTCATTCAACCAATAATCCACTCATTAAACCAGAATAATTATGATGAACCTGAATAAAACTACTTTGACCCATCTTTTGCATGTCTTAATAGTCTCAAACGTATATTCACCATGGACTGTACAATATCATATCATATCATATCATGTGGCTAACTTAAATATTAGAATAATGTGATATAATTGCATACACATTGCAGCCCAATTTCTTCTTGGTTGTTACAAAAAGCAGAAAGGGCTAAAAGGACCTTTTCACGCTGCAGCTAGACTAGTTCCCGTCTGAAAACAGAATGATTATCGGTCGACGTCACCCTCTGCTCTACTGCGCTTGTCACATGAAGGAAGACACTGTCTGTCTAGTTGGCTGGGGAAACTTCTTTGATAAAAACAACAAAATAAGACAAGAGCAGCTGTTTAGGTCAGGTATGAACCGGCATGACGTACGTCTGGTTCCTGAAGCTTGAGACAGTGTTTTACTCTGCGTTTTTTCACTCACCTGAATGTAAAGTGTTTGAGTTGTAAAGACCAATTTTATTCACAAACGTTTTAGAAACATCACGTTTGTTTTCGCACAGCGATACACTTTTATAGTTAGCTGACAACAGCGCTTGCTAGTGTTGCTGCTACAGCTTGTGTCAAACAGCTGCTGCACTTTCTGCTGTCCGGTTGCGCGTGCACATCCCCTGTGTTAAGAAACAACTGGCAGATTTTTCTTTCTGGTCTATTCAACAATTGATACAAAGCGGGCACAAGTTACAATCAGATAATTATTTTCCACAAGTTCAGACCTTTTACATGCAAAGTAAATATTTAATTTCATTAAATGTGGGTCTTGAAGCTAATGCTAACCAATATTAATTTATTTAGTATTGTTCAAATAACTCTACAAACTGAACTAGCATATAATGTATTTCATTTTTATCAAATCGTCTACTTAATAGAACAATTTACGGTTTACATCACTTTCCGCCCTACTGTGCATGCGTTATGCAGGTAGAGCTCCTCTTCATCTTCTTAAATTTGGAAACTTTTTTGAATAAAACCACAAAACTGGACCCGAGCAGCTGTTTGGATCAGGTATGAACCGGTCTGATAGACATCTGTCTCCTGAAGCTTGAGACAGTGTTTTCACTCACCTGGGGTCTCATTTATGAAAAAGTGCGTGAAAAAGTACGCTGCGGCAAAATCCAACTTTCATTTACGTAAAAGAAAGTTGAGATTTACAAAAGCCTCCGTACGCACTCCTGCAGGTCATTTCCTCCTCACTTTTCTCCACAGCTGGAAAAAAATCTGCGCACCGGACCCCGCCTCACGTCACTCCCTCTTCACGCCTCTTTTCAGCATAAAAGGTCCATGCAAAGAGTCATTCATATATTCATGAACCGATAATGAGCGAGTTTGTTTGACTGACACGGAGGGAAAGGGGAGGAGAGAGAGACGGAGCAGCAGCAGAGAGGATTCTGAAGTGAACTCTGCTCGTCTGACAAACTTATCGGCCTGTTTTAGATGTGATGACTTTAGTTTAGAACTGTGCTTTACTGTTAAGGTTCGCACAACAACGGGATATGATGTTTCAGATGCGTAATGTTATAAGTGCACGTGGAAGTTTGAGCGTGCACATATGCGCGAGCTGACGAGAGACTGAAATGTGCAGTGTGTGAGACGTGATGAAGATGAAAAGAGGGGCAGCGAGGGAAGCTGTAGGCTTGACGTTTGAGTGCGCGTGTGGAGTGGGATATTATCCACACTGCTACAGCGATGTGTGTGTCTGTGCGCGCGCGTATGCCGTGATAAGTGTGCTTGTGCGCGCACGTATGCCGTGATGTGTGTGTATGCGCGCGCGTATGTGGTGATGTGTGTGCGCTGGATAAACCGTGTGTGAGAGAGCAGGGAGCCACTCGTGCGTGATCACAGGACCTTTGTTATAAAGCGCACTTATGAACTTAATGTCCAGATTGCTTCAGATTCTCTAAATAAAACAATGTGAATCATGCGCTCCCGTGCACGTAAGCACGGCTTCTAAATGACGACACTGACCTAAGCTTCATTTTCCACAAAGTAGTTGTGATTAAATTAAAGTTATTATATTTGTTGGAAATATGAACAAAAGTCATGTACCTCATGTGCACTAAACACAAACCTCCTCAGACTGTCTCCGCTAAACACAGATCTCCTCCTGCTTCGTCTCTGAAAGTGCGTACGGTAGCCCCAGAGCTTGCGGTCCCACCCGCAAAATCCCACGTCAAGTCGTCTTTTCATAAATCCCAAAATTGACGCAGGAAACCACGCACGTAATCTCCCACGTACTTTTGACCCAATTTTGTACGTACGCCGGCTTCATAAATGAGACCCCTGAACTGCATCTAGCTCTTTCCCTGCCAATAACATCTCTATCTGTCATGGGTATTTTATTTTCTGCCGGGCTCTCTGATTCTGATGCACGTGCAGACTTTGTCTTCAGTCAAATACATGGTGACTTTCAACTCGTAGTCCTATCAGGCTGACAAAACAAAACACTGACCACTTACATTGAGCCCTGAGGGGGGTTTGCCTGTGTTGACCTCAGAGTGACCCCAACCCCTCCATAACCCTGACCTTCACCTGACCTCTGACCCCTCAACTTAACCCTGACACCAGCTCTGGGCCCATCGTAGGGTTGAATTTCATTCAAAAATGTTGATTTAGCAGGACTTATGTTTTCTCACAGTGATACACTCTTGTAGTTAGCTGACAACAGAGCTTTTTCGACTTCTTTTCACTGTTTGATAAACAAAAAATCCCTATATATTCAGGGTAATTTGGTGAAGTAGTTCCCTCGTATGTGAAGCTCTGAATTCTCTGTCAGACAATATCTTGTTGAAATCTGCTCTCGGCTTTGTGAGCTTTAAAATAAAAAATATATATATATATTTTTATTGCATCTCTGCAATTTCCCCATAAGGAACTATCCACAGGTTTTCTGCATCCCATCCTCCACACTTCTTACTTACTTAATGATATAGCAACCTAGCTTCCCAATTGGATGAAACCATAGGTGTTGGCTGTGCGGAGATTAAATCACTCCAAATCCTCACCGCCCTTCCATCTAACCATCCAATCTTCCAATTCAGCGGAAGAACCCTCGTGCTGGAAGAAGACGCCTGTCACTACCCGCTACAGCTAACACGCCCGGTCGCTAACGGAACAGGCAGCTAGCAGACAATCACCCAGCCAAGCCTAGCGCGTCCATTAGCCTTGTCAGTTAGCGAGCGCTTTGATTAATTGCACGCTGCACGCCGGCAAATTAAGGCAAGTCCCGCGCCCACACCCGCGCCAATAATTAGGTAAGAATAGATTGCCACAGAGGAGTGTGATCGAGAGCGTTTAGCCCGAGTCGTATGTAATAAACGGTGGAGAGTGTAGCGGTGGGGTTTGAAATATGTGGGGATATTTATGGGCCAAATCAAGGCCTCGTTCACAGGACTGTAGCAGGTCTTTATGAGGAGGTTATCAGACAAGCATGTGGTGTCCAAGTCTGAGTATATCTTCTTATGCAATGTGGGAATGGGAATGTCAAAGGAGAAATCAACTTTCCTGAGCTTGTCCAATTACATTTCATGCTGACTAGGGATGGGTACTGTTAGGGATTTATTGACACGACTACTTTTTACGCTACTGCTTATCGATCCTGTCAATACTTTTACTCGCAAAAAAAAAAATAAAAAAAAAAATTACAATTTTAGAATAAAACTTTAAAAAAAAGACAACTAAATAAATAGCCAAAAAAATGTATTTATGTATTATGAATATTTTTGTAGTGTTGTTTTACAGAGTAGTCAGTCAGCTTAATAGGCTGAATTGAAAATCTTTCAGTTTGTGAAAGATGTGGCAGGTGTGTTCCTCTTGTGTGTTCCCCTTAAAGCCCGGACCGTTGCACACAAACACGAGGAGAGACACAAACACGGAAATGTACCAATGAACGGTGCATGATCAAAGCTAGATTGACAAAGCACGTTTCTTAGTAATAGTTTGCAATTTCCATGTGTCTGCTTCATCACCTGAGCAACAAGGAAGAATTTCTGTTAATTACCATGAAATAAGACACATGCTTTCAACACTATTTACAAGTAATTACAAAGGATCAGCCAATAATGTATGTCACTATGTTAATCCTCAGTGATGACTCAATGGAATAATTCTGTATTTCTATAAAATAAAAAATAATAATAAATTGTATTTACTATGGAAATTAAACCAGGAAACACACTTGGTAATTCTAAGTAATAAACTGGAAACAGGGCTGCAAAATGCACTTTTATCTGTGTTTGTTTTATGTTAAGAACATTAAAGCAGGAAACTCACTTAGTATTTTCCAAGTAATAAACTAGAAATAGAAACCTCAGAACTGATAAAAGGACCGACAGGCCTGGAGGTTATTGATCTAGTGGACCAGCACCAAGAAAAAAAAAAAGAACCAGACACGTTTTTGTACCAACAGTTGCATACAATAATGCACTGACATATCTGTTTGGACTCTTCATATTTACTGGGTTGTATTTAAAAATAATCTGCACCTAAAGTGTCTGTAGTTAATTTCAGTGTTCCTTCTAGAAACAACAAACCTCAAAACATTTCAATTTCCCGTTAAAAGCCTTTCTTTGTTAGAATGGCTCTCTTCCTACAATCACAAGATGGCTTCCGCATTTGCCAGTTCACTCTGTACTGTGTTATTCCATCTCTGCGGTTGGACCCAAAGGACTTAGTGGACACAGTTCCGGTAAATTCTCGCTGCGTGGCTGCCTGAGGTTGCATCAGTGAAGTTATCAGCCCTGGTCAGTCCCATGGTAGTGCGTAGAATCCCAAAGGCTGATCTAAGAACGCATTCTCCGCTCTGTTTGTGCCTGGGAAATATACGACTGCCGCAAACTGCATTGGTAATACATATTTATAATGTGCTGTAGTAAACATAAAGCATTGATCGAGTCCATTTGATAAACATGCCTTTCATACATAGGTCATCTCGGAGACTCTCGGAGGTATACGTGAGGTTCTTATGCACCGTATGCATCTGAGAGCGGGAAAACAATGCATGGAAAAGAAAAATGGAGTGAAAATAATGGCATGTTTTTTATCGTGTTATAATGTCTCCTCATCATACTTGGAGAGTAGTTTTGCTTGTGAACATTCAGCCAAAAAACACTGCACTGGTTTGTATTTTGAGCAGATGGAAATATACAGTATATGTGCACCATTACACTCTATGGACACAATGTTGGAATTAGTTTTGAAATACTTTTGGAGTTTAGAGTTCTAGTTAGTATATTCATCTTTAACTCCAGTTGCTGAGGGCTGTTGGAAAAAGGCGGGGAATGCTGGAGCTGTTTGGTCAAAGCAGTACAGCAATGTAAGAAAGGGAATTCTGGTTAAATTATGTAGGTTAACATTATTCTTGTTCACGATTTTACAAAGCGCCTCTTTGTACATGTTTTTGGAAAGTCAAAATAGTCTTGATTCTTTTAAAATAGGCCAAATTGTGTTGTGTTGTGTTTGGTCATTGCGTTTGACCTCCACCAAACCAGAACACTATATTAGTTGGTCTGGCTACTGCACTGTGATTGGTTGAAGTCTCCAAATATTGCGAGAATTCGTCTGGCTGGCCAGGCTAATCATGATAAAAAACAAAAAGTTAAGCTATCTGCTAGTTTATGTTATTGCGTAGCTGTACAATTCTTTTTCTCAGTCTGAGTCATATTCAAATCTAAAGTAATCTAATTTAAGGGCCAAACACAGTCAATGGTCTAAAAAATTTTCAAGTACAGACAGATGCTCCACACCTAAAGTCATCCATCCATTTTCTTCTGCTTTATCTAATTAATAATTAATTGACCTTTATTTAACCAGGGAAGTCCCACTGAGATTAAGAATCTCTTTTGCAGGGGAGCCCTGGGGCATGTTTTTAGTTGTAGGAGGAAACCGGAGTACCCGGAGGAAACCTACGCAGACACGGGGAGAACATGCAAACTCCGCATAGAAAGGCCCCGGGTCGACTGGGAATCGAACCCAGAACCTTCTTGCTATGAGGCCAGAGTGCTAACCGCTGCGCCACCGTGTTCCCTTATCTGGAGTCAGGTTGCAGAGGCAGTAGTCTGAGAATGGAGGCTGTGTCCACACACACCTCCGCCAGCTCTTCCAAGGGAATCTAAAGGCCAATCTAGAGACAAATTCTCTCCATCATCTTCCTCATGACCTCCTCCCAGTGAGACCTCCCCAGGGAGCCATCCAGAGGGCATCTGAAACAGCTTCCTACGCCACCTCAGCTGACTCCTTTCGATGTGGAGGAGCAGTGGCTCTACTCAAAGTTTCCTAACACTATCTCTATATTTGCGATCTTGTCCTTTTGGACACCTGAGTCAATGGGGACAAATCCAGCCCTTTGTCCTCAAACCAGTCCAAACACGAGCATTTGTTGACTTTTGTTTTTAATTCACATTTGCGTAAAAGCACATTTCTGTCAGATCAAAAACTTTGTGTTAATGTGATGCATTTACTTTTCTTACTATGTTTGTGATCGGATCAGCCAATAATGTAATATTGACATTTATGCAAAATACGTATTCCAGTTTAGTTGTGTTTCCATATGGTCTAACAAGTAATAACACTTCAGCTCATTATAAAATCTCATTTTGTTCTTCCATTTAAATAGCAACACTAAAAATACATATCTAGTGTCAATAATAGTTTCACTGTAGAATAGCAACTGATTTTTGATCACGTTGACAAGAAGTCCCTATTTACCTGGAAAAGTCCCCATTTTGAGGTCTGTCTTCCATGTCTCACCAAATGTATCCAATCCACTGATTTATCCCAGTTTTGCACAAGACATGTCCTAGTTGTCCTGAACTTTGACCTCTCTGACACTTTCCAACAGTGAACAGAAAAATATTCTGCGATTTCTTTAGTCACAATAGAGAAAACCATGCTTGAAAATTACCTAAACATGTGGAAAAAATGCACCAATTTACACATTTTAGAGAGAATGTGACATGCTTTCACTACATATAATATATATTCTCACCAAATGTTCATCACCCACTGGAAAAAAAAAAAAAATCTAATACAATACCCTGGAGTCTTTATGAACTCATTAGGTAAAAATATATCAAGCTTTAGCATTGTTGTTAGCTTGTGTTACCTCTTAGAACCCAAATTTCAAACGACTTTTAGCTGAACCTAATATGCTAAACAGACACGCTAAAGGTCATGCTAACCCTTGCCGCGTTGGCCTTTAGATTCCGTGCAAGAGCGTGTGCTAGCTTCAGGGACCGTGCCTTCTTTTATGTACTGGTCCTACAGGGAAGACTACACTCCGCTCCGTTCTCCTCACACCCAGTCTGTGAAGTCTATTAAAACCACCGTTTCTTAAACTGCCTTCTCTGCAACAAATGGGCCGTGTGCAACTCCTATAAAAATGTACCGAGTAGGAATCAATGTGGATAATAAAATACAGGATGTACGGAATACCACGGAATGAGGCCGCGGTGCCCAGTAATGTATGTCTCTATTCTGTGTGCATCTTCTCCAAAGGCCAATACGAATCATAATAGTGGAATAAACAGGGTGTGTTCTTATTCACAGGAAGGATTTACAATGTACGTGCAGGCTAGGAGAGACTTGTACAGAAACGTGTTGGCAGTTTCTGTGTTTTTTTTACATATTCTTAGGCTGGATTCTTCTGTAAATCTAAAAACATGCTGTTTCTAAAGTGCAAAACTCAAGCTTTTAAAATTTGATTTTATATACACACAATTAGGTATAAAACTTTTTGACAATATTCCACATAGTTCTGTTTTATATTAAAAGCTTTGTTTTTACATGAATCACACAACTGAGGGATACATCTGACCTATGTGGAGGAGTTTTACCCATCAGACTGTTCTGTTGCATGTTTGTCTGTGTCCCACTGGCCAAAACAGTCACTGAATAAAGCCGTGTGATTGGCTGATTAGCAAAAGGACACGTGATAACACTCTCCAACTTAACACTAGAACCGCCAGCAACGGTCAAAATGACCGTTTCATATTTTCATAATTGATTACTATTAATTAAACAAAATGTATCTCCCTAAGGCTTAGTGACTTTTAATTTCAAAGTGTTTTTTATAATTTACGACATTTGTTTAGTTCAATAAAGTCATACACACTGTTTTATGACGTTCTTTTACACCTCCGTCCTCTGCCTGCGCTGCCTCCGCCATAAGGTTACATTGTAACTTTGGCGCGAATGCGGTCCTCTCGCTTACGTCATTTCGCGGGGTTCCCTCCCGCCACTAAATGTATCTTTTTGGTTGCTATTGGACACATAAAACTATTTAGGTATGTGTGTGTTTATTTGTGAGTGTGAGGAGACAAAGGAGAGAGAGAATCGTCATTACCAGCCATTCAAACAAGCGTGATTCAGAATGAAACGGACCAGGGAAACGCAAACCTTACCGCAGGCATTTGGCTTTATTTTACGAAATGACTGAGGCAGAGTCCGATGGAGGTGAGTTCTCTGATTTTAATGTGGACTCACGTGATGAAAATAATCCACTGGATAAAGAGCCGGGGAGGCGGCAGGGCGCGGAGGTCCCGAGATGCGCGGAACTATAACTTTAGCTGAAATAAGAAGGGTTCCTGGAAAACTACGTTTTCTATTGGCCTAAATGTGTTGCATAAATAACTATAGCCTAATTTGTGAAGAGTTTGAATGGTAAAAAGCAGACAACAAATGTTTTTGAGTGGAGACAGTGCGTACTCTTTTGCTCAATTATTTCTCATTGATTGAACTCATTTACTACGGCCTACAAACACTGACTTTCCTGGATAAAATAAGGTGTATTAATTTAAACCTACGAAATATGAGCAGCAGATTCCTAAGAAACCCCGACGAGCGTCTGGTAAAACGTGCGTTTCAAAAAGAGCGCTCTACAGCAGCCGCTGGACGTGCCTCTCCCAGTGTCAAAGCAAGACGATAGTGGCCTGTGCCAACGACAGGGCTGTGCAGAGCGAGTAAACAGTGGTCTGGTGCGCATCAGACCACCGCCAGACAGAGCGCGTGTCTTATAAACGCCTGGGCTATGCGTAAATTTAATCCCAGGCCTGACATAACGAATTCTTAGGCCTCAATTGAAATAAGTCATTGACAATGTTTGTAGTCTTTCTAAGGTTTATGAAGCATGTGTATAATGAATTACAAATCTGCAATAATCTAATCAAGACGAAAAGGCCTATAATTTCAGGATCTAACAAACTATAACGAGTCCAGATGTTGACGCGCGTCATTCATAAAAATGACCGATAGCCTCTCGTTTGCATCACTTCAAGATATTTTGTAGAAATAGATTATAGCCTACAGTCTAAGTAATTTACTAATTAATAATTGATTTATCCTAAAGATTTGTTAAGGTTTCAAAAAGGCTTAATTTCTTTCTGTGAAGTTGAGCACGAGTTCGGAGTGCTCCGCCTCTTCAGCCACCAACGCCCGCGCTGTGGTCTAATGGTCTAAATCAGGGTTACTCAAAGTCCGGACTCCGGTCCGGATCCGGACCTCGAGACCATTTTGTCCGGACCGCGGGCAGCCGTTCCCTCGTATTTTTAATTCTGTGCTCTACAACACCCATGAGCGGACCTTGCGTTTACATGTTTACAGTGCTTCTCCACCAGAAGCGCTTCCTCCCTACCGCACGTCTCCGTTTCTCTCTCTCCGTCTCTCTCCCTTTCTCTCTCTCTCCGTCTCTCTCTCTCTCCGTCTCTCTCTCTCTCCCTCCCTCCCTCGGGAAGCTGCGTGCATGCGTCTGTCAGTGCAGCGTTGAAACAGAGCTATTTAAAAGACAGATCGTTTCTTTGAGAAGCATTTCGAACTCCCAGTGATATTCTGTGAAATTGGAGGTTCATATTGATCTTTATTTTATTCAAATCTGCCTTCTATACACGGAGAAAAGGCCCAAAATGTACAGTGAAAGATAACGTGTGTAAATAACAGCGGAGAAAATCGCGCAAAACGGCGCACCGCGGAAATGTTTGAAGAGGTCTTTACAACTTTTACTTTTGCCTGAATGTGACATAAAACAGACACTAACCTTACAAATGCAGCAGCTCCCGTGTTTTCCCTGCTCTGATCACTCAGGACAGTCCTGTCAGGCCGAGTCACTGACGCTCCTAAAGCCCAGTTTTACAGGGGCAGAGCTAAAGGCATCTGGGGCTGGGCCCCCTAAATCTGGCCTCTATGGGGGGGCCCTATTTGTATTTTTGTTTATTTAACTGCCTCATGTCTTTTTAATTATATTAAAAATAACATCACACAATAGGATCATCACATCTAAAACGCACCAAAATACAGGAAATTGCATTGAATTTTTAAAAATTACACCAGAACCTTGTTAGATTGAAATATATTTGTATTTAAGAGCTTATGGGTCTAAGGGTCTGTCTGTAGATTTAAATTAAATACAAATTTATTTCGAGAGAGGGGTTGGGGGTGTGGGGAGCACTACAATTTATATCTATCAGGGGCACTGTTATCTCATAACATGCATTGAAATGCATGTTATGTTATGTTTACATGACTTTAATGTTTACACTCTGTTATAAGCACTTAATGTAATGTCATAAAGTTGATAAATAACAATAATAAATGTTATACTTTTTCATCCGGACCTTTGAACTTGATCGTGTTTTAATTTCGGACCTTTGGATAAAAAGTTTGAGAACCCCTGGTCTAAATGAATAAATAGACCTGCTTTTTTACAAAGTTGCAAATAAAATGTGTAAAGACGTTGTTTATCACAAATATAGCCTACAGCAGGGTTACTCAAAGTCCGGACTCCGGTCCGGATCCGGACCTCGAGACCATTTTGTCCGGACCGCGGGCAGCCGTTCCCTCGTATTTTTAATTCTGTGCTCTACAACACCCATGAGCGGACCTTGCGTTTACATGTTTACAGTGCTTCTCCACCAGAAGCGCTTCCTCCCTACCGCACGTCTCCGTTTCTCTCTCTCCGTCTCTCTCCCTTTCTCTCTCTCTCCGTCTCTCTCTCTCTCCGTCTCTCTCTCTCTCCCTCCCTCCCTCGGGAAGCTGCGTGCATGCGTCTGTCAGTGCAGCGTTGAAACAGAGCTATTTAAAAGACAGATCGTTTCTTTGAGAAGCATTTCGAACTCCCAGTGATATTCTGTGAAATTGGAGGTTCATATTGATCTTTATTTTATTCAAATCTGCCTTCTATACACGGAGAAAAGGCCCAAAATGTACAGTGAAAGATAACGTGTGTAAATAACAGCGGAGAAAATCGCGCAAAACGGCGCACCGCGGAAATGTTTGAAGAGGTCTTTACAACTTTTACTTTTGCCTGAATGTGACATAAAACAGACACTAACCTTACAAATGCAGCAGCTCCCGTGTTTTCCCTGCTCTGATCACTCAGGACAGTCCTGTCAGGCCGAGTCACTGACGCTCCTAAAGCCCAGTTTTACAGGGGCAGAGCTAAAGGCATCTGGGGCTGGGCCCCCTAAATCTGGCCTCTATGGGGGGGCCCTATTTGTATTTTTGTTTATTTAACTGCCTCATGTCTTTTTAATTATATTAAAAATAACATCACACAATAGGATCATCACATCTAAAACGCACCAAAATACAGGAAATTGCATTGAATTTTTTAAAAATTACACCAGAACCTTGTTAGATTGAAATATATTTGTATTTAAGAGCTTATGGGTCTAAGGGTCTGTCTGTAGATTTAAATTAAATACAAATTTATTTCGAGAGAGGGGTTGGGGGTGTGGGGAGCACTACAATTTATATCTATCAGGGGCACTGTTATCTCATAACATGCATTGAAATGCATGTTATGTTATGTTTACATGACTTTAATGTTTACACTCTGTTATAAGCACTTAATGTAATGTCATAAAGTTGATAAATAACAATAATAAATGTTATACTTTTTCATCCGGACCTTTGAACTTGATCGTGTTTTAATTTCGGACCTTTGGATAAAAAGTTTGAGAACCCCTGGCCTACAGAATAGCTGAAGGATTTTTTTATCAGCGGCAATGCAATAATGCGATGTGACAACATTTTTGAAACTGCAGCACGATTGAGTTTATAAATTATTTGTGGACAATAACTGCATTTTGTTAGCATTTATAATTAGTAATAACGTTAATTATAGAATGTTTGTTGATTTCAGAACAGTTAATGAATAAAATATATACATAATAATTCATAAATGTGCACGATATTGAAATTAGCATATGGCGGTCATAATGACCGCTGCCGGCGGTTGCAGGGAAATTTAGAACGCGGCGGTCCTAGTGTTAAGACAATAGAAGACACACACAAACAGCGCTCTGTACGCACATGCACATGTGCAGACACACACCGCAGCGGAGCGGAGCGCATTTCCACACAAAACAAGACAAAAGGTTCACACACAAGTTTGTCTTTGTGGGTCAGCCCAGAACAGTGGCCAGAACGCGCTTTATGTGTTTGTGTGAGCGCGTCCTTCATGTGTGTGTGTGTAAGAGCGCGCACTGCTGTGGAGCAGAGGACAGGTCAGAGGTCAGGAGGAGGAAAGCTGGGAGCTGTGTCTGTACTGTATTGACCATGTCGTGACTAAAACTAAGCAGTTTACTACTGGAGAAGAGAATGTATGAGAGGTGGAGTAGATATTGGTTAAAAAAAAATAAAGAGAGAGATTCCTGAGCGGGACTCGAACGTGGGTGCTGAAAGGGCAAAAGTTTAAACGTGCAGTTCTTAACCACTCAACTACCAGCTACGTTATGAAACTCATTGAACAAATGGGCCAATCTAAGGTCTAATTTTCCTGGGCTGAAAAATGATCCCAGCACGCCACTGCTGTGTTGTAAGTATGAATCTGCAGACCGATTCAGGAACTGAACCGCACCGACATGAACCGTGCATTTCTGTCTTTGGCGCAATACCAAAAGTAACAAGTGAAAGGAGCAATGTTTGCTTGGGGAGTGTGTCTCTCTTCACTCATCACAACTGAAAACTATTTCAAAGCACTCAGTCTGCTCAGTGCTTCTTTCTCTACATTCTGATTCTGTCGTGATTGACAGATTAATTAGCCAATCAGAGACACGCATCTTCCGCAGTGTAAAATCCAACATGGCTGCTCCTGACGAAAAAAATACATGAAAAAAAATCACGTGGAACTGAAAAACATTGCAGATTTCTGCAGAATCAATGAGCAAAGCAAAAAATAAATTTTAATGTGAGGTGGGTGAAGTTAGATTTTAGTCTAAATGACAGACGACCAATCAGCTCCTTTGTTTCATCTGCGTCACACAAGTAAACTAATCTGATTGCCTGGTACGATGTGGATTTGATCTGAAACGCAGGCGGAGGGTGTGGTGACCAGACCCACTCTTTACAGTTTGCTGAAGTGTAGGTTCTGGATCCCAGGCAGCCTTTTCGTGGCCAAGGTTTAAACAATATCTGACAATTTAAAGAACAATCAAATCACAAGATAATGTTGTTTTTTTTTAATTTTTTTTATGAATCTAATAATTTTATTACAAAATGGTTTAGTTCTCGATGATAGCAGAAAGCCGTGCTCTGATTGGCTGAGCTCAGGAGGTTCACTTTGCTGTCTGAAAAAAAAAAAAAAAAATGCATGCAGAAGGATTTGTGAGAGCTGGAAGTACTTTTTATTATTATTCTTCAATATTTTACCAGGTAGTTCAATTGAGAGCCTTTTCTCATTTACAATGACGCTGTACAACATCTGTCCAACTACAGACTGCAGATATACATACGTCCATAAAAAGCAGCTTTAAAATGTGAGGATTACACACATTTCTTGCATCAATAACTAGTGTCTTACTATAAGGAGTACATAACTGAAGAATCTGACTTATTATGACTGTTTTAGATCAACAAAAGCCAACACACACATGAGAAACCCATCCTCACATGAAGAACATACACTTCTCCCATCCAGACCCCACACCTTCAGGGAATTGAAGCTGGGACCTTCTCGTAGCGAGGCCAGAGGTCTAACCACTTCACCACAGCGCATGCATATCCTCACACAAAGGTCTTCCGTTGGAACGCCTTGTAACAGCGCTGTTCAGAGACACCAGCACGGACCTGTCCCCGCGGTGATCAGACCCAGGTCAGAGGTCACCCTTCTGACAGACACTGGGGTCAAAGCGCCTCCCTGCTGCTCTGCGGGGATAAAGCAGCCCGTATAGGGTCAATGATGGGGTCAGCTGAGTCCCTGCAATGCTCGGTCCCGGTAGAGCTGAGGGCGCAGTCTCAAGTAGGTATGATTCAGAAAAACATACCTACTTTAAATTGTCTGTTTAATAAGATTGTCTAATGGTCCTTATCTGGGGCAAAGAGGACCTAGTATATGAGTTTATCACCATGTTCCAGCAGTGTTTGCTCTGTTGTATTTGGATAGGAAAGACAGCCTTTGGTCAGTCAGCCTTTTCCATTAGAGCTTCCAAAGAATGGAACATCATCCTAACAACAATCAGGGAAAACTTAACCTAGCTCATTTCGGTTTCATCTTAAGCGTTGGCTCTTAACGAACCAGTTCTGTCACCACTAAATCTTTGCTGCTGCCATCTTGTGTTAAGTCTTTGCATGTGCTTTTGCTACTGTTCTTTTACTAATTACTATTCTGCTTTATATTGTACCTGTTCCTTTTTAATACAATCTTTTTATTGCTAGTGTTTGTGCAGTTTCTTACAATCTTGCTTTTTTAATCACTTTGCTTGTATAATTTGTCTGCTGCCTGCTTATGACTTTTGTTTTGTTGCTTTTTCCAAATTTTAATCTTGACTACAACTGCCTCTCTCCTTGTTGTCTTACTATGACCAAAGTGTTATTGAATACACTGTGTGTTATTTTATTGTTGTATACCTTGTTGTACTTCTTCCAGGGAACCTTCACTCCACCAGGCAATGGACAAAAACTAGCCTTTTGGCTAATTCTGGCATGTTATACAGTTAATGTTGGTCAGTGTGCACTGTCCGTTATAAATAAATAAATAAAATAAAAAATGCATATTGAGTAGTTTTGTACTGTCCTTCTGCTGATGTTCAATCCCTGTTTTCACCTACCACCTGTCCCCACCCTTTTATGTATTTATGTAAATTTTAAATTCTGAGCAAAACATGCAAGGTAAAATTGCCATGTAACCACTTACCAATGACAGAGTACTTGAATTTAACATCTAAGGCTTCTTAAACAGGGCTTAACATTTTTTTTTTTTTCTTCAGTTTTTAACAGGAAGTCAGTGGATCTGTTTCTATTTCTAAGCTGTTTTTGATTAGTTTTGTGTTTCTAATGAACACAGTGCAGATTGTTGATGGACATGTCAAGGAGAAAAAAAAAAAAAAATAATAGGATTTTTAATGGGTTATTACAGTCATCTTTAAATTACAGATGATCAAATATTTTCTTTGTTATATGTGCATCACACAAACAAAGTAATTTGTTTGAATATGCTGTGAAGTTTTGAGAAATAGTAATGCCATAACAAAATTATTATTATTTTTTTTTTTACAACAAAATACTGTAAACTTGTACATACATCCAATGCATCTATTCAGATGTATTCAATTACTCCGCAAAGTCCCGACTGCAGCTCATAATAGAGAGAAACAGAATAAGTAATGAGTGCTACAGTGGGTCAAAAATGGAATCTACAGGTGCTATTTGAGGATACGCCAAAAAAAAGTTCAAGTCAGAATAAGAGATTTTCTCGCGTTACAAGCCAGTGTGACGGCAGTCAAAAATGAATCCGAGGCATTCTGTAGTATGTAACACAAGTTAAGAATATTTTATTGTGACATGGATTATCTTATCTATCTCACAATAAAGGATTCCTAAGCAAGTCTCTTATTCTGACTTTTACATCTCATAATATCCCGTTTGCCAGCCTGTTCTCATGGATAAGCGTGTCAATACCACGCTAGTGTAAACAGCGTGTCATATGAACGCAACTTCTATTTTGTACGTGTGTATTTCACGCGTTTCTGTCCCAGTTCATTTCAATGGTGAATGTTAAGACGTGTTATTTTTCATGAAAACTAACACAATCCTAATCCTAACCTTAACCAACTCCAAGCCTAAAACCTAAATTTGCCCTTTTTTGCAACTTCAGATCCCTTGAAAAACCTCGTATTTGTCGTCAACCACTAGGCGTGTCCAGACCACGCCAGAAGAAACGAGCGTGTAATTGCACGCCAAAACAGGCAGAGGGCGTCATCATGACACGCAATTTGTCATGGCGTGCTATTTTACGCAATCCATGAGAACACGTTGCGTTTGTTCACCACACTCTACAGTTCATCTGTTGTTGTTGCTAGCATTGTGGCTAACTGTCGTTAAAATACTAGCACAATTTGCTCCTAACAGCTGCAATATGGAGGTTCAGAATGCATTAGGTACGTGTGCAAAACATGTGGATTGAAATTATTATTTCTGTTTGCTTAGATTTTTAAGGAAGCAATAATCCGGTAAAGAACCTTTAATCTAGGCCCAACCTGTTCTGCCAAGTTGTCCTCCCTCTGCAAAGCATCTTACCTCCATTCTTAACCTTTACCCAAATAATTTTTACATATCTTACTCATTACCCTAACCTTTTCTCTAACTTAATCACCGCTGACATTAACCAAATGACATATTGTGGTCTGGCAAGTGTGAAACCATCATTTATAACTTGGAAGTCTAAAAATGTAACATCTGAAAGCCCAAGTATGTACATTGTGCACAGTAGCAGCGCTGGAATATGAGAATGCCCATTCCAATATCTTCACATGTATTTCTATCGCCTCCTCTGATAGAACTATTCTATTTCAGTCGACTGTCTTGGTCAATCACATCTTTGAATCTGATTTTTCTTTTCTTTTCTTTAAATGTGCACATCTTCCCAACAACCCAGAGCACACAAATCAATCAACAATATCCGTGCAGACATTCTGGAACACACACAGTTGCCAGTAATATGTTTCTCTCCATCGCACACGAAAACTGACACAATATCTCTTCTATACAAATCAGCTGGAGAGAATACAGTCCCGTTTGGTATTAAATATTCAACAGAAAGAGCGTGGACCTTGAGCAAACTTGGCAGCAGAGATCAGGTTATTGAGCTGGGACTGTTGATGTCGCCTTCTCATAAAACAACAAGCGGCTTGCTATTTGCCCCAACGTAAACACGGAATAAAGGTGGTCCAAAAGTTCAGCAAATGGATTTCAAAGTCCCCGAGATGTTAGCCTTTTCTTTTACCCAATTGTGCGTCATAGAAGGGATTCTCGCAACTTCAAAAGGCAAACTTTATTGGAAATGCAATTTAGTATTGAGTTGTGCTGTTTTCTCATATAGAAGTTATGCACAGACGTTCTTTTATTTGAACAGCGCTCCAAAAACATTCGGACTGAGCGGCAAAAGCCAGTGGATTCACTCTGTCACTGCATCCAACAGATCAGTGTGTGGATGCAAAACAACTTTCTCCAGCTAAACTCAGACAAAACTGAAGTTCTTTGGCCCACAGAAACAAAGAGAAAGTGTCAGCAGTCACCTTCGGTCTCTCTCTCTGAAACCTTCAAGTCTGGGGTGAGTGAAAAAGCGGCGAAAAAACAAAAAACAAAAAAACAAAACTGTCTCAAGCTTCAGGAGACAGACGTCTGTCAGACCGGTTCAGACCTGATCCAAACAGCTGCTCTCGTCCCATTTCGTTGTTTTATTCAAAGAAGTTTCTTCAGCTAAGGGCACAGAGAGCCGCTCTTTCTGCATAACGCATGCGCAGTAGAATGGCCTATCCAAATGAGCTAGAACCAGTCCTGACCAGACCCAGAAAGTACCATCACATTAGTCCTGTGTTCAGGTCTTTACTCTGGCTTCCAGTGGCTCAGAAAATAGACTTTAAAACAGCTCTGCTTGTGTTTAAGTCTCTCCATGGACTAGCACCAAAGTACATATCTGACATGTTAGTGCTGCATGAACCAGGATTCTGAGAACCTCAGGGACCGGCCTCCTGCTAGTGTCCAGAGTTAGAACTGAATGTGGACCAAAGTCAGGACTAAACGTGGACCAGAGTCAGGACTAAACATGGACCAAAATCAGGACTAAACACGGACCAGTGTCAGGACTAAACACAGACCAGAATCAGGACTAAACATGGACCAGAGTCAGGACTAAACGTGGGCCAGAGTCAGGACTAAACATAGGCCAGAGTCAGGACTAAACACAGACCAGAATCAGGACTAAACATAGACCAGAGTCAGGACTAAACGTGGACCAGAGTCAGGACTAAACGTGGACCAGAGTCAGGACTAAACATGGACCAAAGTCAGGACTAATCATGGACCAGAGTCAGGACTAAACATGGACCAAAGTCAGGACTAATCATGGACCAGAATCAGGACTAAACATGGGGAATCAGCGTTTCAGTTGCACGCAGCTAAGATTTAGAACAGTCTTCCTTAGACAGTAAGACAGGCCTATTCCCTGACTGTGTTTAAATCGGGGCCTAAGACAGTCCTTTTTAAATGTGCTTATGACTGAAATGTTTTTAACTGTTCGAAATGTCTTTAACTACTTTGAACTGTTTTAAGATCTTATTGGATTTTTGTTTATAATACTTGTACATGTATGAAAAGTGCTCTACAAATAAAATTATTACAGTTCTTTTGTCTTTTTTTCAAGACAAAGTTAAAGGCGTACTAGAGGATTTTCCCAGAAATTTGAAAGTCAACGACTGTTTGTCCCTCTTGTGGCATTGCGCATGCGTGACACCCACCCCCTCCCTTCTCCGCTCCTCCAGAGTGTACGCCCACCAACAGAGCGAGAGCGCGCACGCCGCAGAAACACATGCGAAGCTGTTTACGAAAGCTAACCATCACTACGAGACCGGGCATTTCTGCTTTGTTTCATTTTTGAACGGATTTTAAGCATGTCGGACCTGACACCGGTAAGTAGCGGTAATCTACATTTTGTTTAGCATAGTATTTAGCTAAGTTTAGTTTGTCTCGGTGCAGTTAGCGTTATGCTAGTAGTAGCATCGGATTCGGGGTTGTTACTTATTTTCTGAAGTTTCGAACCTTGAGGAAATAAAATTTATTGCTGTCAGCTAATGATATTATGTTGTTGCGCTAAATGGTTTTATAATATGTTTTCCTTTGGCCATAGAGCGAGCGTGGGGAGCCAGATACGGAGCGTCCAGGTCCTAGCACATCGTCACTTACACATCCGACTAGGAGGAGACGCAGGAGACAAGAACCGACAGACACTCAACCCAGTCCCGAACAAGAAACAGAACCAAGACCAAGATCTGGCAAAAGAAAAAAGAAAGAAGGAAAACTTCTGGCTGGTCTGACTGAGACAGACTTTCTAAGGGTCAGACGTCTTTTGGAGAAGAAGAAAAAAGATGAGCAGGTATGTTATTTTTATCTATATAAATCACCTAATGTTGAAACAATGTGGTAATTAGTTATTACAGTACATAAAACATCTGTACACATTTGTTTGTCTTGTCCAACATACCAGACCAGACTGGAGGAAAAGGGTCAATACACATACATTGTATTTTGTAATACACTCACAGGGATAAGCACTCAATCTGAAGTCTGTCTGGATACTCAGAGCATTTTGGATATCACACAAAACAATACTTTTGAGTTAACTAATCACAACTAACATTGTAAAATATGAGACATAAATGGGGTAACCATTATTTTACTTTTCTCTGTTTCACAGGATCGAATACAGAGTCTAAATCTCCAAGAATGTCGGGACCTTCTTCAAAGATGTCTGGATCATGAGCCAAGTCTACTGTTTGACATAGTCAGTCAGAACGCTAATCCCACGCCATCTACCCCACCCATTACACAAGAACTGCGCTGGTGTGTTTGTGGCAAGTGCAGACATATGCCCACCCTACTAGAACAAAAGTGCTGTACTTTCAAAGACAAGTGCCTATCCACTTTTCCACATATGGAGCTGTTTATTTTGGAAGCAGGTGTCCTTAGACTTGCCAGGCGCATCTGGAATGACCTTAGGGCCGAGGTTGATGCACAAGAACTCGGTGAATGCCACAGGCAGTTTCGCCATGCTGCATATAGACAATTTGTTGTGTGGCGCCATGGCCTTCTTGGTCCTGGCAGGAGAGTCGTCATCCCCAGTTGCTGTGTCTGGAGAATTCGAGACACTTTTAAAGATCCAAATGATCATTATGTAGGCTTCATCCCTGGTAGACTGTAAGCACTATTTTTGTTTTCATCCAGTGTTATTTTCTTGTATCAGCCACCATACCTCAGAGAATTGATCTTTGCACAAATAAAAAATATTTAAAGTATTTATATATATATTTATTTATATATGTAAAATTTTCTACTGATTGTAAGTTTTAATAAAGCATGTTTCTGAGTGATTTTGGGTGTACTTTTGACTCATTTCATGAACATTGTAGCATTTTCAAATATAATACATAGTAAATATGATTAAACTAATATAGTAAACAGAGACTATAAATTATGAATGAATACAGTTTATTTATAACGTTATATAATAAAATTAAGAATTGCACAAGGCACACCATCAGTTACTGAGCTGGTTGTCCTGTTGGGGGAAAAAAAAGGGTTGACGTTAAACCATTTTATACATACGTTTGTAATAACACAACAGCAAATTTATTACATTGTTATGGTGAATAATATAGTATGTTACAAGTAAAAGACCCACCTAGCCCTCTCCTTGCTTTTTGCTGCTGTAGTTCCTGTACAGATGGCGCAGGAGCACCAGACAACAGTCCAAGTCTTCGAGGATCATCTGGTCTTTCAGGCTTTTTTTCTGATAAACCTCTGGCGGCTAAGATTCTTGACTGAAGAATGACACTTTGAAGGTCTGGGATGTAGTTGTAGTCTTTTTTGTTCTTGATTGTGTAAAGCCGCCACATTTTAGATTTTTTGTTATACAGCTTGCTGTACCTGAAAAAGTTATAAACATAGATTAATTTATTGTGATATATTTGTCATATTGGTGATGTTGAAACTAAAAAAAAAACACTTACTGATGTGTGCCATCTGCTTTTCTATGTGGTCCTCGATTGAGATGGTGGTTATAATCCAGCCCTGCCAACATGACTCTAGCTTGGTAAACAGGTGGTGAAAAGCTGAATCGCTTTGATGCATACATAAGTATATGGTTATGGAAGGACTCCAAATCTGCAGTTGACCTATTATACAGACAAAAGTGTAACATCAATATACAAGGCATAATAAAAATAAGTTGTGCATTATTTGTGTGTTCTTTTACACCAAACTAAAATCTGCACCTGAACGAAAGATATTTGGGGATGTTTTTTAACCAGCGTGCATCCAATACAATTTGTTGCAGCCTTTTGTGTGCTGCTGAGCTCTTTGGAATCCAATCCTTATGTTGTTGTACTTCCTCCAAAGGATCATGTCTACATGAACCCAAGTACCACTCATGGACATCAGTAACGTGATGCAGTACTCCGGTCCAGATGTCCTGTAAAAAATGTATTCATGTTTTGACACAACGCTAAGTTGTACACAGAGCATTATGTATATCCTGTTTGTCCTTCGTACAGTATTTTAAAATAAACGCAAAAGGCCTCCCAAAAATATTTACTTCAAACTATCTAAAAATAAGTAGAAAAATTTACCATGAACTCTTCATAAGTCTGTGCCTCTTTGCAGCAGTACCAGAAGTGGTTAGTGATGTCTCTTGTCCAGTTGAGAAGCAATCCACAGTCCTTCTCCTTTGCTGCCTACAAATTATGTATACAATTATTATAGACAACAAGAACAAAAATACACAGAATATCAAAACAATAATAGCACATACCGCAACAATTTTTTTGCTTAAATTTTTTGCACCATGCCAGATGTCTAACGTATGCTTGACACCGCTGTCTTTGTACTGGCCTCTGTCTGTAAAAAAAATAAAAAAGCAGTTATCATTGGCTTGTTTTTCTTTTGTAGCCTGTAGAAATGTGATCATTTGTAAAATCCACATACTAAACAGTGCTGATATTTGGATGTTTGCATCAGTGCAAAACTCCTTTACGTTTCCAAGTTCCCTGAAATAGTGTCCATGGTTTTCATAAAAGTCCTTTTCTCCATAGCAACAGAGTTCCCGCCTGTCTCCCGTTTGTCCAGGCTGACTATAGAAACAATTTTCTTGCTGTCATTTTCCATAGCAGTGTAACTGCAGAACTGGGCACAAAATCCTGGACTGTCCATTCGTGCATCACCTTTGAAAAAGGAATAAATATCTATATTATTACCAGATGAGTTTCATAGCCACAGTAATATTGTCATATACAACACAATAAAGATTGTGCACTTTACTCACCAAGGAGAACAACAGAGTCTTTTGATTTCAACTGGCTGATGACATTGCCTTGGTTGTTTTTCCAGAAGTGTTCTATGTTGTCAACACAAAACCTGTCCTGGATTTTGTGGAATGTTGTCGTGTCCAACATACCCAGGTTCATAAATTTAAAAAGCAATGCAACTTTTCTGAAATTGTTGCCTGAAAGAAGAATGTTGACACCCAACATGAAATCTCCGGCTAGCATTCCAAATTTAAAATATCTTTGTGAGCTCCACCGCCAAACTGTGTGACCATTTGGACAAATCTGTGAAAACACAAGAAAAGGAACCTCTGGGTAAATAAAAGCTTGTAAAGCAAAAGCTAACTAAAAATATTTGCATTGACAATTAATTTAATAGAAAAAAACTAACCCATTCTGCAATGACAGCTGTGCACCGGGATTTAATAGTGACTTCAAAGGGCTTGAATGCAGTACAAGCTTCTTTTGTGACATGGTCCTTCCCAGGGCATCTTTCAATCGGAAGAATAAGGAAATCCAGTAGCTGTTTAAAGACGTCATGATAAACGATAGATGCAGGCTTTCCAATCAGGTCTTCATCTGATAAAACTGTGAGTGCATCTGGAGGGGTGGAAATTTCCAGAGCAATGTCCTCGGGCTCATCATGCACGGTTTCTTCCATACTGATTACTGGGCAATCATCAAAAGAAATGCCCCTTGGCAGCACACCGCGAGACCTACAGGTGTGAAAACACACAAGACATTAGCAATTGTATAGCATATTTTTATCATGATGTGTGACAAACTAATTACACTAAATCACAGAAACAAAATCTAAAAAACAAGCATGTTCCCAATTTGTGAAATTTGTGTACTGTCTCACTCTGAGAATTGTTTAAAAAAGTTATCAAATATACCTCAGACGGATTGGAGCTTCATCTTCATCCTCATCAGAGTCTGCAGCTACTTCCACATTCTCTTCATCTGATGATGATGTGGATGATGAAGATGATGTCGATGACGAGGATGACAGTGGCTGTGACTCCATAGCTGGGGTCCAAGTGACATCGTCCCAGTCAATTCTTCAGGAAAATTAAATTAGTATATACAAATGTAAAGAAATTGTAAACCAAACAAGCACTTTGCAGTCAGTGACACTTACATTGAATTTTCAAGATTGTTAAAAGCCTCTTCATCTATAAAGCCCACATCTGCAGGGGTAGATTCCCTTAAAAAAACAAACAAAAAAACAAAGCAATAATGATGACATTCTGCTCACTGAAGAGCAGTTAGTATCAAATTATTGAAACTGCATAAAAGCAATTTACCTTGCTTGTCCCTGTTCCATTTCACCTTCAGTGCCACTACTGCTGCTGATCTTTTCCACACCACCCACATAAAAATCAGAGTCTCTGAAATAAACGCAAAATAAAATAGAAAATAAACACAAAACCATACAACATGCAAGACTGACTCAATGTGAAAAAATCTACATAAATTACACTCACCGATCAGACATGGCCTCTTCTACCACCGTGGAGACTGCAGGAGGTTGTGGTCTTTTCCACTGTCCGTGTGTTAGTGGAGTTGATGTCATGGTCCTATCATAACTGTAAAAAATGTACATTAGACATTAGTCCTTTTGAAACAACAGACAAGACAAATACAATATCTTCCAAATGAGAACAATTGGCAACGTTATATAAGTTCTTCAAATAAATAACAATGATCGATCATAGTATTTGAGAATTACCAAAGCCACAGGTAACGGGCTAAGTCACAATGTATCAAATGTTAGCGGTTCATAGAAAATTATCTCGGCTCTAAGGACAGAAAGCCGGAGAAATAACGTGGGCTTCGTTAGCCATATGACCGTACGTACAGTTTTCTAATTACACAAACAAAACTGATAATAAGAAAAATAATACATTAGGAAGGCGGTAGTTACCTGTCGAGTAACAGTTTTGCTAACGAAGCATCTGTGCGAACTCCAATTTGCAATTTCAGTGCACGCCATCGCGTAAATGAATCTCCGAGGCAAACTCTTGTCCTATTCCTCCGCTCCAGAGTCTTCCGTCGCTTCTCTGCAACTTCGAACACTGTTTTGCCGGATCTTTTGCGACCGTCCGCCATTGTCTGTGCTCACGGAAAGACGAAAACCAACAAATTCCTCACCAAGCGTTTTGACTCTCAACTTCCCAAACACTCATTTGCGCATGCGCGGCGAGTAAGAGGAGCGCGCATTGAGCGAAAGACAACTGTAGTGACGCAAGCACGTATATTTGAATGACATGAGTGAGAACCAATGAAAAACGTAGTCCCTACAAAACTTACGGCCATGATTGGGGCTTCGAAATCCTCTAGTACGCCTTTAATTCAGCAAAAATTTATGGAACAACATTTCTCTAAAGTTGAACAAGGTGTAGCCCCCTTGGTTTTAACACTCAAAGCTGCTAATGGCCTCACAATTCCATATTCCGGTTATGCCATAATGGACTTTGAAATTGAGGGCGTTAAGATTCCTGACAAAGGGGTTGTCATTGTTAAAGATGATTGCTCTACTCACCCACTGCTCATAGGCATGAATGTGATAGGCGCATGTTGGGATGCTGTTTTTAAACGTGGCGATCAAGTTTGTCCCCCACAGCAATGGAAACCTCGGAAGGTGTGGCAAGAGGCGTTTGCTGTCTGCCGGAGGACCATCGCCATAACGCCAGATGATGGGTTTATGGGCTACGTTCGTCCAGCGGGCCGGCAGCCGGTGCAGGTACCTCCAAAAAGCGAGATTATTGTGTGGGGGCGCACTTGCACAGGGCCTGGTGGAGCCAACTATTCTGCGGTACTGGAGGCTATGCCCGAGGCAGAAGCGTGGGAAGTAGCAAGGACTCTGTCCGTTGTGAAGGATGGCCGTGTCCCGGTTCGTGTCTGTAACCCCCATTCCTACCCAGTTTCAATAGGACGCTATCAAAAGCTGGGCCGGTTATACCAGGTGGAGGAGGCAGATGTCCAGGGAGCCCGTGACCTGAGCCTGACTATGTGCCCAGACGGTGTCGTGGAGGTGGGCATGGTGGACATGCTGAGCCCTGGAGAGACCCACACCACTGAAGAGGTGAGCAAACTCATTGATCATGATCGACTAACCCCACAACAGCAGCAGCAACTCGGCGCCCTTCTGGAGAAGTGGAGGAAAGTCTTTGCTGTGGATGAGGAGGACTTTGGAAGGACGGACTTGGTTCAACACCGCATCTACACCGGAGATGCTCCTCCTATCAAAGAGAGGTACCGTCCATTACCACCTACTATGTACAAAGAGATAAAAACTTTGCTAGCTGAAATGTTGGAGAAAGGAGTAATACGAGAGAGTTGTAGTCCCTGGGCTGCTCCAATTGTGCTCGTTAGGAAGAAAGATGGAAGTTGGCGATTCTGTGTAGACTACAGGAAGTTAAACGCCATAACGCATAAAGATGCCTTCCCTCTTCCACGAATTGAAGAAACACTTACCAGCTTGACCAAAGTAGAATGGTTCACCACACTCGATTTAGCTAGTGGTTACTGGCAGGTCGAAATGGATGAGAGGGATCGCGAAAAGACTGCCTTCACCACGCCTATGGGACTTTTTGAATTTGAACGCATGCCTTTTGGGTTATGCAATGCTCCTGCTACGTTCCAGCGGCTAATGCAGCAGTGTTTGAGCGGTCAAATAACAGAATCTCTTTTAGTGTACCTTGATGACGTAATTATTTATTCACCTGATTTCTCTTCTCACCTGCAGCACTTGGAGGAAGTTTTCCAGAGGCTGTGGCAGCATGGACTGAAACTGAGAGTGGATAAGTGTAAACTGTTCCAACACGAGGTGAAGTTTTTGGGCCACGTGGTTGACAAAGCCGGGGTAAGACCAGACCCAGAAAAGATCTCTGCCGTGTTAGATTGGCCCGCGCCGACTACTGTCCGCGAGGTCAGAGCCTTTCTTGGCTTAGCAGGCTATTATAGACGATTTGTACCCAATTTTGCTAAAATTGCTCGTCCCATAAATGCCCTCTTGACAGGAGTTTCTGTTAAGAAACGAACAGAGATCCAAATTCAATGGTCCGCAGAATGTCAAGCTTCCTTTGAAGAACTAAAAACCAAATTGACCCAGCCACCAATCTTGGCCTATGCCGATTTTACAAAGCCGTTTGTTGTCTACACAGATGCCAGTAATCAAGGTCTCGGTGCTGTTCTGGCACAAGTACAAGGTGATCGTGAGCGTGTAATAGCCTATGCTAGTCGCAGTCTACACCCAACCGAAAGGAATGACGCGAATTACAGCTCATTTAAACTGGAACTTTTGGCCTTGAAATGGGCTATAACAGAAAAATTCAAAGATTATCTCACTGGAGCCAAGTTCACTGTGTATACGGACAATAACCCTGTTGCCCACCTTCAAACAGCGCAGTTAGGTGCCGTGGAGCAACGTTGGGTTGCCCAACTTGCTGCCTACGACTACCAGGTGAAATATCGTGCAGGCAGAGAAAATGTTAATGCTGATGCCCTCTCCAGGTTTCCCTGTGATCCCTCCACAGGAGAGTGCCAAGTCGCGCAGTTGACCGCAGCACAAGAGGAAGATGCAGAGCAGACTGCACGGGAATTGGAACTGTGCTTGGAAAAAGACTGGGAGGCCCTCCAGAAAGCCGATGTGGACCTCAAAACGGTGGCTAGGTATGTGGCTGCAAAAACATTTCCAGATGGACCTTGTCGACGCTCACTGCCCGCTAAAGCCCAAAAGCTTTTACAACAATGGGGCAAGCTTGCTGTTGTAAATGGTGTGTTGTGCCGAAGGGTGAAGAACCCCAAAACGTTTGAGATTTGTTCCCAGGTTGTGTGTCCAGCAGGGGAACGTCAGAAGGTGTGGAAAAGTTACCACGAGGCTGCCGCCCACGCCGGAGCCGAGAGGACCCTCTCCAGAATAAAGCAGTTCTTCTACTGGCCTGGCATGGACATGGAGGTGCGTCAGTTCCAACAGGGTTGTGTTGTCTGTAGTTTACAGAACAGGGCTCAACCAAAGGCCCCGCTGCACCCCTTTAGTGCCACCTACCCTTTAGAGGTAATAGGCATAGATTACTTGACTTTGGGGAGGGCTGCAGACAGAATTCAAAACATCTTGGTAATGACAGACCAGTTCACTCGGTATGCTTGGGCAGTTCCTACAAAAGATCAGACAGCAGAGACCACAGTTAAAGCCTTATGGTCACATGTAATTCAGATTTTTGGTTGCCCCGCTAGATTCCACTCCGATAGAGGTGCCAATTTTGAGTCAGCTCTTGTCCAGCAGTTGTGTGATCTCTATGGCATAAGCAAAAGTAGAACGACTCCATACCACCCTGCTGGTAATGGCAGTGTAGAAAGGATGAACCAGACATTGCTAAATATGTTGCGATCGTTGGAGGCAGAAAGGCAGCATAGGTGGCCAGAATTTTTGCCTGAATTGTTGGCAGCTTATAACAACACTACCCATAGTGCAACAGGGTACGCTCCCTCATTTTTAATGTTTGGCAGGCATCTGAGACAGCCAGTGGACATGGGTCTAGGAGTCGGGAGACAGGAACAGAGCTATGACCTGGACGGGTGGGTTAGAGACCACCACCAAAAACTTACCTTTGCCTACAGTTTAGCCAGGCAGAACATTGAAAAAGCAGCAAGCCATAACAAACAGACCTATGACAGGAAAGCCACTGCCTTACCTGTAGCTCCTGGAGAGAGAGTGTGGGTAAGGGACAGGAATCGAAAAGGCCAGGGCAAGCTTCACCCAGGTTGGGACCCGGAGCCCTATGTAGTGTTGGAGCAGGTGGGAGATACAGGGGTTGTCTATAAAATAAGGCCCGAAAAGGGAGGCAAGGAAAAGACAATCCACCGAAATTCATTGAAGCCCTGTATAGGCCCTATTCCAGAGGGCAATGATCCAACCCCTGAAGCTCCTGTGGAACCAAGTGCACCAAGTCAGACCCCATACTATTGTTTTTTGTCAAATCCACCTGTTAACCCACCTGTTAACCCGCCAGTGCCGGTACCGAGCCCACGACGCTCAGCTCGGTCGAACTTTGGACTACCACCGGCTCGTTTTAGACCCGATGAGGACTGAGGTGACAGGGACTGCCACCCTAAAAGTAGGGGGGGATGTCACAGGACGGAGACGCACAGCGCACTTTGTATTTTGCACATTGGTTTTATTGCATGGTTTTATTTTGAAATGCTTTTATTTTGAAATGTGTGTTTTAATGTGTGCGTGTTGCCTTTTTACTTCCTGTTTTTAATCAACCCCCAAAGACTTTCACCTGTGGCGGACTTGTTTTTACCTCTTTTAACCAATCACTGCACAGACTGGCGGGGGGCAACCAAACGGGGATTTTACTTTTAAAGAGAGCGGGAGGCATGGAGCGAGGAGGAAGCAGGGGACGGCACACGAGGGCACAGACGGAGGAAGGAGCGGCAGCAGCGGCAAAGACGAGATCGAAGGCAGTACCTGTCCACGTGAAGCCAGAGCACGACGCCGATTACAGCAGCCGGGCAGAGTTTCTCTGCCCCTGCCCGTAAGTACCTTTTAGTGCTCTGGTGGGATTGTTGCCGCTGTTGCTGCTGAAAGGACTCGCAGTGGGGAGCTTTTAACTGTGCACAGACTGTCACTGTTACAGGGCAGCCGGCCACCCAAAATCATCGAGGCACCCAGGAAGGAACACACGGAGACTGAGGCCAGAGTACTACGCGGAGTACAGCAGGCGGGCAGAGTTACTCTGCCCTGCCCTGTAAGTATTGTTTTATTGTACTCTGGCCGGATTTTAACCAGGCTGCCTCTGTTTTTAAATTGGTTTTAAAAGAACCTTTGACTGCCCCTGCTTCCCTTGTTTTTACAGAGCTACGGACATTGAAGCCACTGCACCTTCCCCGCTTTTTATGGACTTTTAGCATTTTGTATTTTATTGGGCCCAATTTTATTTGTCTTTTTAATTATTGTAATAAATTATTTTAACTTTTTACTGGTTTTGGTTTTATTGGTTTTACACTGCTCACCTTGTTTTAGAACCTTTTAATCATTTTAGCTGTATTTTAACCGCACATTGCTACATATATGCAGATGTTGCTTTGCCTAGAATGTTGCACAGTACATATATCTCCATGGAGACTAGAAAGTATGTGATGACAAGTTACAGGTCAGATTCATAGAGAGACAACATATGCAACGTATATTATATATGTATGTTTTTTTTCAATGAACATAGGATATAAAGATGAACAGAATTAAATTACTATGCAATCTCATGGGAATAATAGGCCTATATCCAAGGGTGTCGAACTCATTTTCACCAGGGGCCACAATGGTATAATGGTTGTCATAAAAGGAACGGAAGTTACAGTAATAAATCTCACTACTCTTTGACAAATTACAAATGGGTTTGTGTATTTGTAAATGTAATGAAGTTACAAATACTATACATCTGCCTAAGTCTATAAAATGAATTATTATTCTTTCAATTTCACACATATTATTTCATTAGGTTAAGACACATATTTATTCTAGTGGTATAGAAGATTAAAATAAATCTCATAAGATCTTGACGACCTCATAAAATGATGTAGAGGGCTGCATCTGGCCCCCGGTCCTTTGTTTAACCATATTTGATCGAGGACCATGGGCCAAATTTGATCGAGGACCATGGGCCAGATTTGATCGAGGACCATGGCTTCTGGGACGGTTGTAGTTGCACAGTTGTAGTTGTCACTTCTTTGACACAAGGTTGTGCCATATATGTGCCACAGGACTAGAACTGTGTTTATAGTGATAATAACTAATGCTGCAGTCTGTTGTCATTAATCTACAAAATGTCCAAATCAGCGTTAAACCACAATTAATAACCGATTCTGAACCTGGAGTATCTAAGCATAAACCAGATGTAAACCAGAACCAAACAAAGTCTAAATCAGAAGAATTGAAATAGGACCAAATGACAATCTTACACTGGATAAAGAATGCATACATGGTTAAATTAAGTAATTTTATCTTTATTTGAGCACATTTTAACTGTCTTAAACCAAGATTTGCCAATAGAGCAAAAAGGGATTGTTTTCCAAAAACATGAAAAATACAGCTTTTTCTCATTGGAAATAAGTCAAAAAATGCAACTGGAATACAAAAAAATAATTCACTTGATCTTTTTGGCAAATTTTATTTTCAGAATGTAAAATATAATAAAATCAAGATAACCATTGTCTCATTCAAGCAGTTATTGACACATTAAGATATTTTAAGGTGGCCACTTTTTCCAAAGATTTTTTTTTTTTTTTTTTTTTTTTTTTTTGTATAAACATTTAAAAAGTGAATTGGGGGCCGGATCATATTTTTGGAGGGCCATCTTGGCACCTGGGCCTTAGGTTGAATAGGTCTTCTGTACTGTATACTATCACTCTCGAAACAAGGAGGTGGAAGAAAATTTTACATAGAGGTGAGATCACATCGTGTAGTACAAGCATGGTATTACTGCACAAAAGATGTAGTTGTGTAACAAAAAAGGATCTGATGTTATGTTATTAACAATTCAAAACTAAAAATTCAGTTTTCCCAATACAGCATACTGAGACCGCTGTAGTAATCCATTTTCAATTAATTACATTCCATGATGTAAAAGTAAAAATCTAGATACTTTGTAATACCTCAAGCAAGAAGTGGGACCAAATTACTGTTTTCCAAGTCCCAAGTAAGTTTCAAGTCTTTGGTCAAGTTTAAGTCGTTTTTAAACTTTCTTCTAGTATTCAGCGGTGTGTTGGCATCAAACATTTGTCTGTAAAATTGAATACTGTGTCCAGACTGAGTCGACTGGTCTCTGAATTAGACACTTCGTTCCCATTGTTCATTCCAGTCACATTAAGGCTGGTGCTTTTGCATGACTGATATTGCAACTTAATTACAAAGCGTCTCTATGTGCTAACTTAAAATGCCCCTCCTGTATAAAGTGCAGACAGTGCACTTCCTCTGGCTCATGTTAATTAGCCTGTAGAGCCCAGTGACAAATGGTCGATGTGTCTATATAACAGCAGCTCATTTGAATCAGGATTAGTCCCCAAAGTCTTCAAGCTGACCAATAATGAAACAAAACCGCGTTAAATGGACAAACACGCGTTATTCAAAGTGTAATGATCCAAGCAGACTTTTAACTGTAATCCATAAAGCAGTTTGTAAAATACAGGGTGACAGTTCAGAGCAACAAGCAGCATAACATTTGGGATTTCAAGGTAATCTAGCTTTCTTTGATAAGCAAACACTATTCTCAATATTAGATTTCAGTCAAAGTTAAAATAGTTGTTATTACTCAAAATATCATTTGTATCAAGCTGTATTGACTAGTTTGTGATATGAATATACTGCAGGGACAAACACTATTAAAATAAACTTTTTGGTGAGAATATTAGAAACATATACGTGTGGGGACTGACCATTTTGTGTTTAGACTTTAGTGTGTGTTTTTTTTTTTTTAGATAAGATATCCAACAGTGGAATAATTCTTTTTTTGCAACGCCATGTTCAAAAACAGCAGAAAAATAGAAACAAAATAAAGTGTTGCAACCAGCTGTGGCTCCTACCAGTGTCGGAAGTACAAACAACAGCACAGCATTATTTGTATGCATAAAAACATTTTAATTTGAGGTATTTCTTACAGGCTGGTTGCTCAGTTAAAACTCAAAGCACAAACAGCTTTGATGTAAAACACTGTTGTCCCAGAAATGGTTTAACAAATATATAAACAAAACCAAAACGCTTGTTTTTAGTCAATCAAACAACAACAATTATGCTGTATCCTATAAAAATACTGAAAAGAAAACAGGCACATTGAGATGACCCTCTCTATATGAATACTGAAGAAGAGTTTAGACAAAAACATGATAATACAATCTTTTTCTTTATCACAGATCAAGCAATGATATTGTTTTGCAAAATGTCAACCATGTTTTCCCAAAAAGTAAAAGTGCTAATCCTGTTCTTTCTTTTTCTTTTTTCCTAGTTCTATTCCTGATGTGACATATTAAGTCTCAACAATGTCAAAATACTGTTCACATAAACTCTGAAAAGACATTCTTTTGCATCCTTATCTTAAAGAGGCACTATGTAACTTTCCTACTTGTTTCCATGGAGATGTCTTATTTGCTTGTTCCACACTATGACATTAAACTAATCTATCAACAAGCAAGCAAGTGATGATATCAGATCAAATTAGATAACAAATCAGTAAAGGCGACACAGCTTAAAAGTGCACAACGTAACTTTCTTCATAGACATTAGTTAGGTCTATGGAGTTATACTGCTTTTTGTGAAATGTTCTAAAAAAAAAAAAAATTGCAGGTGAATTCCAGCGAGAAGGGCAGATTGGCCTTGCACAGTGTAAAAAACAATTCTTGTCAAGGTGTTCTGTTTCAATTAAAACTTTTGTAATTGGATACATGTAAAATAGATTATGTCCAAGCAACATCAAACAGTTGGTAGAGACACCTACTAAAAAGTTATCTTACAATGTTGAGCCAAAGCATTAAAAATAATACATATAACAGTACATTCTACAAAGATACTGTCATACTGTGGAACATTTCAGGCAAAGCAGTAAGATCTCAATGAGACAAGCAGGCATCAGAAGCATCAGAAAAAGTTACATATTGCTTACCTATTGTAATTCCTAACGTGATGCATGTGTCGACTCAAAGGTTGAGCTCTATTTCTACAATGAATGCACACACATTCCTTTACGAAAATACCTACTGTAGTCTTTTGTACCTCAAGAAAACCTAACTTTTTTAGCATTCAGACTGAATAAATTAAGAAACCACTGAAAGAGCACCATTGTTTGTCATTTTGGCACTTTTACCTCACGTTTAGCAAAGAGGAAAACAGAATAATAAAAGAAAAAAAAAGTCAAACAGCTTTGAGTGCACCAACAAGAAAAAATATATAACATACAATTTATGCTAGTTGCAAACTTAATAAACAGATGGCTTGTTTATAATTATACAAATCAGTTATGGGTCATGAGAACTGTAACTGAGTAGTGAATTTGTAATACTTGTACTAGCTTTGAAAAAAAACATTTCATTTGCTGATGTTTGCTTGTAAAAATGTTGAAAAAGGGGAGAAAAGGGTGAAAATGAGAGCAGAACACATCTGAAGTCTGCTGGTATAGTCGTAATAAAACAGGACGGCGAGGGCAGGGGACAGTTGGGGGCAGACATTGACGATAACAGGCTGTGACAGTGTTTAAAGTCCACTAAAACTCCGTGTGGATGTGCTCCCCTCTGAACGCCGTAGTGTCGCTGGGCTTCATGAAGATGCCCTCCATGGCCTTCCACAGACTGTGCTGACTGGGGCTGGACATGGCGTGCACCTCCCTCTGTCCCTGGATGGGTCGCCCGTACTGTTCTCCGGTCACAGAGAGCAGGGCGTCTGTGGCTCTGTGTCTGAAGCGGACCGCCTCCTCTCGCCCCCAAACACTGCCACCGCACTGTACGGTCCACTCGTCCAGATGGTCTCCCTCGCCCTCCTCGCCAAACGCACTCACCTCCTGCACAAAATGTATTACACACAGTCAGAGAAGTACACATATTATGAAGAAGTACTGATATATTTTGAATGTATGACAGTGGGCACAGCTGGCAGACGAAAGGGGGAAGCATCTGTTTAATTGGACATTTCACTTGGGATGTATTGTTTGCTTATCTTCTTGCATACAATGTTAAAAGAACAAACAACAAACATTAAATCTAGGCTTGTCATGATAATTACTCAACTTTCTGTTTAATATTTAAAAGCTTGAACAAGATTTATTTTGGGCTCAGTATTTATTTTGTCTACACTACTTTTAAACAAATAAAAATAACTTTTGCTAAATGGAATAATAGGAGAAGTTGTAGCAGTTTTCTAAATGTTTTCTTTTTTACCATTATGTAATTGTTGAGATACGCATATACAATTTTTTTTCAATATTATATGTATAATGTGCAAGTACAATTAAAATCTGCAGTATTTACTATAGGAGGAACTTGTAGTGCATGTATCAGTGCTTTTCAAGTATTGTAAATTATTCATTCTGAGTATTTGTAAAGTTTAATGAACAGAAACAAATTTCCAATGAGAAGTTCTCTGTGTCAAATAGTGCCAAGCTTTTAGAAAGCTACCCAGACAGACACGCACCAGAGAGGAATAAAGCCACGGAGAGAATATCAATCACTGAAAGGTAACTGCGAGCTTTAAACAAGAAAGAGCAACGGAAAATGAAAGAGACGAAATAATAGAAGCTTGAAGACATGAAAAACATGAAATTGTAATTATTACAAATAGATACATCTGATAGTACTACTCCATATTGCACATATTTTTTGTACTGTTTTGATCAAAGCCTAGTATATCATAATCAGCAAGTTATGTGTTCTCTTCACAATTGAGCAAACTAAAATAAGATAAGAGTGGCAGAAAAAAATACACAATAAATACAAGATAATTAATTTGAAAAGTCTTTGTGTGTTCATCTTGTGACACTTTGCTGAATCTCCATTAAACACGACTGAAAGATTTCCATTTTGGCTCTAAGTCTGACACAGTATCACATCAGGAAGGTCTTAACACTGTACAGCAGATCGTTAATGCAGATTTACCACATGTAGTTGTAAGTATAATGAATTGTAGTGCTGATGAGCAATACGGAGGAAAAAGAAAAATCTATTCATTATAATGTTTGAAAATGAAATGAAAGCTTTTACATTATGACTTTTAATAACAAGGTTTATGAAACAAAAAAAAAAGAGAATCAGGCAGTGCCAATCCATCAAAATGAGTTCAGCTTTGGATTTTAGAATTCAGGAGTCTCCATTGATCTAGTTTTGTTTGAATTAAGGTTGTAAAAAATTCCAATACCCAGTTAATATTACCAAAGCTTTTAAAAAACTGGATACCTTTTAGAACAAGGACAGAACAACAGGACAACATTTTGCTGAACAATTATTAATAAAATATTGCTAACAAAATAGTGCAACAGAAAGTACTATTAGTATTTTATACATATGCTCTGACAAAGACGACATAAATAAGTATATATGCCTAGTTCTCACCTGATTGGAGGAGAGAGGAGAGGCGAAGTAGTGGCTGTGGAGGTTGCGTCCTGTGTTGACATGAGTGAGTCGAATGGTCTGACCACATTTAACGGGAGTTCCACGATGGCAAAGAGAGTCTCTTGTCCACGAATGCTCCAGTAACTGTTGCTGTCTTCTACTGCAGTTACCCCGGTACAGACTGTTGTCCACTACCTGCACACGAACAGAAGGAGAAAATTATGAAAATGGAAGATTTTCCTTTATCTATGTCGTAACTAGGAAATATCGAAAAAAGCATACAGTTATTAATGCTTAGAGTTTATAAACTTCATTGGAATTAATGTATCTTCTACTAGAAGAAAAATAATATCTCACAAGATATTATGTAAAATACTTTAGTCCTCTTTGTGTTGTTGTAAAGTGCTGTATAAATAAACTTAGATTATTTTCTACACTTGTATGTATGTAATTTGTAATGTAATTCTCCCACAGACTGTCACATTTCATTTGATCTCTTTCCTCATAAGTGAAACCCTCATGAAAATATCCACAGATTATTGTTGTGGAGAGACAACACACCTTGTTCTAAGATAGTTAGATTTGTGTCATGTCATAGTTATAATTGTGATTTCTCATGTTCAATGAAACTGTGTAAAAGTCTGTTCAAATCCTAAGCGAAGTAGGCACATTCAGGCACAGAACAACAGTCCAACATGGTCCAATGTATTTGACACAACTGTATTGTAATCCCCTCCTTGAACCGCCACCTTAACGTGGTGGAGGGGTTTGAGTGCTCGGATGATCCTAGGAGCTATGTTGTCGGGGGCTTTATGCCCCTGGTAGGGTCTCCCATGGCAAACAGGTCCTAGGTGACGAGTCAGACTAAGTGCGGTTCACAAAGCCCTATGACGACAAAAACACGGAAGTTCGTTACGTCGCCCGGATTGGCGTCACCGGGGCCCCATCCTGGAGCCAGGCCTGGGGTGGGAGCTCGCAGGCGAGCGCCTGGTGGCCGGGTCTTAGCCCACGGGACCCGGCCGGGCCCAGCCCGAAAAGGCAACGTGGAACCACCTTCCCGCAGGCCCACCACCCGCAGGAAGGACCATAGGGGTCGGGTGCAGTGTGTTTTGGGCGGCGGTCGGGAGAGGTCCCGGACGACCCAGGCCATGCGCACGGTCTCTGGCGCTGGGGACATGGAATGTCACCTCGCTGGCGGGAAGGAGCCTGAGCTGGTGCGGGAGGTTGAGCGTTTCCGACTAGATATAGTCGGCCTCACCTCCACGCACAGCTTGGGCTCTGGAACCATTACCCTCGAGAGGGGCTGGACGCTCCATTTCTCTGGGGTTGCCCATGGTGTGAGGCGGCGAGCGGGTGTGGGCCTGCTCATAGCCCCACAGCTCAGCCGCCATGTGTTGGAGTTCACCCCGGTGACGAGAGGGTCGCGTCCCTGCGCCTTTGGGTCGGGGACAGGTCTCTCACTGTTGTGGCAGCCTACGGGCCAAACAACAGTGCAGAGTACCCGGCCTTCTTGGAGTCCCTGGGAGGGGTACTGGACAGTGCACCCACCGGGGGACTCCATTGTTCTGCTGGGGGACTTCAACGCCCACGTGGGCAACGCCAGTGACACTTGGAGAGGGGTGATCGGGAGGAATGGCCCCCCGATCTTAATCCGAGCGGTGTTCTGTTATTGGACTTCTGTGCTAGCCACAGTCTGTCCATAACGAACACCATGTTCCAGCACAAGGGTGTCCATTCAGTGCACGTGGCACCAGGACACCCTAGGCCGGAGGTCGATGATCGACTTTGTCGTCGTGTCATCTGACCTTCGGCCGCGTGTTTTGGACACTCGGGTTAAGAGAGGGGCGGAGCTGTCAACCGATCATCACCTGGTGGTGAGTTGGATCCGCTGGCAGAGGAGGAAGCCGGACAGACTTGGCAGACCAAAACGTATCATGAGGGTCTGCTGGGAACGTCTTGCCGAGTCCTCTGTCAGACAGGCATTCAACTCACACCTCCGGGAGAGCTTCTCCCAGCTCCCNGTCGCGACGTTAGCGTGGATTTAATTAAAGGGAGTTCTGAAGTAGAGCTATAAGGTGCGGTTATGGATAATTAGGTGTTAGCTGAAGTGAACTAAGCTGGGTTCAGAAAGTGCATGGGTAGAGCGAGCTGGAATAGGATTAGCCTTATACGGAGTGAAGAGGAGAACACTAGTCCAATAGCGTACATTCTGTTGGATGGATGTTATACAATTTGAACTTACCAACCACTATGAGCTGATAAAACATTACTTATCACATTTAAACTAGGCTAAAGTTATTACACTTACAGTTAATATTACATTATTGGTGGTTATTATGTTATGGACCTCGTACATTTAAACCTGGCTAAAATTATCACTTTATGAAATGGTGTTTACTTATTCAAGAGCGGTCTGGCTGCAGACACGTGCCGTTCACCTCACTCCGCAGACCTGGAGCTACCTTTTGCTAAAGACTGGAACTATCTTTTCATCCAGACATGGTGTGGTACAATATTTATTTTTCGGAATGCCAAAGGTCGCAGTTTCATGACGACAACAAAACTATATTTAAGCTTATTTTCAATACACTTGTTATTTTAATTGCTGTTTTTTTCAGTATTAGTATAATTTAGCTTTGTTATATAGAAACTGAACTTTAAAAAATGATATTTCGCTAGCTTGGTAGCACATCACCACGGTAGCACAAGTGTTCGCTCTGATTATTGAAAAGAATACTTCTCGTCTACTGTATGTACGTAACTGTAAATACAAATATATATATATATATATATATATATATATATATATATATATATATATATATAAATAAATAAAAAAATCTTGACAAAAAATACATTTTGTTTGTAGGTAATACAGATAAAGTAGAGTCTAGACACGTGTTCAAGTTTGAGGACAATTATTTATCGATAAATTGTAGTTAAAAACTACAATTTATCGATAAATAATTACACCTAATTCTTGCATCAGATGACAAAATCTGTTGATGCTAAAGATTGTTAAAAGAATAAAGTTATGGTTTCCATGCAAGAGATTAAACCAATTACCCTGGAGAGACATGTTCTGCTGAATTAAGTCAAGCTGCATTATGTTGAATTACTTAAATATTGTTGATGTTGGTTATTATTTAGAATTGTTTGTAATTGAACACCCTTTTTTTTCCTGGAACATAGGAGTAAACATGTAGGACTATGTTAAACATGTAGTTAAATGTGAAGCTGTGTGTACCACTTTGTGCAGAGAGCTTTATTGTTCTAAAAATCTTTACTTTATGGAGTTGATATTAGTTATTACATGATAGACTTGCTACATTTAAAACTAGCATATTACATGTAAAAACTTGCTAAAATGAATACATTAAGAGGTCACTAGAACATTACTGACCACATAGCATTTATCACTCCTAATACTATGACTAGTAACAAATTATTACGCTGTTGATTTGTATTTTTTATTTTTACGTTGTTTTTTACAGCTTCAGATTAAATCACAGACGCTTAAGTCAGTGGGAAGACGTCTGGACACTAACTGTGCATCTGTCAGCCCTTCCCAGGATTAGGGGTCTAATGCAGATGTCTAATTGTCATGTGCTCATCACAGGCTCCATTAGGCCATGCGTTGTCATCGGGAGTGATTGTGTTGACAGGAGAGATCGAAACTGTCTGACAGCTGGCAGACCCTTTTGACAGAAGCCAATCAGAAAAGAGCGGCGGTAATCGTCCTGAGACAACTTCACAACAAGAGAGAAGATATGAGGAAGTCCACTTTCAGCTCCCAACAAGACAAGTGTTTATTATTAGTTTCAGTGGCTTCGGGTGGAGTGTTTGGACTTGGTAGAGTCAGTTGTTGTAAGGTCGCTGTGCACAACTTTGTCTTATATGATCATAAACAGAGAACAAAGTATTTTATTTAAATTAAACTATTTTACATAAGTGTATGGGTCCTTTCTTGTGAAGTGACACAGGCAGTGGTTTGAGAAGTCGCCACCAGCGTTCTTTGAAAAACTAGATGCAGCACGAAGTCGAAAAAGAGGAACCAGTTAACGGTGATCAAACGAGGGTGGAGTTGGGCTGCGTGCAGATGGAGCTCCGTGAGTTTGAGGATGCACATTGGTCAAAATCCAAAGAGTATGGCCTGGCACACTCTCAGAAAGAAATGGTCAAAATGTAAAGAAAACGAGCAAGTAGCCAAATAGGCCATAGTCTAGAGCATGGCTATTCAACTAATGTTTCTCAAGGGTCAAATTTTACACAAGACAATGGCCTCTGGGCCGGATCGTTGTACAAATTGTCACATTTTTAGGGTTACATCAAATATTGTCATATGACGTAGTCTATGTTCGAATTTCAGTGTTCTACAAAACTTCTAAAACAGTGCTGAATCACAATTTAAATACCAGATCAGTACTAAGAAAATCGAAGCATTAAACCGAGACTAACAAGGTCTAAAGCAGAATTAAACCAGAACTAAAATGAGACCAAATCAAGTCGAAGGCATAGCAGCCCTGTTTTAAACCGTAAAAAACTGTAAAGCAAGAGAAAGTATCTTTTTGTAATATTTGTAAAATGGATTGAGGGCCAGATCAAATCTCTGGAGGGCCGATTTGGCCACAGGGCCTTAAGTAGAATAGGCCTAGAGCCTACTTAAAAAAACAAAACAAAAAAAGTAAAACATTATTTTTCTTGAATTAGGCCCTTATTTTTATAATTTTTTTTTGTTTGTTTGTTTTCAGAGTAATCAATAAATGCTACATGATTTATAAAGTGTAGGCTTAGCTTATGCGGGGGTTTATGAAAGAAATAGGCTCGTGTCATTGAAAATAAAATAATAAATAAATATCCTTTAAGAATACAAAGAAGAGACAAGCAAACTTAAGTAGGCTGTTCATCACGTAGATCAATGATGTTAACTGCAGCTATAATAAGCACAAATCGCAAGACTAAAGGTTATTTTTTTTAATTAAACAGAAATGGAATAGCAATGTGTCATCTCAGTATATAGCTACAGGATTTAGTTTTCCATACATACATACAAGCTTCGTTCTTTGGCAAAAACTAGACCTGGCCATATGGAGTTATCACCAGAGTAAATCATCACTTTTTTTTTCCGAAATACATTCAATAATCGCGTAGTAACAGAACAGCAAAAGAACTAAACCAAAAGTGACAGAATTATGAGACACTGCCAAACTTTTTTCTATAAATTGCAGTTGTATATATATAACAATGTTAATTTTGTATTGCCTAAGTGCTGTCACTGTTCTGCAGCCGTTTAACTCTATTCCCACTGGAACCGTAACATTTGGATTCACAGTCAAATACGACACGCAAATTTACAAAACCGAACATAAAACAAGTCAAATCCGAGAAGTTTTGAGCTGTAAATTGAGTAGGAACCTGGTGTCACAAAGCGTTTTCCCATCATTTTTCACGCCTTCCTCTCCCGTTCTTCCGTGACAACCTGAAAAAAAGATCTATTTTTTTTCTCCCATTTGCCAGAAGCTATGAAACATTTATCCAGCACTGACACATCTCCCCGGAGGAGCGGCTGTAATTGTCCTTCCTGGGCTCCTGTAGCGCCTCTTCTCTGTGCTGTATGTCCTCCTACAGCGGCACAATTAACAGCAAAGGGCACCTTCAAAACAACTACAGGATCAATCTATGAAGGCTCACATAAACATATAGTATACACTGTACCAAAGCTAAAGTGACTTGATTGGGAATCTCACAGGACGTTAGAGTGAAGTAAGGGCAATGTAAAGCTTAGTAACGTCACTCAAAGTCTTCAAAAGTTTAGAGTAAATATTGATTTGAACGAGATAAAGATGAAGTGGGTGACAGCTGAATATCTCATGAAGATTGTATTGTATTGTTTGGGGAAAAACGTTCTTATCTAGTTCTTCATATTATTGGATTAGTCTTTTATAAACAAACACTAATCCTTCCTCAGATACCTTTGCACATAATGAACAAAGTCCCAAAAACCTTCAGTTCTTGTAACTCAGAAAAACCACTTGTCTCTCATGCTCAGTATGCTTTGATTTTAGCTTCGGTGTAGTAAAAGGCATGTAAGAACTGGGTTGAGGGTTGATGTGTGTTTGGAGAAAGCAGACAAAGCATTCCAAAAGACTTGTTTTCAGTTGACTTCTGAACTGTCACAGAGCTCAGAGAAACTGATGATGCTGGAAGGTGTCTATTTGGAGCGTCCGTGGACACCGACTCAACATAGAATTAATACTGGATAGGTTTGGGAAGTTACCCATGACAACCAAAAATGGCGTGACTCAAAGACTGGAAAACCAATAAACTTAAAGACACCTAATGAGAAAAAAAAAATGGTCACATCTTTTGCTTCTTTGAAACATGCGGCAGGAGCACGTCAAGGTGAAGACAAGGACATCGACGCGGGAACAAGAACAAGACAGAGACTTTGGGGTTTAGATCAGGAATAGAGATGTTTCTGGAACATAGGGTGTTTCCCTTTGATCAATGTAAATGTTTTCCTATTTTTCAATTTTGGAGTTTTAGTTGTTTTATTAAACATGCATTACTGTCCTGGGAATGCTCCATTATAACAGGGCCTATTAAATATATATGTATCTAGATTAATACTTGCTCTGAATATAAATGTTTTACAAGAATCAAGAACAAGTGGTAGCATTTCATATAAGGGGACATGAATTTATTGATTATCATCATGAATTCATGATGAGAAATGAATGCATGGAGTCATGGTGAATTCATGATGTATTCATGCATTAGTTCACCATGAGTCATCGAGAACTATCGTGAATTTACCATGAATTATTGTGAATTAAAGTGGTTCATTCATGAATTCTACTGGCTCGTCAACACGCTGCTCTGCTCCTGTTTGCTGATTGGACGACCATACTTCCAGCATTTTGGGAACCATCTTTAGTCTTGCAATACCTGACCTAGCAGCTGAAAATGAAATAAAACTGAGTGGAGGCACTCCACCATTAATTCATCCAACAAACTATCTAATTTCTTTCACCAAAAACTCAAATAAACCATTAACCAGCCTTTTAGTAACACTTAGTTGTGAAGAACATATAATGAACTCATGATGAATTCATCATTGTTTAGTCCTTTATAACAAAGGAACATAAATACAACAGATGGATAAAGATAGTCTGATATCAGGAAGCAGGGAATATTTTTTAAGAGATACATCACGATACCAGACGTCACCTCTGACAAACGTAAAAGTCCTGCTGCAGAAACGGTCAGGTACGAGCTTATAGCTTACTAAAACTGTCTTATCAGAAGAAAGCTATACGCCTAATAATCAAAGTAGACAGAATAAATTTCACAAACATTAAAAATATGTTAAAGAATCTGTTTGCATTGCAGAAGAATTTAGACCATCACATACAAGGTTACTATTGCTGCAATTCAAGAAAATTACAGTTTGAGTACACTGTAGAAAAGACTAGTCTATCAAAATCTGAATTATTTTAGCGCCATATTTGAAAAAGCAAAAAACATCTAGCTAAATTACTCTAAAACACTCCCTTTATCAACTTTGTCGTAATAGAAAATACTCTCACGTTGTATTTCTGTCCCAGCACTTTATCACCACCTCGAAGAAATGACACGGCAGGCACACTTTGGGACGCCGCGAGCCCCTGACAGGACCCAGAATATCCCGGTAAGAATAAAGTGTCCGTGCTGTCAGACGTCACCTGGCAGGACCCCTCTCTGTCCCCTCGGACCCTCAGCCGGCATCACTCCAAATGTCAGGCCCGCAGATCCATCGGCCCGGCTCTGAGTCGCCTCCTGGGAGCGGGATTGTCCTCGTACCTGCTGTCTCCGAGTCCCAGCCAAAGCTACTCTTCTCTGCTTTAGCGAAAGTGGGACATGGTAGTTCCCCGGAGACCTCCCCTTTCAAGAACCACGACAGAAGTTTTTCAAAGAGGAGATGGCTCACTCTCTGTATAGGCGAATGTTTGTGTGGGTTTGGCTGGAGGATTGAGGGGATAACAAGTTTATCGATTCCTCGCAACTAAACAGTTATTCAAATAATTCTCAACTAATTTAATATTAATATTAATTATTTGAACCTGTTGGTAAATCTGCTGTTTGTGCAGTTTGTGCTCTTCTGCATCGCCATCAAACATCAAAATATTATCAGATAATCCAAAAGTACTGACAAATATTGAAATACAACAGAGATGCAACACTGACTCCCAGGTCTCTGAAGTCTCAAACAGAGGATCTACTGTATTCCGCTCCTGGTGGGGCACTGAATATGTGGAGGAGAACTCAGCTGTACAGACGGCGGGACTGAGATGAGCCTGCGCTTTGGTCGAGTATTTAAATCATTCAAAAATGATCAAGAATCACAAAGGTATACGACTCAAAAAAGCCTTAAAACCGAGAATGAAGCTTCTACCAGATCTTACGCATGAAGACTATGTCATCTCTGAGATCTTTTGAGCTGTTTTAAGTACGTCTTAAATAGGCCCATGACAAATTCTACCAGCTTTTTTCACAAGCTTTGAACTTTGCTGTCTATATATACTATATGCAAGTGCAATGCTTACTTTTTATCTCTAGTTGCTGCAGTATTAATGCACTGGTTCAGTCATTGGGCACAACACTACACACACAGCTTATCTCTAATGTTAAAATGCACTGGTGTACAAAATAGTTTGTGGACTACATGATGACAAAAAATGAACACAGACTATATTTTGTTCTCTTTGAATAACCAAGCACACTTTATAATTCACACAATGTTAAAAATCGATCAAACAAATGCTTGTCTATAACCATTCCAATCCCATTGACTTGTCTCTTGTTGTCCATTGATAACAAACCCACTCTCATTCAAACCACAGCGTACGGAAAGGCCGGGGGATCTATCCAGACATCGACTGGGCTGGCTCCCTGATCCAGTCTCCATGGCAACACTTGCTCCGGCAGTCCTGGTCTAACTGCGGAGAGCGGGCAAAAAGCACGCCGCTCCAGCTCTCTTCATTATCGGCTTACCGGGACACACTGGTGGGTAGTACACCTGCTTCAGACCAGGATTTAGCTCCACAATCGGGTTTTATTGTAGATTAAACTTACAGAGCAGAAATGAGGATAACTTCCTGAGCTTTGGGTTGTTGTGATGTCATTAAAAATATGTCTGGAGTTGTAAATAGTTGCATTCACGTTTTTCTTAAACGTGCGGTAATACACTAAAGAAATATCAGGGGTGAGCAACTTATTTGAAGTAAATGAGAGAGTGAGGGGAGGAGTCTGGAGGACTAAAGGAGAGAGTGAAGGGAGGAGTCTGAGGTCTAAAGGAGAGAGTGAAGGGAGGAGTCTGGAGGTCTGAAGGAGAGAGTGAAGGGAGGAGTCTGGAGGTCTAAAGGAGAGACTGAGGGGTGGAGTCTGGAGGACTAAAGGAGAGAGTGAAGGGTGGAGTCTGGAGGACTAAAGGAGAAAGTGAGGTGTGGAGTCTGGAGGACTAAAGGAAAGAGTGAGGGGTGGAGTCTGGAGGACTAAAGGAGAGAGTGAGGGTGGAGTCTGGAGGACTAAAGGAGAGAGTGAAGGGTGGAGTCTGGAGGACTAAAGGAGAGAGTGAGGGAGGAGTCTGGAGGTCTAAAGGAGAGAGAGAGGGGTGGAGTCTGGAGAACTAAAGGAGAGAGTGAAGAGTGGAGTCTGGAGGTCTAAAGGAGAGAGTGAAGGGTGGAGTCTGGAGGACTAAAGGAGAGAGTGAAGGGTGGAGTCTGGAGGACTAAAGGAGTACCTTCAAAACAAAGAGTTAGGCTTCCATTTCGGCTAACCCAGCAGATCTGGTCTGGGTTTATAACTAGGCTGTTCCAGGGTCTAACATAGAACTAAGACAGATCTTATGTTAAATCGAACAATGCCACAATGGTTTTAATTACGGCGTCTTACAAGAAAGAGCAAACATTGTAAATGAAACAAACATTAAGTGAAGCAAACAAACAAACTAGCAGTGTTACATGAAACACCGCTTGAGAAGCACCAACAAAGCTCTGCTGTAATCACAGCAGTGATGTCATTATGTACTTTTAATTACTTTATCTAATATATGGAGCAAACTCAGTTTTCACTGTTAGTGACCACACAAACAGCAAATGCATCTATTTTACACTAAAACAGCCATTTGAATAAAGCCTGAGCAAAGACCCATTCACATATTAATTAAGATGTATTGATGAACAAAGTGGTACTGAATGTGTTATCTTTGTGTAAACTGGACATGACAAGGCAACTGATGGAAACTTTTAAATTTACCAAAAGAAAAAAAGTGTTAGTGGAATAAAGTCAAAAACAATATTAATTATCAAGTCATTTGAAACAACTTACGCACTGTTCCCTTATTCTCTGTTAATTTCCATTACACCGCACATCTTTCCCCTGTCATTCCATGTTCATAACTCCTCTCCTCCTTTGCAAATCTCCAGCCGTACGAGCCAAAGCCGGTTTCACAGACACCGCCAAACATTCTCAAGTCATTTCAGCGAGTGTACTTCTAAAGCAGCGGTGTCAGTCTCCCAGCCTTCTACGCACTTTTTCTTTTCCCTTTGTGCTTTGCCGAGCCGCTTCCTTTTTGCCAACAGCAATTTGGATGAAATGGAGTGGATGCATGCATAAGAGCGGAGAGCGGCCTATAAATAAGAAGAGAAACAAAAAACACACTTACCTGGATCAAGGACGGCAAATGGAAAAGAGAAAAGAGAGAGAGAGCAGTGTTAGAAGCTGTGGGTATACAAATGCACACTCGATTTATCTGAAGGAAGCACTATTTTTACTGGATAACTGTGGATAAAGATGACATTCAGACAGTTATTATTTTTAACTTGTTCCATTTAAGGGTTGCATCTGGGTATGAATCACACAAAGCACAACATTGGTTTGAAATAGCACGTTTTCAGCTGCTCAAAATGAACATATAATCAGTATTTCAGGCACTATTTATTCTCTTCATTTGCAGTGGGGTTGTTGTAGCCAGAGTTGTCAAAGGCAGACTGATGGAAAAGTGGTTACCAATCTGAATTATTGCACTTCTTAGCATTTCTAATATTCTCTCTGCATTGGCGTATCAGAACAAGCTAGCTTTTGTTTAGTTCCCATGCTATTTGGCTTTGCTAACAGTAAAAATAATAATAATGCATTGGATTTATGTAGCTTATTTCGTGACACCCAAAGACGCTTCACATTCTGCATAATTCATTCATTCCATACTCAATGATGGTAAGCTACTATTGTAGCCACAGCTGCCCTGGGGCAGACTGATAGAACCGAGGCTGTCAATTTGCACCAATGTCCCCTCCGTCCACCACCAACCATTCATACACACACCTGATCCATACTAGGTAATGTGGATGAAGTGTCTTGCCCAAAATCACAACAACGACTTTTTCTTTTGTTTGTCCCACTGTGGCACCTGAGATTCCTCTACCGGTCTCCCATCCAAGTACTTCCTAGGCCCAACATGCTTAGCTTCTGAGATCTGACGAGATTAGGCTTTGGCAGGTTGGTACGGCCACTTAACTCCAAACTACGCATCTAACAATTTAACAATTAGGAGCACGACTGAAGATTTAATGATAAGCAGATGTGAAATATTCTCCGCATTTGTAAAGTATTTAACATGTTTTCAGAAAAAAACAAAACAAAAACACCAACAACTCACCAGATCTTAAAGTATATTTTCATTTCAGATTTAGGTAGTGAAACCCCATAGAACAGAACAACACCATATTCTTCCTGTAGATGCGACGACGCAAATCAATTGAACTCAATGGCAGAAGTTGCACTTTTATGAATAAAACACACTAAAACAAGCAATTAAAAAAAAAAAAATAAAATAAAAAACTTGCAAAACGGACTGATTTTTGTCTGGAACTGGAAATGCTACAAACTCTATCACTTGCTGATGCGACGGACGCTCTTCCTCAGAGAAGTGAAACTACAACTTTTAAGTGGACGTTTGGTGGTCATTAGATGCACAAGATGAGAAATCTCTAGTTCTCTAGTTTGGTAGCCTTTAGCAGTTTTATACACAATTCTTATCTAAAATAAAATACTAAAAGGTTTGTAAACTCAACCATAACTTGCACCAAGGCTCTGACCTTTGCTTAATGTAGTCTGTAGGTTTGTACCAGCTGACACTCCCGGATCTTTCATAACCTGTGTTTTTTGAGAGCCAATGCTAACGGCTATAGGAAAACAAACAGGAGGACTAGCTCAGATGCTAAGTGTTTGATAGCATCAGAGTCAAACTGACGGTCTAATATTTAATTATATGTCAGTGATATTTGATATTGACCCTGTGCAAGCTGTTTATTTTTAAATGGTCAGACTTTAGCGTTAGCATTGACACACAAACACATGTTTTTAGAAACACACTTTGGTTCTTTGGTGAAATATTCTCCTCATTTGTAAAGTATTTCACATGTTAACTGACTGTTTTCCGAAGTATTTTATAATTTTTTTGATCAAGGTAGTGAAACCCCATAGAAATGAACTAAACAGGAAATAAAAAATGTCGACAGGAAGTTAGCATCTTTGAAAATAGAGACAATTTGCTGGACAAAAGACAAACATAAACTTTACCAAAAGAGCCAAAAGACCAATAAGCAACGCCTAGAAAACAAAACAAAATACAGAATAAAAAACAAAATCATTGCAAGTAATCATGTTGAACCATCCAAAACCAAAACAATTGCTTTTTTTTCCCCTTTACTGCTCCATCGTCTCTGCCTTTGACCATTAAAAATCTAGACTGACACTTTAGTCCTATGATGGGCAGAAAAATGACAAGCCGGGCCCCGACATCACTCACGGGCCCTCCGCTTCTTCTTCTTCTTCTTCTTTCCTCCCCACACTGACAGCTTTCAATGGAGACGTATAGCACCAAGCCCCTCTTCCCCGTTAGCCCTGGGATTAGCCGCAAAGCGCTTGAGTGGCTACGCTAACACCCATTCTTTCCGGGTGACACTAGATTACTTTTCATTATTGGCACTATTGGATTTTCTTTGACGTTTTTTTTTTTTTCTATCTTTTTCTTTTTTTCCGTAGAGCGGGACAGAACATTGACTTGAAAGGTCATAACCGATAAGCGGAGTAATTATTTTTTGGGCGCCAGATAACGACCTCGTGTGGGACTCGAGACGAAAATTCAATCAAGCCGCTAACGGACGACAATGTAGCAATAACAATAATTAATTAGAGGAGTTTATGTCTGCGCGGGACGAGTGGAGAGTGGACCAATAATGTTGGGTAAACTCATGGGACGAGATTTAGAGAAGGAAACAATACAAGTTTAAATAGATTGTGCGAAACTGTGGCTACTGATGAATGCAAAAGAGTTATTGTGTTCATTTTTATAATTTATTTTAGGGTGCATTCACAATACACTTTTGATACGGATCAGGATTCGTTTGCCTGATTAGTTCGGTTTGACTGGGTAATTGTGAACGCGCAAACCAATTCTGATCCGGTCCAAAATGCCCAAATCTGGTTTGGTTGGAGAGGTCGGTCTCGGCTCGGTTGAATTTTGTGAAGCAAACGGAGCAAGAGCGAAACAAAACCAGGAAGTGAACACTGACGTGATCCAGGCTGAGACACACGTGAGGCTCAGAATCACAACAAACAGCAGGTGTGAGATCGATAACGAGACAAATAATACACAAAAACACATGAAAGTAACAGCAGAAGGACAGGGGATGATTTGGGTATAATTGATTATGATCACATGACCGTATGTCAGCATTTTCTCACGTTATTTACAAAAATAACAAAGTTATAACACTTGGATGAAAGCAAATACAGAAAGTAACACTACAGCTTACATTACCGCGGGGAAATGGTCTATATTCATCTAATATTTAGTTCTACAGCTAAGTGAGCAGATGACAGACCTTTCAGAGCCAGATTTACTCAAACAGATGAACCTTTTGTTATGTTTTAGTCTCGGCATTTGGAACGAAATGCCTCGCCCTCCTTTCTCGTCTTCAGAAGTGAAAGTCCACATTGTCTTCATCTGTCACTCACTCTGGTCCTGTTAATGTGAGAGAAGTTCTGTAATAGGTCAGTAAAAACAAAAATATAAAGTCCAGCAGCGTGTTTGTTTCTGATGCAAGTTAGCTGTAGCCGTTGTTAGCCGAGAAGCCGGGTGTCTTCTTTGCTGCTGACGTAACTTGTTTCTGTCACAGCGCCTCTACAGGTGAGGAGCAGATGTGTCTCTGCTGCGCTGGTTCGATTGGCAAAAAGTGTATTGTGAACGGGAACCGAGCCAGTTTACAGAAAGATACAATGTTGCAATTTTGGTTCCCAATCGAGCCGAGCCCGGTTTAGTTTGTATTGTGAATGCAAAAATGTAATTCAAGATAGGTTAAAAAGTCTCTAAGTATGGATTTTATTTTTGGTATTTCTTTCTGGTTAAAATGGTGTTACTTGACTGACAAAGACAGATGGACATTTTACTTGTTTCGAGGTGTTGTTTCAATACATTTGATCCTACTTTCAAGGAAATTACGCCATTGACTCAAGCTCAAATCTCTTGAAAAGAGTCAGAAATGTCTTGAGTAAAATATGCAAGCAAATTTTTTACAATTGTATTCTAATCTTGCTAAAACAACTACACTAAGTTCTGAATTCGAGTCTCTTTAACTGAGACTAGATCATTACTTGTGGCAGTGTGATTGTGCGTTTAAAGAGAAGCTTACCCCCTAAACTCCACCCACAAACACATTTCAAACACAGCAAACTCATTGGCCCTGTCCCAATATTCACACTACACACTTCACTGAAGTGTGCATTTTCTGAAAGTGCGCCAAGTGTGCACTTGCACAAGTGTGCAGGACAGGTAAATGTAAGAAATGGGACAGTCCACACTTCACTTGATGTGATCAAGTCAAACAGCTGTGTTATTAAACACAGCTCACTTTAGTTTGGATCATTTACTGATTTTGCCTAAAACAAATAAGAGCAGTGTTGTGGATGTCAGTGGATTTATGCTGATGTTTGTATTAAAAGTGTTGTTATTTTGTTTATATTATATTTTTGTTTTACATATATTACATTCATACAGACATATTTTGAGCTGTATTAATAACTAAAATTCATTTGATTGTATTTACTTTGATTTCTGGATATTCTTTAATGTTTGTTATATTTTTACGTTACTGTCACTTTAATAGAGAGAGAGCTTGCGCTCTGATGGTCAAACAAACTTTTTATTTTATTAATTTTTTCATTAATAATAAATCATACTGTGTACAATTTGATAGTTACTAAACAAAATTACAACTGTACAATTATTACACAACCTAAATAAAATCAAACTAACTGACACTGTCATTTTTGTAAACGCAGCAAAGAACTCTGGGTAATACACTTCAGCCAAGTCCGCTTCCATGCGGGCTTGGCTGAAGTGCAGATAAAGTGCGTGAAGTGGGCGGGGCTAAAGGCCGTTTGTGACAATTGGGACGCACTACCACCCCACAGCGGGAACGCACTTCTGAGGGACACAAGGGTGGAAGGGTGGATATTGGGACAGGGCCATTGAAAGGCATTGGGAGAAGGGCAAAGGAGGGGCTCAGAGAGGAGAGCAGCAGTGTGATTGGATTGACAGCAGGTGTCTGCAATTAGTGCTTCATTTTAAGTAGAAAATACAAGGTCACATGGAACCTGGAGCTGACATGAGAGACACAGCCAGTTTGTGACTATTTTGACCTGAAATCTGCTAATTTGATCAGTTTGCACTGAAAATGCCAAAAAATGACTCTTATTTTAAACTTATTTTAGGGTTTAGCTTCTCTTTAAGTAAATTGACACAGGAGTACTTTTGTACTTTTACTCAAGTAAATGAGTTTCAGCAGGACTTTGACTTTTACCAGAGTCGTTTTTTTTTACACAACTATTTTACTTGAGTTCTGCATGCTTTTATCTACAAGTATTCACGTTTGGATTATTGTAATGCTCTGTACACCGGCCTCAATCAAACATGAAGACTTCAATTAGTCCAAAATACTGCTGCAAGACTTCTGACTACAAGAAGGCGTGAACACATCACCTCGGTCCTGGCCTCCCTTCACTGGCTTCCCGTGAGGTTTCGTAATGATTTTAAAATCTTATTTTAACTTTTAAATGCTTGCATGGACTGGCACCAACCTATTTGTGAGACCTTTTACACCCTTACATCCCAACCCGAGCATTGAGGTCCAGTGAAGGAGCTCTGTTGGCTGTAGCTAGATCTCGAATGGCCACAAGAGGAGATCGAGCCTTTTCTGTTCGAGCCCCCATGGAACACTCTTCCTATAGAGATACGTCAACGTGTTTTTACTCTGTTCATGTTGTGAAAGTGCTATATAGTAAAAGTTTATGATTATTTTATTATTATCTCTGCATTAGGATTGGGGTTAGACCCGAATGGAGCTTTTCATATGTACTACATTTGCATGTCGTCCAGTTCTGAAACAGAAATTTGGCACTGTCACAGTTTATTTTGGAAATGTGTTCTGAAGACGGCAACTTTGCTCCTGGCTACAGCTTCTTTCAAACTCTTTCTTTTCAATTTACAAAGTGCACACAGCATAATCGTCCCACTACCTTACAAGTCCTCACTCGACCCCTCAGTTTGCCGCTATGATGGATTTCCTTGAGCGATTGCATATGTAGTGTCACTGCAATGATCATATCTTTGTGAACACATCTAATCCATTCTCTCTCCTCCGACCCAAACCGGCGTCGCGTTCCTCTGACCAGTGCCTCCCAAACCTCCTTTTTGACTTATCAGTTTGCGCTTCAGTGCGGCGCCAGCTTGTGAAATGGTTGTTTGGTCTTGCCGGGTGCTCAAAGTGGAAATTGCATTAGTTTTTTTTTTTGTTCTTTTCCTAGAGATTCTAACCTTAGATGTACGCTAGCAGACAGGCACAATACTATAGTACAAACATTTGCTTTAGAGGGAGCGCTGGAGGGGGACTGAGGTCACCTTTGAGAGTTGAATTGAATTTACTGTTTGGTAAACACTGGTGATGGGCGTTAAGTTGAGAGCTTTGAAATGCCTTTGTTCTTAGAAGACTGGCTTCTCAGTGGAGGAATTGAGAACTTTATGTTTCTGTACAGCAAGATATGGATGAAGGGTGCTATTAAAGCTGTAGTTGTGTTGCAACAGAAGAATTTGCTCAGGCTTCTCAAAATGTGCTCAATAATGTGCTTATTTTTATTGTCATGCTTTGGAAGATTGTAGATATGGCAGCTCGAATGGTGTTAGGATGTGAGTACAGAACCAGCTCCAAAGTGATGCTTGATAAACTAAAAGGGTTCTCAGTGCAGGACAGATTATCATATTCAATGTTAGCCTTTTTCAAAAAAATATCCTTGAATTTAAGCTTCCACAGATAATCGATCAAAATATTTCTTTCAGTGATGACAAGCACAAATATAACACTAGGCATGCCTCTGCAAGAAAATGTATTTTACCAAAAACTGCATAAAAAAGACGTTTATTTGTAGAGCGATGGAACACTCTTCCCAAGATAATAACTCTAGAGGGGAATGTTACAAGGTTTAAACGTATTACTTAAATCTTTTTGGTGAGTTTGGAGGTTTTTACGTCACAGAATGTAAGTTTTCATTTTAGATAATTGTCATGCAGATCAATGTTGACAGATAAAGCACAGATCGAGAAGTATGTGTGTGTGTGTTTATTGGTACTAAGGTTGCATTTTATGGTTAAACAGTATGTTCACGTGTACACTTCTATGGATAGAAACATGTTGTTAGAAATGTAAATGATTGGCTTTTGCTTCTATTAATATTTTTAGGAAGAATAGCGTCAGCAGCTAATGGGGATCCAAAATAAACATAAATATCAGGTACACTAAATCAAACTGAGCACAATATAAACAATAGCTGTATGTACAGCTGTGTTCTTTTCTCTATTGTCCTATGTTCCCACAGCCTCGCAGGGATCTCATGTCAATTGAGAGTCTATGAAACAAGTACATAACAGGTGTGGCAGCCCCAGTTCTATGGCGAATGTAAAGACATGTTATTATTCATGGAAATTAACAAAATCATGATCCTAATCTTAATCAAATATGAGCCGCAAACGTAAACCCTCTTGTGTGTCCTCATTCAAACTCTGTCTATACGACACCAAGAAAATGTATGTTATAGACACGCCAAGAACATGACATGCTATATTTCATGGCGTGGTATAGAAATGCAGTCCATGAGAACATGTTGAAAGTCTGAGTAGCATGTTAGTGCTGTTGTTGGACCATCATTAAAGATCAATCTGTCCTTTTTTTCATCCATTTTATTTTTTTTTCTGTTTATAAGGTATTTGTTTTTAGTTGGAAGACCCTCCAAGGGGCATTTTACACCTACGGCTCCTCAATCAACAGGACTTATATTTATTGGAGTATTTTTACAGTAGTTATGTTTTGCTCACTTAATGCATTCTGAGTTCAAAAGCTGTTATTGGCAAAAGCTCTAATGATGCACATTTCCATTTACCTGTTTCCCCCAGACTGGTTCACTTTGGCCCGCTTATGTTAATGATGGTGGGTGTTTCTACTGCAGGTTCCTGAGGGTCTGTTACATGAGCAGCTGACGTCACTCACACATTACACATGCTTTCTTAAATAAAAGTCAATCTGAGTGATTTATAAATAGACAAGTCTGTGTCGAGGTATATATATATACTGTATATATATACACACACAGTATAAAGTCTCTGTGATTCTGAGCTGCTTTTTGAACTTGTTTTAGTCGATGCTTTGTGGTTTTTTGGTTAAACTCTCGGGTTGGACCAAATCAATATCTCATGACAGCTCTGGGTGGAGTTTGCATGTTCTCCTTGTGTCACCGTGGGTTTTCTTTGGTTTCCTCCCACCTCCAAAAACATGTATGTTTAGGTTTATTGAGCATCACTGTAAATTTCCCCTGTGAGTGAATAAGAGAATGGTTGTCTGTCTAACCCTGTTACAAGTTGGCCACTGTCCTGGGTGTTCCCCTGCCTAAAATCACTGGGATAGGGTCCAGTCACATGCGACCCCTAACGGAATTAAGCGGTAGAAAATGAATGAATTAACATTACAAACAGGATTTACATTTTTACAGTGTTTTGCCTCGACAAACAGGAAACAGCTGATGCTAATAGCTTTGCTTTGCTAAGTCTTTCAGAGCAACAAATAACGTTTTCATCAGTGTAAATGCTGCAGTTTGACACGGGATCAAGTCGACGTTTGGTGAAGAACATTATTTCATGTTTCTATCTGATCTTTTCCGTCTGGTTTTCGTCTGAACCTGTGTTTTTTCTTGCCCAATCATCGAGCCTAAAGGGAGGACCGCTGTAAGGTCTGCTCCAGGGTCTAGGGTGAAAGCAGAGCCAAAAGCAACTCACTACGAAACCAGCAAACGGGGCGGAATGACTCACTTTGCACAGTGGAAACAGCATAGGCCCGTACCCAAACCCTAACACTGAGCCAATGGAAACAGGGCTAAAATGTGCAATATTAGAGCTTTTACCAACACCAGTATTTGAAATCAGTGAGCAACCCATAACTGCTGTAAAAAATGTTGAACTAAATATCAGTCAGTTAACACGTTTAAAACTGTGTATGGCACTTTTAAATTCCCACATTTTTACTTTCACCGTCCAACAACGTCCTCCGTCAAAAGGACACGTCTCAAAAGAATCATTTAGCCGAAATAATAGCGGAGCGAGAGCCTTGTGACATGTGAGCGTTGTTAATTAGCCGGAAGCTAGCGCCAGGCCCGGGCAGAGAGGCAGCCGGAGTCCTTGAGAAGACGGCGGAGGATTGGGGAAGCGCATTAGGATTCTATTAACACGCCTTTTTACCTTGTGCTCCAGTAATTAACCCTTTGTTCGCTGCGGATGGCGTTCTGTTGAGAGACAATTCTTCCGGCTTGTACTGAGGGTTCCGATGGGAAATGGAGTGGTTTGCTGTAAAACTTTAAGTGGAATACGGCAGGCACAAAGCTTTTTGAATGTATTCATTTGTGGACAAAGACGATATAGGCCTACACTGTAAAAAGTACATTAAAATTTCTGCCATGAAGGTTTTTGAGTTGTTTGTTACTCTCTCTCTCTCTTCTTTCTCTCTCCCTCTTTCTCTCTGTCCTCTCTTCTTCTTTCTCCCCTCTCTTGCTCTCTCTGTCTCATCTCTCTTTCTCGTCTTTCTCTTTGTTTTCCGTCTCTCCTCATGTTTTTTTCTCTCTCTTTCCTCTCTCTTGCTTACACTTTCTCCCTCTCTTTTCACTCCCTGTCTTTCTCCTCTCTCTCTTCTTTGTTTAGCTGTTTCTCTCCCTCGCTCTCTCTCTACTGCCTCTTGCCTCTTCTGTCTCTATCTATTTCTCTCTCTTCTATTTCTCTATTTCTCTCTATCTTTCTCTTCTCTCTCTTGCTTCTCTCTCTCTTCTCCCTTTCTCTTCCCTCTCACATCTTTCTCCCTTTCTCTTCTCTCCCTCTCTATGTCCCTCTTCTCTCTCTTCTCCCAATCTCTATTTTTCTCTTCGCTCTCTCTTGTCCCTCTCTTTCTATCTCTCTCTCTCTCTATTTCTCTATTCACTCTATATATTTGTCTCTTCTCTCTCTTCTTTTTTTCTCTCTCCCCATTTCTCTCTTCGTCTCTCTACTTTCTATTTCTCTCTTCTCCCTCTCTCTCTTTCTTTTCTCTTTCTCTCGCGAGCTTGAATGCTTCTCAGACTATTCTCTCTGCTTATTTATTATACTAATTAAGCATGGAATCACCACCACAGTCAGAACAAAGATTTGGTAAATGGTTTTAACACAAAACCATTTACCTGCAGCTTATGTTATGTAAGTCTTGACTCACTTCTAGTCAGGAGCACACAGGTCTAGTTGCTTACTTTCAATTCAAGATGCCTGTTTATCCACTTTGCATACATGTATATCAAATAGAAGCATATAGTCTCATGTAACTATTTTATCTCTACACGCAAAATTAAAGATGAAAAAAAAATATATATATATATATAATGACACGAGTTTCGATCCCCAGACTCTAATGACAGCTACTGTACAACAGTTCTGGACAGATTATTACTTTCCTTTAGACCTTTGCTGTTAAATATTTGCTTGTGATGACAGTGAAGTTTAACACAGGCACATTAAAACGTGGAATTGTATTTTGGCCATAGAAAGCCGCCAGGTTTCCCTGGCGAGCAGAGCTGGAGCGTGCATGAGGAAATTTTCACTAAAAGCGCTCACTTTCACATAATATTCTATTTCTTGACAATTAGAAGACAAAGCACTTGAAAAAAAGTACATCTATTAATCACTTTTTGAGGAAAAACAGTGCGTGAACGCGCTGCATAAACGTGCCTGTTCATTGTTTATATGTCTGCGCAGGTCTGAGTGAGGCGAGCCTCAGCGCCGTAGACCTGCATTATATCAGCAAGTCCTGGAGATTTTGAGGTTTTAAACCACAAATATCAGTGAAAATCACAAGAAATCAACTAAATAGGACAAATACGAAACATTTTACATGCAATAATATAATATTTGTCTTATTCATTCATTCATTTTCTACCGCCTAATCCCGTTAGGGGTCGCGGGTGACTGGAGCCTATCCCAGTGACTTTGGGCCTTAGGCGGGGAAACACCCAGGACAGTGGCCAACTCGTCGCAGGGTTAAACAGACAACCATTCACTCTCTCATTCATTCAATAAGGGAAATTTACTGTGATGCCCAATTAACCTAAACATACATGTTTTTGGAGGTGGGAGGAAACCGGTGTACCCGGAGAAAACCCATGGTGACACGGGGAGAACATGCAAACTCCACCCAGAGAGATCGTGAGATGTTGATATGGTCCGACTCGGGAGTCGAACCCACGACCTCCTTATTGGGAAGCCAGAGCTCTAACCACTCTACTACCGTGCACCCTTTATTTGTCTTATTGACAACAAGTATTTTTTCCCCTACTTGGACTGGTGAGTTCCTCACCTGCCTCCCCTGACCGCACGTCGCTGTTTCTAGTCGATGCACAAATCCACTTTTTTGTCAGCTTGTCTGTCAGCTGTGGAATTGGCCTGACTGTCTTCTGTCTTCGATAATTTGTAAATCCCAGTGTGCAAAAATAATCCATATTCTGTAAAACTTCAGCATGCAGATCTACAGGAGCTCTAAACAAAGTTAGCTCCTATTTCTTACTGTCTTTCTTCATTTAAACTTTTGATTTTCCATTAGCTCAACCTTAACCTCGTCTTAACACATTATCCCAACTTTCAACTCTCCAAATGAACATCTCTGAAAGCACAAAACGAGCCTCAAAGTCACGTCAAACGGAGTCAGATGTCGCTCCGGCTGAACACCAGCACATAAAGCCCGCTATCGATCCCAGTGAAGCGGCCTGCTAACTGCTCCCATGCTTTATTATCACATTACGCAGGAACGGACTCCTCGCTGACGCCTGACTGAGTGCCGCTGGCTCATATCAACTCAGATCAGGCCATTTTCTACTAATTATTCACCGGCTCTCCGAGTGGGACGTGTTTTTCCTACGAATCGAGGCGCATTGGATAATTGAAGGTCAAGTATAGAGTTACATCACAGAAGAGTTGGTTCCAAGAAATGGCATTATGTACACGGATTGATTTGCTCCGAACATCAAAGACTAGCAGAGTTAATGGATCCGTACCAGAACTAGTGGAAACAATACAAGAACGTGAGAATCGATGGGGCAGAGGAAGCTTTTTTCGAAGAGGGTATTGGCACAGAGAAGGCTGCTGTTCGAGAAATGTCTATAAATAGGAAGATGAACTTGTTCCTCTCTCACAGTTACGTGTAAACTCCTGAAAACCATTTGAATGATTACACATTATCACACATATAGAAAATATTTTTTCTAACGTCTACCCTGTCCTTCCTCCTTCACAGTTGTCTTGAGTTGGTCGACCCTATCGTTCCCCTGTTGCGATTGTTTGCCTGATAATTTTGCATTGCTTTACCCAAATGTTCCTCCCTCACAGCTGTTTACCTGATAGTACCTGCATTGCTCGAAGCTATCCTTCCTTGTAAACATTTTTAACCGTTTATTCTTGCTTTGTTCTACCCTATCATTCTTCCGTCACAGTTGCTTAGCTGATAATTCTCCTCGCTTCACCCTATTGTTTCCCCCTCATAGTTTTAATAATTTAATTTAATAACTCCATCCTATCGTTCTTTCCTCACTGTTGTTCTGATATTGTGCCTTTGAGCAAACCACTTCAATTTGTATGCCTGTGTACGAGCACATTTGGAGACCTCAGATGCAATAAGCCTCTAGCTGTTTACATAAATGTGTCTCGTGTTAACTTTATGCACTGCCCTAAACAAATAAACAAACACAAATAAATACATTATCATAAAACAACTTGTGCATGTTTAAATGGAGACATATTCTCGTTTTTCTACAAATGTCCTGTGATTACTCAGGTCATCGTTGCTGTAGTCTTTGTCCTCCTCCTTCTCCATCTGCCGTAGACTGCTCTTTTTGTCCAATCCCGTAATAATCTTAATGGGATTGCAGCCAGGATTACACCTCGCAGCTGAATGCATCTTTTGTGGTTTTTACTGCTGTTTGAGTATATTATTTATTTACTACAGCATTTTGAGCAGAAGTCGATCGTGATGTTCTGAATTTGTCAGTGTTGTTAAAACAGGGGAATATATTTTGGTATTTTATTAAAGTCTGTGATGTGTTGTGATATGACCTACAGCTTTAAAATGAAATGTAATAAAAGACACAAATAAAACAGACAAATAATCACATTTAATTTAACTACTTAAGCACAGTTATTAGTGTTCAGGCTTAAACTCACTGAACATGATCATGTATGTATGGTCATGTATTTGAATGCAACACTACAGAATTGTGCATCCAAAGACTTGTTGGTTAGTGTAAGGTGTGGTCAGGCTGGTGGCACATTATGCTTCTGCTCATTATGTTTCACTCCAGCTTGGTATTACAAACCTACAGACAATCAACAAAGCAGCAAACACAAGATAAGCGCAGGTTCAATTTTCCTCTTTCATTTTTAGAATATACTATTTTACATCATAAGCTCATGTGCTTATGTAGGCTAAAAAAAGGCTTCATACTTATGCTTGCCAAGTTCCTAAAAAATAATCTTGACATGCAAGTAAGAAACTAGACAGCCTCAGAGCTGTGAACTTCTCCTCAAGTCAAGATCGCTCTCACACAAAACTCACATCACTCACAAGCTCGGTATGTATATTTGGTGCTGTCAGTCAATGTCTGCATCTCCCACATTTGCGAGCCTGTTTGGGGTGCAGTTGTGGGCGGAGCAAGCCTCTGAAAGCCTCACTTTAAGAACAAGCAAAAACGCAATCTTGAAGTGAAAGATGTCGCCTTGTCTCTTTTGTTCTCCTACTATTTATGTTTTTCAGATTGCACATTACCGCTACAGCAGCCCTGCAACGTATACTCTCTAGCAAACATTTTGAAGAACAAAGTAGTCAATACCAACATTTATTAGTCAGTGAAATAGTGTATTTTCTATGACTAGAGCAGTAGATTGGGTGTAAATCTATTAGCTATTATCTATCCTTGAAGCACATCACATACCAACTGGCTTTGTTTTGTTTGGCATTTAGTAATATTTACTCATATTTTGCTCTTGCAGATTATCATGCGCTGAATAAATAGCTGCTAAAGGTCTGTGTTCAATCGCTCTCGACACCGAATCCCTGACAAACGTTGAAAAAGGAAGCGGTTTTGAGCTGTCAATCAAAAGTGAAATAACGGTGTGATGTGTGCAAAGTTTACAAGGGTTTGAGAGACAAGTGAGTGTTAAAGGCACTTTGTTTGGAGTTTGTTTGGAGAAATGACAGGAAAGAGAAAAGTTGTGGGAAAGGAGAGAAACAAGAAATACAATGAAATAGATGTCATGCCTCACCGAAATAACTAAATGCATTCTGTTGTAAAGAGAATGTCTGGGAGCAACTTTGTCAACTCAAGGAATATGAAGTAAAGTTTGTAATGATCAATACTCGATTACACAGTTGTTGTAATCAACATAACACAAAATCAAAGACCCTGAGCCCAGTTTAGATTTCATTCATTCTTTTTCTACCAATTGTTCCCGTTAAGCATCTTTCACACCGAGCTGAGGGTCGCCCATCTGAACCGGTTTGGTAACTTTTGACGACAATGTTTAGTGTGAATGATTCTGTCAGGGGTTAGAGGTCGCAGAGCAGGTCGTGGAGGCGGGTTTTTGAAGAAAGTGTGTGCACTAGAAAAGCTAAAATCATGCATATGGGAAAAAAAATAATTTAGCCAGGCATGGAGTGTTGTAATTTGTTCAGTTCCAACAGAAAGTAAGTAAAGAAAATAATGCATATTTGTTCAGAGAATGAAGATGGAGAAGAGTTACAGTATGAAGGCTGAACTGTGGTGGGAAATAGAAGGCTCATCTATAACTGCTTTCTTGTCGCTACCTAACACAGCTTTATTACTAGTATTATTAGTATTAGTAGTACTTTAGTATTACTAGCTATTTTTGTTGTCTGTCAGTTTGACAACTACATTTTGTAATTTTTGTCAAGCTTAACATCTTGCACATGCCCACTCGACTTTTGTTTGGATTATGTTTGTGTGAACGTTTTTTCACACCAGTCATCAGCCCCAAAGAGACTTGAACAGATGCTGTGTCACTTTATCCTACTAACGGCGACTGGGGTTGTGCTGGTATGAACACAGGTGACAGTAACCTTTTCCAGTAACTTTGAGCCTTGGGCGGGTTAGACAGACAATCTTTCACTCTTTCATTCATTCACAGGGGAAACTTCCAAAGATGCATGTTTTTGGAGATGGGAGAAAGCCGGAGTACCCATAGAAAGCTCATGGTGACACAGGCAGAACATGCACACTCCACCCAGAGAAAATGTAAAATGATGGGGCTGGCCAATAATGGCTCTGATTCCAACGCCCATCCAAAGGGTCCTTCCAATTTTTTTTAATAAATAGTTTTTTGTTCAATATCTCACTAAAAGAACAATGCAACCCTTTTATTTAAAGTCAAAACCCCAAATATGCCAGATCAGGTTCTATTCAGGCCTCAACCACCATCTGCTCCTTATATTCATAACACACACACAAAAAGGAAAAATTAAATTCAGATTTTCTAGTTTCAAGCCATCTCCATAATTATACATCGCCACTTCAACTGATCAAACAGACAAGGGAAGATTTGAACTTCCAACTTTCTGGATAATAAACCAGGGACCTTCATGTTGTGGGACAGCCAAAACAGCTCATATACCACCTTCCCTTGCAAAACAATCCTCTTCTGACACTCTCCCCCACACTATAGCAACATAACAAGCCCATTAGTGTTCACAACTCCGACGCCACGGAAGACGGCGCTCCCAAGAAAGGTACATGTCCTTATCGGGATGAAATTTCACGCCAAAGTCTCCGCTACGGGCTATATCTTGTGAACAGCCTTATCTCGCAAACTCATTTTAGCTCCGAGAGAGGCTGAACGGAGACTGGTGCTGCATCCTAAACTCTTGCTTCTCTGCATTTTCTTCCCCCGGCTTATTTCCTGGAAAGTTGCAAGCCAGGCCGGATGCGTGGCGGACTCGTTAGCATTCCGGAGGTATAGCGCTGAGCTGTCAGAGCCCTTTGCCTTTGAGGAGATGTGAGGGGCAGCGAAGGAGCCCAACTTCACTTCGGAATTATCGGGACTTGGAATGTGTCCGACGGACTATTTGAGAACATGACTTGGCTCGGAGCTAATTCCATGGATCAGGGAGAGGGAGATACGCTTTAGTGGCACACAAAACGTCAGCGGAGGAAGAGTGGAGTCGAATCTTGTGCTACGAGTGAAGTGGGATGTATGCAGAGGTTTTAAAGGGCAAGTGTTTTATCAAAAGACAAGAACGTTTCTATTATTTGACCTGTTTGTTTGTTTGTTGCTCTGTCCTAATAACTTTTCAGTGCCAGCCCTATTCTGGCTTTGACCCTCCTTCCCTGCCTAGACACAGTTCACAGTTCCACAAAAAAACTGGAATAATGACATGTTGTACATCAAAAGAAACTTACAAGTGTCTACTTTCATTTTTAAAAAGAATTGGTATTCTACATTATTTCATTCTCTTTGTATAGGCATTTAAAATCCCTTGATTTCATTAGATTTCAGCGTTTGATGAGAAATCTTTCAGAAAACGTCCTTTTTTAAATACAGACGTCACGTCAGTGTTGTTTTTCTCTGTTTTACTTTTGGTGAAAGAATATGAGCAACTACAATAAAATAATGTCTTGGGATAAAAAAAAAAATACAAGGTTTACATGATTAAAACAATGACGTGTCTTTTTCATCTTTAAACCAACAAAAGCTGTGTTACAGACGAGAAGGGAGCACAGCAGTTTTTCTTTTACTTTCTGATGCAGATTCTATAGATTCAGCCTCTTTCACAAGACATAGATTATATTGAACCCTCCAAACATAAAGAAATACAGTAGTTTGACTTCCTCTGACACTTTTCACTCGCTCACAGAAGAGGAAGTTTCTAGACTCGCTGCATGTGCTGTTCTCCACAGAGTCCTAGTCCAGTATTATTGTCTTTTCTACATTTTAAAGATCAAATATCTGCTCTAAACTTACTCAACAATGTTTTTAGTTCAAGATGTTTTGCCTGTAATCCGTTTGAAAGAAAACCGGTCTACAGAAGCAACTGATCTTGTAAACGCAGCCGTTTTGTGTGACTAAATACAAAGAAAAAGCACCATATATTTCCCGATCATGTGACCTTTTCTGGGTTTTTGTGCTCACGCTATTCCCCCCTCTGATGGTGACTCTGCGAAACTGCATCATGTCTTTGACTGTAGACAAGTCAGCACGTGCATCAGAGAGCCCGACATCGCCGCAGCGAATAAAAAGCCATTGATGGAAATAAACAACTTTGGCAGGCTACAGTTGGCCGTGCAATGATGGAAACTATCGTCATTAGCACTGAAAGAGTTAAATTCTGTATTTATTGATACAGTCGACATCTGAGGGAAGCCCAAAGAAAATGTCCCCACGTCATTTTATCTGTTCATAGTCATCATTTAAGCCCCACTGATGTCCTGTCTTCTCTACGAAAAAATGGTCTTAGAATTTGAAAAAATCCTAATTATTACAATAAGAAGAACAGACAATATAAGTTACCTAAAACTGGGGTTTAGGGGGATACTTAGAATGTGAGGCAAAGTATAAAGACCCAGACAATTGGATGTAATTTCGATGAACACGCACACACAGCCTGCAGCACTTGAACTTGGCTGACTGACTGATTATAGACGTTTTCCTAAACATGTACAATTGGGAGAAAAAGCTTAAAAAAAAAAAAAAAACAGAATTCCAAAGTAAGTGTAATTGTGCGTTATAGGTAAGTGAAACAGCTGTAGATAGGCTAACTTGTGCGACTGGCTTTATTAATTCCCACAGAATTTGATCAGCCTAACCTTTTGAGCTCTGTGATTAAATTGGAATGACCTTCTCCAGAGAATGACACGATTATGGGAGGAATTATTCCATCAAATGAATGATTAAAATAAAGTTATCAAAGTAGTGTGAACCAAATGAGTGTGTCTGTAGGCGACGATGTGAAGACTCCAGCTCATTAGGAACTATTCTGTGTTAATCGAGCTGATCACAGTCAAAGGTGAGAACATATATTTAAATGTCACATCACACATTAGGATTGGGTTTTATCTGCTATACAAATGTCATAGTACTGAATACAACTCTAGACTTACTGTATGGCTCCTGATAGGATTGAGAAACCTGCGTCGCACCTAGGGCAGGTTTCTTTATCTTAACGCCTGCGGGCAAACTATACATTATTATACATTGTTTTGCGGTTAATTGGGTGTTTCTTATGAAGCGTTCAAACCGGACAGCGTTCACTGCAACGCGCAAATTTTGCCGCAGATTATTTCCGAAACTGAAGCCCCAGCAGGCGCCTTAAACAGCCCAGCGCTCGTTGGCGTTGGAGAACAAGGACATTTTTACGCCCGATGCGCTTTTTGCATTCACGCTTTTTTGTAAAAGGCTTTGTTTTGCTCGTAGGCAGATCATGTTGAGAGAGTGATTGAGGGAGATAGAGGCGTGCTGCCTTAATAGAACGTAGCTTAACCAATAGCACAAAGTTTCCCCTCCTCCAGGCAGTTCTTGTCTTTCTATTCCTTCATTGCTATGTCATATTGTAGTGGTTTAAACACAGCAACGAGCATTTTAATAAATCCAAGCGCATTGTCAGTCCAAATCATGTCTCGTATTCTTTGTTTTGCCGTGTCGCCAGTTTTTCAGAGCAACGAGCAGTTGAGTCTTTGAAAAAAGCCCCAAAACAAGAGACCTTTCGTTAATAAAAGTTTTCAAAATACTTAAGTTAGCAGTCCATCTTTCTCCTGGTTGTGAGGGGAGAACAGTATGTCACTGCTTCACAGGAGAGCAGTGTCTGATTGGTAGACGTTGGCGTTTGACGCTTGAAAGTTCAGCTGTTCAGCGTAGACACCTGATGAAGGTTGGAGCATCTACTTCGCAAGACAAGCGAACAAGCGAATTTTGACACCTTAGATGCCAATCTAATGCCTCAAGACACAGGTTTAAATTGACTTCACATGTAAATTAGACGCTCCAACACTGCATTAGATCAGGGCTCCCCTGCAAAAGAGATTCTGAATCTCAGTGGGACTTCCCTGGTTAAATAAAGGTCAATTAAAATTTTCTTCGGAGACCGGGCTGAAAGAAACATGAAACTATTTGTTCTGACCAAAGTTTCATCAGACTTTTGTCACAAAGGATGTTCCTTAACTCCCAATGTGAGTAGTGCAGTACAAAATTACACAAATATTAACTCAGATGTATCTTTCTGCAGCATTCTATTGAAATATCACAAATACTAAAAAGAGTTCATGTATTACTGTCGGCTAAGGGTTGTGGGCTGGGCACCATTGTGAAATTGTGCTTGGGGTATCCTAATATCTAGCAGTGACCTTATGGGAAACGCTGGCCTAAAGTAGACTTCAGGGTTTTTGTCTATCACCACAAAATGCGTTATGGAGACTGACCTACTTGTGTGTGAATACAAATGTATTACAAAGTTAAGGTTATAGGGCCAAACTGGAGTTATATACAACAGTGTGAACATCATCAGTACGACCTCCTTGCGTTTGAAGTGAGCATGTTTATGCAGTCTCCACTCAGACAAACAACTTGGCACGTTCCATTGTGATTCACTGAGTGTTAGAACAAACAACACGCGGGGCTGATTCATGGTGTGCAGATTTAAACCCAGCTCTTAGCTCTTGTGATTAATGCCGCAGTCCTGTGCCGCACTCATATACTAGACAAAATTATGTATATGTGCGTGTGACAAACAAATGCAGAGTTATTCTGGGCGCGAGCTGCTGTCAGAGGACTGCTGAAGATTCACAAATAATCCAAAGCGAAAAGGGAACCCAGTCTGTGAGGGAAATGATGCAAATGTTTTAGAGAAGACAATAAAAATCCCATAAAACAAAACTACAAACTTTGACGACTTAACTAAAAAGCAGCAACTTGAAACACAAGTTATTTTGCAAAAACACCAGTTAAAAAGACATTTACTCTTTATCTAACAGTGTTTTCAAATGTACTTTAAGGCAAATTATGATTATGTATGGCAGGGCTATTCAACTTTGTGTTCCCAAGGGCCACATTTTCCTGCGAGCCTTGGTTAAATCACCATAAAATAAGGTTTGTTACATTCACATTTTGTGGAAAATAGAACATTACTTAACATTACCATTGGTTTTCTGAACTAAAAACAATTGAGGGTTCGACTAGACACTAACCAGGTCTAAACCAAGTCTAAACCAGGATCAAACAAGGTTTTAAGTCCAAGTTAACGAAAACCAAGCCAGACACAATCAAGCTCTGAAGCAGAATTAGGACTAAGCCAGGCACAAATGAGGTTTAAAGCAGCGCTAGTAGCCTAAAATTCAAGACAGGAGATGTATTTTTCATGTCTGGAAGGTGAGTCTTGGGCCGGATTGGTTTTGTTAAGATAATCACTACAGGTATTGTGGTATAGATTGCTAAAAGTGTTGACTGAGAATGGAAGAGCACAATCTTGAGATCTAAGGGTAGGATGGGGAAAGACTGACAGTTGGGTCAGTGCAGAGTTTGCAGTGATCATGCAGTTGCTTAATTGGACTGTTCACTTCAGCTTTGGTACATCCACATTTTTACTCATACCTATTAACATGAGCATTGCCAATTCCACATTCCTACTACTACTAATAATACTAGTGCATTGAATGTATATAGCGTGCTTCAAGACACATAAAGACGCTTCACGTAATGCGAGGCGGCCATTTTGCGCCATCGACACACACACACCAGATTCATGGGCAATGTGGGGGAAATGTCTTTCCTAATGACATCTCAGACTCCTCCAGTGGTTTCCCATCCAAGTCCTGCCCAGGCCCAACCTGCTTCACCACCTATGGTCAAGAGCTCTGGTAAATCTATGTTCCAATAGTCATAAACTTTGTAATGACTGAAAATTAGGGCTGGATATCATTATATATATATATATATTTTTTGATACCAGTACTTTAACGGTACTTGCTTTTCGAGACAGGTTCCTTAGCATTTCTTTGTTCCTGCTTTCTTTTAGAATGTTAATTATAAGCTCAAAACATTTTTAAAAGACACTTTTTATATTGGATTATACTATACTGTTTGGCGACATTCTTATGTTGACATTCTTTTGGTTTTCTGCTTCAGAAATTTTAAAGCAAGAAACCAAAAAATGGCACACACAAAAAAAAAAGTGTTATATTTTCCGTTTCAGTATTTCTCGAACTTTTTCAGTTGGTTCCAATCAGGCGCCCCAGCCCCACTGAAAATACACAATAGTTGATACAAGGCATGTACATGAAGCTTCGAGTCCCTGCTGAGTTGGCTTTCACGTCTGTTCTGAATCTAAAAAAGTCTGACTGGGGAGGTGATCTTGTTCCAATGTGAGGAGAGACTATTTCTGGAATAAGTGTTTGGGATTAGGGTCTGGTCCAGATGCTCAGACTTTGCCCCAGGTAAGCAGACGAAGATGGATGGATGAACGGACAGATGTGATAGGTTCCATCTCCACCACGTACCTTCACATACTGTAGAAATATTTGGACATTACCCAAATATGGACGCAGACTTGTGACTGGGCTGTCTGATCTGGAGACAGACAGACCGAGGGAAACGTTTGTTGACGGATTTTGGCCGGCTGCTGTTTTTGTCATTAACAGTAGCTGCAGTTGAGCTGTTTCTAATGCGTTATGCACTGCTCTGATTTATGTGCTGGACTGTACTGTCGCTTGAATTGGCTCTTTATATGGCCTCATTTTTCACTTCAGGCCATAAATCTACTTCCCTTCTCGATTTAAGCTGAGATGACGGGATGTTGGCTCTGGGCTCACTATAGGATTTCTATAGCATATTATCTTGTGTTTGAGTATTTGAGAATGGCATTAGGCAGGTGTGTTTGTCTGAAACCTTTCAGAAACTGTGATGGAGTAAGAGCAAGTTGGAGGTACAAACCCAACAAATTATGCCTTTTACTCTCCAAAATAAATATATACGTTTTTTGTTTGTTTTTTTTTCATTTGCGATTTGCATATCATAACTAGATCCATAGCAACAAGGCTGTTCATAAGATAGAGTTTAATCTATTTGAAAAGTTACTGACAAGATGAAGTTAAAACATTACCAAAGAACTTTTTGAGATTAACTTGCAACTACATCCACTACGCTCTACTAGAAGCTGTAATCCAGCCTAGAGTTTCCATAACCAGGAATATGGGGACCGTTAGGGTTCCACAAGCACTTAGGGGTACTTAGAGTAGCTTACCTTTAAAACTTACAAACTCAAAGTCCTTTACAATCCAGAATCATATCCCCCAGTGTACGCCAAGAGTGAGTCAGTGTGGGTTAAGTGTTTGCTCAAAGACACAACAACATGACAAACAGGTATATGACCAAAGATAATTCATAAACAACTGGATGATTTGGAATCATTTTGGGTATTCATTTTATTAATACAAGGTAATATATTGATGTTAACAGACAATGCAAATGGAAACCTAGGTATTGATCTAAAGCCAAAAGCTCAAAGGTCTGTGAAACTAAATTTAAAGGTGGGGTAGCTGATTTTCACAAATCCTTCGACACACGATTTATATCCGAATGTATTCATACAATTATGACTTATAAATTTCTTTTTACAAACAACAAAGTTAAACTAGAGAGGACCACCCAAACTCACCCAATCAGAGTGCAGACAGTACGCTAATTTTTTCACAATGTACTGCATTCATCATAGACTTTCTAGTGGAAGACATAAAGTCTATAAATATTTAAAAAAAAAAGTGTAATCACCCCATGCAACTTTGAGGGCTACTAGGGCTTGGGCTATTTTTTTCTAATTTGGATTGTTTTTGGTCCTTATAGTAATTATTTATCATAGCTTTACAAGAGTTAAGTTACAAATGATGAAGAAATTAACAGATAAAAGTCAGAAATTACAAAGACTAATTTGAATTCTAAAACAAAATCCCTCCACGTGTCATTAAAATGTAATTGACTCAGCTTCTTGGGAGCTTAAAGCTGCACTGTCTAACTTTTTGACCAAAAATAGATTCGAACAAAAGCAAGTTTTTGTTGTGTTGTTCTAAATTCTAAATTTTTCGCTATGCTTTAAGGAGGCTTGCATGGATACAAAATGTATTATTTGGCTTGTAGAAGCGCCTCCTCTTGTTCTTTTTGCTATATTTTTCTTATTACTGCATACAACACATATTGAGAATGTCCCAAAGTACGGTTTGAACTTTATGTTTCTATTGAATAGTGTATTTGACTTTTCAGCTCTAGAAAGTTACACAGTTAAACTGTCTCAGGACTACTGAAGATTCACTTTAGCAAAGTGTTCCAAGGTATTATAATTTGTCTAACTTGTAATTCTGTGTCATTTATATGTATTTTTGCCCTTGTTTACACTTTTGTTGCTAGGTAGAATTACCTCTACATAGCATATTTACTGGTCAAAATACTCTTCGAAATCATTATTAAAACAGACAGATTAGTCAAAACAATCATAATTTTTAGCAATATCATACTGTAAATACAATAACATTCACTATATTTTTCTGATACATGTAGTCAGACCTCCTTCCTCCAGTCCATTTCTTGCACATCTCTCCTTTAGCCGGCCCTGACCCTCGTATGTCTTCTTGTGACCACTTGCTAATATTACCAGCACATCTCTGACATGATGTTCGCACACGCCAACAGGTCCAACCTCCCAGAACGTTCCGCTGCACACATGAAACCCACCAGACAGCCCTACCTGATCCGTATTCCCCATGCTAGCTCACGGAACGTCGTCTTGCACACCAATGAATCTAGACCTGGGAGCAGCAATCCTGTAAGATGTAGGTTTATATGTTGGACATTTTACAATGCGATAGGACTGATTTCAAAATGACATGACGTGAATAGTCACATTTGGACTTTGTGTGAACCTCATAATTGATCTAAAACAGCACATAATTGGTTTTCAGAGTCTAGAATGTGATGAATCTGATCATTTCTATTCAGATTGCACTGATACACGGTAATATATTGGCACAGATCTATTAAAATGTGTATTTATTAGTAAAAAAAAAAAGTAATAATGTTTATTGTATTTAAAGCCCATGTGACAGATTTTTCAAATTTGGACTTGGTGTGATAGTTCTTATGGTAAATCCAATCCAGCAACCTTATTGGTTTGGAGTCTGACACAGCAGTGTGTCGGCCCAATCAAATCGCAGCAGGAAGGGTGAGGGGGATTGGTTGCAACAATGACAGAAAGTACTGTCTGAATCAAACAAAATAAAGATGGCAAAAGATTTTTGGACGTTTTCAAATAACTTTCCGACCCTATTAAGCCGGCTGCACACTACAGGAGTTTAGGATCTTTTGCGCTTTGCCAAAGAAAAGAAAAGACCACAGACACAAGGAGATTTACAACCATTATTTGTCTCATAGTCGCATCATCGTCGCAGGAGCAAGGAAAGAGACGACACAGTATAAAGAATCCCACACTTAGAATACGAGCACAAAGTGTTAAATATTCATTTACGATGAAGCAGTGTTTCTTCTTTTTTTATGTACACTTGCACATGCAGCATGTGAACCATGAAGCTCCCCACAAATAGTCGCAGTGACGCACAGACATAAGGAGAGAAACGACAAAAAAATCTCTTACGAAAATCCTTACTCTAGCCACGCCTCTTCGAACTCGTAGAGGGGCACATCGGGCTTGAAATCAGGCCAAAACTCCTGTAATGTGCAGGCAGCTTTAGTTAGTAATAAAAATCATGATCTACTGTGTTTTTAAACGCAACACAACACTAGAATTATTCACATACTTCAGCTCTGTAAATGTTTTGGCCACTTTGACATTCAACTTTAAATATGCAACAATTTAACAAAAACTAGTGTTTTGCAAAGCACAGAATTGCTTAGAAAATCAGATTAAACAAAAATGGCTGTTAAGCACTTTGATCTGTCGAAACATAGCAAACCAAAATTCTGTTTATAGATAATTTTAACATGGCTAAAACCTCACTGTAGTTAATTTTACATAACATAGAACCTTTAAAAACTGCACAAACAAATCCCAAAGCATGTCCTTCGACCTCAAATTCAGAATGAATCGTTTCCCACTACTCACGAGGGGAGAAACTTGCTCAACAGGATTCACCAAACTAGCATGAATTCAACTGCAGGTACGCACAAACCAAACAGACAGCACTACCTGATCCGTATTCTCCTGCTAGCGCTCCCTATGCAAGCTAACGGAATGCTGCCTTCCACACCAATGAGCCGGGAGAGCTGGGAGTAGCAACCAGGAACACACACACTCTGGCACACATCAGCAAGCAGCAGCAAGCAGGTACAATGTCTGCCAAATCAGGTCGAAGCACTCGGCCCACACTGTTAGCTGCAGCGGCTAACAAGAGCGGAGCCGCCAAAAGGAAGCTAGGATTAAGGGTTAGGCTCACGAACTTTGGGGAGTTAACCCGGGGTATTGGCTGTGATAAAGTAGGTTCTGTTTGGATTGAGCTAAGACAAGCTGGGTGGTGGGAGAGGCGAGAGAAAGTGCACAAGTGTTGTCTCTATGGAAGAATGGGATATACAAATGCTAGATGTGGGTAGATTTGGCTTTTGTCGTACCTTTTACAATGAGCTGTCCATTACTTAGTTTAGATATACAGTATGGGGGATTAAGATACACCCAGATTGGAGTTTGAAGTAGTAAGTTTAAAGTGCATTACATAGAATACAGTAAAACATAGATATAAAACAAAATGTACATACCCATTTTAGTAACTTGAAGCCTAATCTTACCCGATGAACAAGCCAGATCTCACAAGAAAGCGTACATTTACCAGAACATTACGCAACATGTAAATGAGGTATGATTAGCACGAGTTCACGGCTGTTTTGTGTAATTATAGTACGCGTCACAGTCTCCATTCATTTTAATAGTGTTTGTTGAGACGTGTTCTTATTTATGAATATGACTGAAATCCTGATTCTAATCTTAACCTGCCCCAAGCCCCAGACCTAAACTTACCAATTTTAGTAACTTTATGCCTGAACTTACCGGTTTCACATGAAGAAAACGTCCCCACGTGGCAGCAACCAAAACTCATGTATTTTGACGCTGTGAAATCTCGTGTCATTTTTACACTTTTTCATATCGTGCTAAATGTACGGCGTAACATAAGTACTAAAAACAGCTGTGAACTCGTGGTCAAAATACGCTGTTTTTGTGTCGTGGTAAAAGTACGCCATCTAGTGAGACTGTGTTGGATAAACCTACTTTTAGCGTACTTATGTCACGCTGTGCATTTAGCACGATATGAAAAAAAGCGTAAAAATGACACGAGATTTCAGAGCGTAAAAACTCTGGTTGCAGCCATGTGGGGACGTTTTCTTAAGGTGAAGCGGGTAAGTTTAGGCAACAAGTTACTAAAATTGGTAAGTTTAGGTCTGGGCTTGGGGCAGGTTAAGATTAGGATTGATTTTTTAATATTCATAAATAAGAACCCGTCTTAACAAACACCATAGAAATGAATTGGGACTGTGATGCATACTATAATTATGCAAAACAGCCGCGAACTCGTGCTAATCAAACGTCTTGTTATGCCGTGGTATTTTTTTTTATTTATTTATTTTTTTTAACCTTTATTTAACTTGGAAAGTCCCATTAAGATTAAAAACTTCTTTTTCAAGAGAGTCCTGGTCAAGTGGCAGCAAAATTCAATACATTACAAACAAATAAATACATACATAGACATTAAAATTACACGGGCTAAGAAAAACCTCCGTAATTTCTTGTGAGATCGGGCTCGATGTGTGTGCAGCTGGCTTAAGCAAAAACTATTAGTAAAGATTTCCATCTGATGACACTTTTCACCTCATTAGCCATTACTATTTATAGGCATTTCCCTTTTAACAAACCTGCATTTATGTTATTTAAACTCAAGTACCCATTCCTTTTACATTTACCTTGAGTATCTTTTCTTTCATTTTACCACAAACAATTTACTCAGAAAAAAATAAAACCACCAAGCAGAAGCCTACCTGAAAAGCCAGTTATTTCTATTGGAATTAAATAGCCCGAAAATGCAATCCATGAAGTGTTAGATTTTCAAATATGTACCCAACTAGCGGATTTATGCAGACGGCATTGCCACTGTTGCATAATGCATTGCAGTAGCCTAGTTTAAGAAATGCAAATCGGGCCGGCTTGATGGAACCCGTTCAAGTTGATGGAATGCTTCCGATGAAATATTTGTGCTGCTCGGGCCGTTATTGATGTGGTGCGTGTGAGCAAGGGACAGGGGAAGAGGAGAGAGAGGAGCTGGGGATGAAAAGGACCGGGAAAAGTCTATGGAACGTGGCCAAACAACTGAAAATGGCCACTTATGTCATGTGTGAAGAGAGGACGTCTTGTAACATGAGCAAGTTTCTGCATAAATGGCAGTTCAGTTTTGTTTTGTTCCGATACCAAATACTGTATTAAACTAAACTAAAAATACTAATTTTACTCAAATCTAAATCAATAATCACTTATTAATAACGACTTTTGTAAACTAGACTCATACATTTCAAAAAGCAAAACATATTGGCTACATACAGTACATACAATACTGCTACTTCATTAAAAGTCATGTTAAGCTTTAATGTAATTTGGGATGCACCGATCCGATACTGGGATCGGATATCGGTGCTGATCCAGAAAACTTTGCTGAATCGGCTCCATGATATCGGTTCAACCGGACCACATAGTTATGCCGTTAAATGGACATAATGAGACTAATTTATTGGCTGGTGTTAATCCAGAATGTCTCATATTATTGGACATTTTATTTAGATGAAGTTGTTAAGTTGTGTCTTGCACTGTAAATAACAGTTACATAACACTATATGACCAAATGTCTTATGTTTTGGTAAGAAAGAAAGCTATTTCAGTCATTACACTGGTATCTGTTGTTATTGGGTATCAGCAGATACTTAAAGACAAAGTATGGGAATCAGTGTCATAACAGACAAAGCTGGATCGGTGCATCTCTAAATAAAATCCTTATGTATTAGGATTTAAAGTCAAATGTAATTGTCAATAAAAACACTTGTGTTAGTATATAAAAACTACAGTGAGGAATGTAAAAAGACGCTCATCATGCAATATAAACAGTTAGCTAGCACTGCGGTTGGACCGTTTTTAAAGTTAAAGTTAGTTGTCCTTCGACTTTAAAGGCTAAACTATCATCACAGTGGTAACATGGTTATTTGTCTGTGGAGTATCAACACAGCATCACAAGATACATAAATAGTGTGTGATGAGCATTGCATTTATGTTATGCTGTATATATTGCACAATATGAAAAAGTGTCTAAAAACACAATATTTCATAGCGTTAAATAAACAGGAGCTTTGGTTGAAGCAACATGAGAACATTTTCTTCAGGTTTAACAGGTAAATTTAGGCTTCAAGTTACTAAAACTGTAAAGTTTAGGGCTTGGTGTAAGGTTAAGATTAGTATCAGGATTTTATTATAATACACATAAAAAAACCACACCTTTACAACAAAATAATTGGGGAAATGTGTCATATTTTCGCAAAGAATTTTAAAATTGCGCTTATCATACACTGTTGACATGTCCTGTTATGTTATGGTATATTTACTGTATATACTGTATATCTATGTTTTCTTGTGAGATCTGGTTGGGAGTATTCAATGCTTTCCAGCTGCTCAGGATGAGTACTCATGGTTGTGAAGTGAATCACTCAAAATTTTGCATTTGACCTTCTTTTAAAGAACTACCACACATTTAATAGGACAATAAACATTCATTTTAGGTTTATATAACATCAAAATATTTGTTATTTCAATTATGGTTGAATAATTGGTCATTACATTAAAAAACTAGGCCTTGACATTAAAAACTAAGCCTTTTGTATTTTGGGCCAACCTAACAGGAAGTCTGCGTTTGGCCCCTGGGCCGCCGTTTGAAAATGCCTGATGTAGAGCAAGGATTAGGGTTAGGGTTGAGGTGAAGTTATCTGCTTTTTCCCAAAGTTCATACTTCACTGGCAATGGCTAAATCTAGCTGACAAAGCTTAGAAATGTTGCCAGATTTTCTGAGAGTAACAAGCGACCAAGTCTTTGAAAATAGATTCCAAAACATTTTACATTGCATTGTGTGTTGCCACCAAACACGTTTCTAACAATACTGACATCATAAACATAATCATGCTAAAATCCATGCCTGTCGTAAACGGATAAACCTGAAAAATTGCTACAATTCACCTCTTGTATGGCTTGACAACGCAACCTAAAAACACACAACCTCCAAAATTCATGAGAGTTTGAAAATAGAAGCCTAAAGTTGCTATAAAGAAGTGGACTTGGCAACTCTGAGACGACGAAAAGTTGGAGAAAACAGTCTCTTTAGTGATGTCAGAATGTAAAAGCCGGTAGTGTCTTAGCTTGTCATGATTATGTATATAACTTACATACCAAAATCAAATCAATAAACGACCAACATCTTTCACCTCTGACTATAATAAACGCTGGGCAGTTGATAAATCTCTAAATAAAAAAAAGCACATACAGTATCTGGGAGCCATAGCTGACTTAAATAAGGCGTGAAGTGCGGCTGCCATTTTGAATCGATGGGTTGGAGGCAAAAACTAATAACCAAGTGAAAGCGGAGTAACACGCGGCGCTGATGTGACTGCGAATGCGAAAGTGCCTCAGCCTTGATGAATCACGGAGACAGATTCCAATTTTTTCCCAAGCATGGTGTTTTTAATGATCTTTTTGACAAATTGAGCACGAAAATAGGTTTGCGACGGGAACAATTGAAAATGCACCTAGTTGGATTGGCCTGTTTTACAGCACCAGACTGAATGAATGCTCTGTTATAGTGTTTGCCTGGAATGTCTCAAAGTGTGGAATTACGCAGAACTATCTTTATGGCACTTACTGTAAAATTATATTCATTGTACATAAGGCCTATAAGTTAAATTAACTTAAATCTTTGTGTTGATGTAATTTGACTGTGCGAATCAATGATTTCAACTTAAACTGAGAGAGAGAGAGAGAGCGAGAGAGAGAGAGAGCTAGAGAGAGAGAGAGAGAGAGAGAAGGGAAGACCAGAGAGTCAGATAGATAGGAAAGCAAAAGGAGAGAGAAGGGGGTATAAAGAAAAGAAAAAGAGAGAAAAGAAAGCAAGAGGATAATAATAGGGGATGTGAAAGAAAAGAAAGAGAGATATAGAAAGATAGAGGAAAGTAAGAGGAGAGAGAGAGAACAGGGAGTCAGATAGAAAGGAAAGCAGGAGAAAAGAGTAAGAGAAAGGAGGGAAAGTCAGAGAGAGGAGAAAAAGCGAGAGTGGAGGGAAGAGGTGAGAGAAGACAACTCACATATTACTTTTTACAGTGTTCTGCCAACTTAAAGACTCTCTGTGTAACTTCTGGTGAACTCTGAGCGAGCTTGTGTGGACACAAAACTGACAATGAGGATGTGGAACAGGGCTTCCCATTGTTAGGTTTTCACAGCGTATTTTGAGCACAGCTGGTTTTAGTACTTATGTTACGCCGTGCATTTAGCACGATATGAAAAAGTGTAAAAATGACACGAGATTTTACAGCGTTAAAAAAACACAAGTTTTGGTTGCAGCCACGTGGGGACGTTTTCTTTAAGTGAAACGGGTAAGTTTAGGCATAAAGTTACTAAAATGGGTAAGATTAGGTCTGGGACTTGGGGCAGGTTAAGATTAGAATCAGGATCTCATTAATATTCATAGATAAGAACACGTCTTAACAACCACCATTGAAATGAATGGGGAATGTGACGAGTACTATAATTACACAAAACAGCTGTGAACTCGTGTTAATCATTTACATATTGTGTAATGTCGTGGTAAATGTACGCTTTCTTGTGAGATCGGGCTCCTTAATCATGATCTCACATACGGAGTACCCCCTATGTCATGTGTTTTATTAGAGGGATTTTATCTTTACTCATACTTTTTCATTGCATGACCATTGCATTTCATTCTTTTAACATATTAGCATGTAAAATAAGCTGCAAATAGTATTACAATTCTCCTCATCTTTTAGAGCTCTGTCTTCCCAGTAACTCCGCAATAACTTCAACTCCCGGGTCGGACTATATCAACATTTCACAGTCTTTCTGGGTGGAGTTTGCATGTTCTCCCCATGGCATCATCGGTTTTCTCCGGGTACTCCTGCCAAAACATGTTTAGGTTCATTGGGCATCACTGCAAATTTCTCTTGTGAACGAATGAGAGTGAATGGTTGTCTGTATCTAATCTTGTGACAAGTTGGTCACTGTCCGAGGTGTTCCCCCGCCTAAGGCCCAAAGTTACTGGGTCACCCGCGACCCCTATGGGAACAAGTGGGAGAAAATGAATGAATACATACATTTACATATAATCTAACAACCAAAAGAGACAAAGAACCTGTAAGTTCCAGATGTAAAAGGACAAATACAACCTTTTAAACTAGGTCAAATGAAGAAATAAAAAGTTACACATAATAGTTCTTGTCATTTAGATCATCATCTCTATTTGTTTGTGTGATTGTTGTTCAGTAGAAAGACAAACCTATGTCATTATTGTGCCTTTACCTTGAGCTTGAACTTTTGTCCAGCTCAGTCTTTTCCGTGGAGGCTCTGGCTTTTCACACTTTCCATTCACTGCACTTGTCGCATTGTGTCATATCTGGTGTGAAAAGCATTTATTATTGTTATTTATAAATGACTCAGATATGAACTCAAGCTCTTTTTAATAAGAAATGTTACTTTGTACTTTGGTTTAACTGGTTTATCCTCACAGAACATTCGGCTAAAAGTACACAGTGTAACGTTTTAAACTAAATGTTCTCTTGAACAAATGGGTCGTGGTTGTTTTTGTTGGACTAAAACATCTAAAAATGTGCTTATACTCTGAGCAGGCTCGCTTCTGCAGCTATCCCAGCATGCACCGTGTATTCTTTAGCACATTGGGATTTACAAATGATCAAAGGCAGAAGAAAGCAAAGCCATTTCCACGAGCTGACAGACACCTTTTTGACCAAAAAAAGTGGATTTGTGCAGCTAAATTGACAAGTAGTGAATCAAGACTTACGTTAATTAAGCTGCAGATGTATTGATTCTCCTTTAACCATCATCTTAAAACAATTTAAAATCTTTGTTCTGATTGTGTTTATTCTATGCCTGATAGACTAAAATGGCTGTCAGTGCAGGACAGATTATCATATTTGATATTTGAAGCTATATCCTTTTTCAAAAGTGTCCTTGAATCTAAGTCTCCACAGATAATTTAGCAAACTATTTCATTCAGTGAAGTACAAATATAAAACTAGGCATGCCTTTGCAAGTCAAATTGCACAAAACAGACTTTTGTTAATGCATAAATAGAACACTCTTCAAAGACAACAAGTCTAGATGGGAATAAAAGATTTAAAGTGTACTTGAATCTTTTTAAAGACATTTGAAAAGCAAGTCAAGCCACAAAAATGGCGCTAAGAGAGTTGTTTTTTTTTTTACAATTTTTATTTTTATGTTTTTTATTGTTTTTTTTAGATGGACGATTTTTTTAGGGCCAAACTTTACTTCAGTCCCCATTGTCTGGCTTGTTGTCCCAGTTAGACCAGGAACTTTTTGGTGATACCAGCACTTTTACAACGTTAACTTTGCTTGGGAAACATGTTTTATACGTTCTCATATTTAGATAAACTTTCCTTGTCCTTAAGAAAAAGAATTTAAAAGCAGTAACTCTCAATATATATTTAATTCATTTGCAAACAGTAGCTTACAGTGACATTTTGTTTATTGCGGTGATGTTTTTAACTTTTGTACACCATAGTTTTATGTGGAATGGAAAAAGACTTTTGTTTTCCTAACACCACTTATGACTTATTTAATTGTTCCAAACTAAACAGATGCTAATGCTAAAGCTAGTTTCACTTCAATAAAACTGTAGCCGTTTCTCTGACCGAACAGGAGCTGGAGTTATGTTGGAACTTAAATCTTCATGAGCGAAAACACCTAATATTGCGTCTTAAGAGTGCCCATCTCTGCAGTTCCTCTATCTAAGCCGGTCTGAATCAGTCCCTGCTGTGGGTGTAGTGCTCTTACTGCTCCAGATGGTCTCCTGTCAGGGACTATGAGGCGCAATCATCGACCCGCACTTACAATCCATCACATCTTGTTTGGCGTCTCTTCTCTTTCGCCGAGGACCGGACTCACTTGTTCTCGGGTCGATGGCTTTACTACAGGTAGTGTACCGCGCTTGCATGTCTATCAATATTTGTACAGAGGCATGGGGATCGATGGCTTTAATGTTTTATAGCACGAGGCTCCCAGGATCACGTCTGAGTCAGCAAGCACCCACCTCGTTCACAAGTGCCTCGGGCTTGGAGTTTAAAAACAGTGACCTAAGTCGATTTGTGTCTTTGATATTTATTAGCATTCATTAGTGTTGTAGCATCAGCATTCTGGTCTAAATGGGAATACATAATAATGTCAATAAAAGAGCTAAATAACATTTGAAGACTAGCATTCATTTTAAACATGTTATAACCATTTTATCTTTGCTTGGTGTCTTACTCATTCCACCAGTGGTAAATTGGACTGATCCATCTATGAATGTCATCTTAAAAGTTTTCTTATACATATAGCCTTTACCTAAATCAGTACATTCAGCATGCATGTTTGCAGAGATGGCAAGTAACTAAGTATTTTTACCCAAGTAATATACTTAAGTAGTTTTCTGTAGTATCTGAACTTTACTTGAGTATTACTTTCTACTTTTACTTACATTTTTCAGGAAACATCTGCACTTTCTACTCCTTACATAAAAAAAAAAAAAAAAACATGTTATTTTGTAAGCCCATAAACATTTTTTTTTTTACATACCAGTGCGGAGCTGCTGTGCTGTTGCATATTAAACCTTTGTGAAGAAAACAATAACATTTGTAACAATTACATATTTATCACATGATAAAAGTCTGATGAATTACACATACTTTACTGTAAAGTGCATCACACACTCCAACACATTCTAAACCAACTGTATACACAGCAAAAATAAAAATAATAAAAAAATTAAAAGGGGTAAGACTCTGGAATAAACTTGACATGGACTTGAAACAAAGCCCAAATGTAATTCAATTTAAAAACAAATACAGTAAAAGTGAAGGGTCTTTGGGAGGTACAGGGATGAAGGATGCAGAGTTTATAAGAAATGATGTTGTAAAATGTTGTTTGCTTGTTGTCTGTAATGACTAATTAATAATAACTGGGCGATGTATGAATTGATATAAGAAACATAACAGCGGCAGATTGTGTTATAGCAGACAGTCTCAGAAGTGTGATGTGCTAAAATGATCTTGTGTAAAATTTTACAATGAGTTTGTGTAAATACTTAACTGAGCGGGGGGTAGGATTATAAAAAGTCTCGACTTCTTCCTACTCCTTTTCGAACACGGGGAACAAGTTGTATATTTCTGTAGTTTTTTGTTGTTGTTGTTGTTGTTTTTAATATTCATTGTGTTTTATTTAAAAAGCATTATGTTTTTGCATTTGTATTTCTTTTTGTATGAATTGTCATTTTTGTTGTTTGACTGTGTTTGAAATAAACAAACAAATCAAATCAATATAATATAAAAAAAAAATAAATAAAAACTGTGGCTCAGGGGCCAGGTGGTATTTTTTAGAAGCAAGTTATTAATGAATGTCACAATAATTGGCCACAATAATAAAATAAATAGCCTACATTTCACATAAACATGCTTCCAATTATGTCGGTGTGATCCCTCATTCGTCCAGGAGTGATCCATAGTAGAAGGCTTCAAAGTAGTCATCTGTACAGTGTATTTGAAAATCGAGATGTTTTCACTTTCATCCGGAAGTCATTTTCAATGTGATGGAATTGAGATTGGCTGTATTTATACTGAGTTTATCCCTGCCCCTGAGCAAAAGCAACATTCCAAAAAAAAACAAACCCAAAAAATCAGAAATGTGTTTGTAAGAATGTGTCATGCATGAGGCCCAATGAGTTTATATTGATGCTAACCACAACTATCAGAAAGCAGAGTAGAGTTCATCAGAAATACTACCAACATGCCAACATTAGACTTTCTCATTTCAGACAAAAAATATGTTCTTAAACCATTTGCACACTAGAAGAGTTTTGGATTCATGTCATTTTAACAAGCTCACCTTCCTGTTCCTGTGGAGGCAATTGTGGAACCCAAACCTACACCATCACCACAGACGGACACAGCTGACTAACCTGCCACTAGAAAAAAAAACGACATAATCCATCGTCAATATGCAAACCACATCCTCTAAAAGCAGCTGCAAGTACACGCTCCACACTCATCACTCCTACTCCTTATTAGCTATTCTGTGCAATTTAACTTTGTGTCCAAGCGCAGTGTTTAAATATCAATGCATGAGGAAAAAGTGCTGGGGCGACATTTTTCACTTAGCAAACATCCCGGTGTTTCTAGCTAAAATCCACTCAGACAGAAAATAGGGTTCAGCGGAACATCAAAGACTGCCTCGGCTCTCATTTCACGGCTCACCTTTTTGAAACGGCGGACCGACGGACGGACAGACTCGGCCGGTTTGGTATGAAGGAGGGCGCGGGGAGATTGGGAAACGATTGAATTGCTTTGTTTTAGTGATGATTTGATAGGATAATTAAGGCGGTTTGATGACTGCGGCGAATCAAGCGGAAATTTGGGATTGTGATTTGGTTAATTGTCCCAGTCGTAATGTGAAGATTGTTTTGTTTTCTGAAGTGTGTGTTTCAAATGTTTAGGGCTAGAACGAGTTAGTTAAAACGCAACTAATCAAGTATTAGAATAATTGTTGAGTCATTTAGGAAGATAATAATCATTTAAGTGATGTTTTTTTCCAGGAAAACACAAGGAATATGGTGATATTTAAGATTTCACAAAATATTTTGTCAAGTCCTGAGTCAAAGAGAGACAAGTCCAAGTCAAGTCTAAAGTCAAAGAGAGACAAATCCAAGTCAAGTCTCAAGTCAAAGAGAGACAAGTCCAAGTCAAGTCTCAAGTCAAAGAGAGACAAGTCTTAGTCAAGTCTAAGTCAAAGAGAGACAAGCCCAAGTCAAGTCTCAAGTGAAAGAGAGACAAGTCCAAGTCAAGTCTAAGTCAAAGAGAGACAAGTCCAAGTCAAGTCTAAGTCAAGGAGAGATAAGTCCAAGTCAAGTCTTGAGTCAAAGAGAGACAAGTCCAAGTCAAGTCTCAAGTCAAAGAGAGACAAGTCCAAGTCAAGTCTAAAGTCAAAGAGAGACAAGTCCAAGTCAAGTCTTGAGTCAAAGAGAGACATGTCCGAGTCAAGTCTTGAGTCAAAGAGAGACAAGTCCAAGTCAAGTCTCAAGTCAAAGAGAGACAAGTCCAAGTCAAGTCTTGAGTCAAAGAGAGACAAGTCCAAGTCAAGTCTTGAGTCAAAGAGAGACAAGTCCAAGTCAAGTCTAAAGTCAAACAGAGACAAGTCCAAGTCAAGTCTAAAGTCAAAGAGAGACAAGTCCAAGTCAAGTCTTGAGTCAAAGAGAGACAAGTCCAAGTCAAGTCTAAAGTCAAACAGAGACAAGTCCAAGTCAAGTCTTGAGTCAAAGAGAGACAAGTCCAAGTCAAGTGTTGAGTCAAAGAGAGACAAGTCCAAGTCAAGTCTTGAGTCAAAGAGAGAAAAGTCCAAGTCAAGTCAATGTCAAAGAGAGACAAGTCCAAGTCAAGTCTAAAGTCAAAGAGAGACAAGTCCAAGTCAAGTCTTGAGTCAAAGAGAGACAAGTCCAAGTCCAGTCTAAGTCAAAGAGAGACAAGTCCAAGTAAAGTCTTGAGTCAAAGAGAGACAAGTCCAAGTCAAGTCTAAAGTCAAAGAGAGACAAGTCCAAGTCAAGTCTTGAGTCAAAGAGAGACAAGTCCATGTCAAGTCTAAGTCAAAGAGAGACAAGTCCAAGTCAAGTGTTGAGTCAAAGAGAGACAAGTCCAAGTCAAGTCTTGAGTCAAAGAGAGACAAGTCCAAGTCAAGTCAATGTCAAAGAGAGACAAGTCCAAGTCAAGTCTAAAGTCAAAGAGAGACAAGTCCAAGTCAAGTCTTGAGTCAAAGAGAGACAAGTCCAAGTCAAGTCTAAGTCAAAGAGAGACAAGTCCAAGTCAAGTCTTGAGTCAAAGAGAGACAAGTCCAAGTCAAGTCTAAGTCAAAGAGAGACAAGTCCAAGTCAAGTCTAAAGTCAAAGAGAGACAAGTCCAAGTCAAGTGTCAAGTCAAAGAGAGACAAGTCCAAGTCAAGTCTAAGTCAGAGACAAGTCCAAGTCAAGTCTAAAGTCAAAGAGAGACAAGTCCAAGTCAAGTCTTGAGTCAAAGAGAGACAAGTCCAAGTCAGCACAAACAGATGTTTAGACTTTTTGTGAAGCTGAAGATTTGTATGTTTAGCCTGATTCTGATTACCTCTAATCAGAGATCCTTTTGATTTCAAAGCCAAAATACCTGCTTATATCAGCCAGTTGCATTTGCAGTGAGCATGATACCATTAGTGTTACCAAATGAGAAATGTTGAATTATCATTTTTCAGTCTTTTAGGCGAGCTCAAGTCAATCAGGACGAAGAAATTACCTGGCGCTTAAAATTAATTGTATATTTACATAAAGTTTTACAGTGACTTAGAATTGTTGATTGTACATCCTACGGGGGGTGAAATTATCGTACAAATATGATAATTATCGCACGTCTGGCAACACTGGCTACTATAACTTAAAATGTCAAGGTTTCAAAAAGAAGCGTCCAATTGTCTTGCCGTTAACCACATGAACAACAATATTTAAGACATGGAATGTAGTTTGAAATCCCAAAAGATGTTCTACATTTCTTTTAACCAGCCTACTTTTTAGGCAAATCCTGTTCTTCTGTGAATTACAAACACAAATCCTGATTGGAAGAAGATTTAATACAGCAAATCTTATTGAGAAACGATTACACTGTTTATTTGTTTGCCTCACAGAGATAGTCCCATTGAGAGTAGGAAGGATGAACATCAAATCAAAAATTCAGATCATTCAATAGACAGCCAGCCCTAGCTTTAGAGTCAAGAGTGAGGGACAGCTAAGAATTGAGGCTTGGGTGAAGGTTAGCAAAAATCAAAAAAAAAAAAAAAAAAAAAAACTGAATTTGAGCAGCTAAATCAACTACACTGCAAAAAATCCAAAGGCCAAAAAGTTCAACTAACTTAAATCTTTATGTTGATATAACTTGACAATGTGAGTCAAAGATTTACAACTTAAACTTTTAAGTTTTAAAGAGAGAGAGAGAAATAGGAGAGAGAGAAGAGAGAGAGAGAAAGAACGAGAGAGAGAGACAAAGAGAAGAGAGAGAGGAGAGAGGGAAGAGAGAGAGAGAAAGAAAGATGGAGAGAGAGAGACAAAGAGAAGAGAGAGAGGGGAGAGAGACAAGAGAGAGAGAGACAGAGAAGAGAGAGAGAAAGGAGAGAAAGAGACAAGATAGAAAGATGAAGAGAGAGACTAGATAGAAAGATGGACAGAGAGAGGAGAGAGACAAGAGAGAGAGAGAGACAAGAGAGAAAGATGGAGAGAGAGGAGAGAGACAAGAGAGAGAGAGCCAGGAAAGAAAGAGAAGAGAGAAAGATGTAGAGAGAGAAAGAGTAGAGAGAGAGAAGAGAGAGAGGCAAGAGAGTGAGGAGAGAGAAATAAAAGAAAGAGAGAAAGGAGAGAGACAAGAAAGAAAGATGGAGAGAAAGGAGAAAGAGAGGGACAAGAGAGAGAGGAGAGAAAGAGAGAGGGAAAGAGAAGAGAGAAAGGAGAGAAAGAGAGAGAGACAGGAGAGAGAGACAAGAGAGAGAAAGATGGAGAGAGAGAGAAGAGACAAAAGAGAGAAGAGAGAGACAAGAGAGAGAGAGAGACAGAGAGCGAGAAAAGGGCAAGGTGGGTGAGAGAAATGAAGAAAGAGAAAAGAGAGAGAATAACAGACAACTCACACACATGAGTTTGATCAATGTAAAACCGTAAGGCAGAAATTGTACTTACATTTTTAAGTTAAACTGTCTTATATTTTTTACAGTGTAGAAGTGAGACAAGATGTGAATATATTGATATTGACGGTTAATAACTTAACTATCATCTTTAAACAAGTCAAAATCTTTGTTCTGTTTGTGTATTGGTGACGTTTATTAGTTTATTAACTAAGATAACACTTGAAATGACATCTCACACACTGCATATGCCAGGGTTACGATAAGCCTTGTTCAAACACAACAATAAATCCAGAAAACTCATCTTCAGCTCTCCGTCTAAGCCCCAACATTCACTTGGATTTGAAAAGGTCACTTGGCGCTGAACCTTCTGCTCACGCTGGTGTTTTTTGTGACAGTTGAGAGAATGCTGAGAAGTGGAGGTTGAAGAGAATGTCGCTAATGGCCCAGTTTAGACTCCGGAGAAGAGTGGTTTCATAAAGACACGCTTTTATCTTGTGCACCTGGCTTCAGCCCAGACGCCCTGATGATTCTTTGTCATAGCTTAAGAAATACTTGAGAAAGTATAGTGTGTGAGTGCAAGGTTTTCATGTGTACAAGAATCAACTAATGAATGAAAGGGGCGAATGTTTTCCAACGTACAAAAGGGCAATGATGCATGATGCAAAGGCCTAAAATACTTGAGGCCTAAAATAACAGGTAGAAATGAGCAGACAAATTTCAACCTGAATAGACACATTAACAAGATACTGCATCTGTGCCTGGGGGTAAACAATTTTAGGTTATTTTATTGTACAAAATGTGGTAAAGAAGTTTTTATTTTCTCTTTATTGATTAATCGGTACCACTTTATATTCACTACACCTTAATTGGCCTTAGTAAACCATGAATAAAGCATAAATAAAACCTTAATTATTCATTAACAAATGGTGAATTAATGAATGAAAAAGTGTATTAATGCTTAGTAACTAATAAACTAAGGACCTAAGGTTAGGATTTAGGGTTAGGGGGAAGGATTCGGAGTGAGTAAGTAGTTACTAAGCATTAATAAACTTTTTTTTCATCTGTTAATTAATAATTTGTTCATGATAAATTAAGTCTTTATTAAGGTGTTATTAATGATTTATTAAGTCTAATTTTTGTAGTTATTCTAAAGTGTTACTGCTTAATCTACCTATATGTTTCCATATGGGCAGATATGAGACTGCAAAATGTACCAAAATGCAGGAAATATCATTATTTGGGTTAAAAATTTTCCTGAGGGAAGACCCCAAGACCTACTTTGTGGTGTCCACCCTATCCAGACAAGTGGGAGAGGGCCGGACAATGACCATTGGAGCAAGAAATTTCTTTAATTATAAATTGATTTTTAAAAACTTTAATCGATTACTGTCCATCTATTGTGATTTATTTATTGTGAGAACATCTGGTGATAGATGAGATGCACCCCCAACATAACAAGAAAAAAATGAGTACGGTGTGCAGTTAAAGTTGATCAAAACTGATTTAAGCCTGATTAAAATTCCTTAAGTTACCGTTGTCCAATCAGGAGAGCCTTTTTTCAGCTGCCTCTTTCGGTGCGATCTCAGACTGGCTTAAAATTGCACCCTGCGTCGTTTTGTTTTCTCTAAGTTTCAGCCCTACAATGCTGACCCACGTACGTCTGCGTGACGATGCAAGGCAACTCTGAATATTTGTCACACAAAAAAGTTTTTTTAGTTGCTACTATTCCCGAAACCAAATTTAAACATCAGACAAGTTACAACAAGAGGTGGCAAAATGCATAATCGTGTAGTTTTGCCAAGTAAGACTCAAGTTGAAATTAGTCAGGCGCTGCCACTGTGTTATACCCTGATTGTCCTAATATGAACTATTGTGTTGCCACAGACTTTGCAAAACAAAAATGCTAATTTAGTTGTCGTGAATATTTAAAATCCTTTTTGGGGATGTTCTGGAAAATATGTTTGCGCTAGGAACCCTGACTTTACACCTTCTTCTATTTTAAAATATTTCCCTGATGATGATAGTATAAAATATATTTCATCTTTAACTCTTGTACATGTTTACAAGAGATCTCAGTAAAATTGTGAAAAAATGTGCTCTGACTAATGTGAAGCAGACGCCTTTGGTAAATCATCTATTATTGCTTATTTTCTCTCTTATATTTAGGCCATTTCTCCCTTATTTCCTACTCGTCACTAAGCAAACGACCTGAGTAGCTCTCGACACCTCTGTTTGAATCAAGTCCCGCGCTAGGCTACAATCCACTGTCTAACACTTAACCTCCTCCCATTCACAACACAACTCAAACTACTGAATCGATAGCAATTTAGGGACTGCCTTTTCCTTTTGTCACACCTCCGATCGCCTCCATCTCCTGCAGCATTCTCCGCAACGCTTTTCAGAGACAGAGACAGAGCCAGGACCACAAAGAGAGGAGCGGGCTGATGGAATTGTGGAAAGGCATACGGATGAACATGTTCCAGAGTTTGATTGAGTGTAGTATGAAGGGCTTTGCTTCAAACACACTGTAAACCCAGTCTGTAAAAATGTCAAGTTATATCAACACAGAGATTTAAATTAATTTAACTTATTGCTTATTTTTTAATTCACATATTGCCATGCCGTTCCATTCTTTCTTGTCATTCCAGATTGACAATGTGTAGAACTCAGAGTACACATTGGGTAGTATGGAGCTGAGTGCAGGCCCTTCTCCACACGCTTTGACACCATCATGTCCAACACATGTTCCTCCAGCCCGACGTGTGCTGCCAGACGCTGGTATTTAAACACCATTGTGCCAGCTGCCATTCTCCTGCTCTGCTCCTCCGCGGCCCGGCTCCTAATCCATCCCCCATTATGTCCCATCATCCCCCAGGTATTAGGACACAGCACGTTTCCATCGCTCACCTGTCAGCGGGCCCAAATTACACCCACATCCATGCTTAGTGTTATTTGAGGTTAACCTGGTGAAAGTACATATCTAGAGTATTTTTTTTTTTTTTTTTTTTTTTTTTTTTTTTATGAACAGTATGTATGTAGCCCCATTTAAGATTTACATTTCCAGAACTTTAATTAGCTCAACTTTGTAAGCTAATATAGACCTGCTGGCTTTCAAAAACGAGAAGGTTCAAATCAAAGAGATACAGGTCCAAGTCAAGATCAAGAATGGCAAGTCAAAGACAAATCCATGTCAACTTCCAAAGTCAAAGAAAGGCTGGTCCAAGTCAAAGAGAGACAAGTCCAAGTCAAGTCTCAGGTCAAAGAGAGACAAATCCAAGTTAAGTCCCAAGTCAAAGAGAGACCAGTCCAAGTCAAGTCCTAAGTCAAAGAGAGACAAGTCCAAGTTAAGTCCCAAGTCAAAGAAAGACATGTCCAAGTCAAGTCCCATGTCAAAGAAAGACAAGTCCAAGTCAAGTCCCAAGTCAAAGAATGGCAAGTCCAAGACAAATCCATGTCAACTTCCAAAGTCAAAGAAAGACAGGTCCAAGTCAAGTCCCAAGTCAAAGAAAGACCAGTCCAAGTCAAGTCCCAGGTCAAAGAGAGACAAGTCCAAGTTAAGTCCCAAGTCAAAAAAAGACAAGTCCAAGTCAAGTCCCAAGTCAAAGAGGGACAAGTTCATGTCAACTTCCAAAGTCAAAGAAAGGCTGGTTCAAGTCAAAGAGATACACGTCCAAGTCAAGACCCAAGTCCAAGACAAATCCATGTCAACTTCCAACGTCAAAGAAAGACAGGTCCAAGTCAAGTCCCAAGTCAAAGAAAGACCAGTCCAAGTCAAGTCCAATTTAAGTCCTAAGTCAAAGAGAGACAAGTCCAAGTCAAGTCCCAGGTCAAAGAGAGACAAGTCCAAGTCAAGTCCTAAGTCAAAGAGAGACAAGTTCAAGTCAAGTCCCAGGTCAAAGAATGGCAAGTTCAAGACAAATACATGTCAACTTCCAAAGTCAAAGAAAGGCTGGTTCAAGTCAAAGAGATACAGGTCCAAGTCAAGACCCAAGTCATGACCCTATTCAACGAGAGAAAGGTCCAAGTCAAGTCCCAAGTCAAAGAGAGACAAGTCCATGTCAAGTCCCAAGTCATGACCCTATTCAACGAGAGAAAGGTCCAAGTCAAGTCCCAAGTCGGTGTCCCACAAGTCGAGTCTAAGTCTTCAGATTTTAGTTTCAAATCTTTACACCAAGTTACCTCATACATCTTGTATTTCTAATATTTACAATTTACAGTCTAGAATTCCATTGATGTTTATAAACTATCCCGCTTAAAATTCAATTCCAAGTCAAGTCCTAAGTCATCCGAAAAATGACTAAATTCTAACTCAAGTCCAAGACCACACACATCTCGACATATATTCTCTATTAAGAATGGCCTTGGACACAATCTAAGCCTCATCTACTCCACTGGCGAAGGACATGCAGTCTGTGAAATTGAATAGTGTACAGAAAACAATACTGTGGAGGTATAGCCTTGACCTAAAGCCCCATAGATAGAAACCTGAATGAAGAGTGCTTATTGCCGAGATCCTACATTTCTCTTCGCCTCCGGGCAAACTGCTGTGAAACTGTAGCAGAGAGATCCAGCCCTGTTCTTCGTCATCCAGGCAGCCTCGTCGGGTTTGGGCAGACCGCTGAGTAACACCAGGCCCAGGACAAAGACAGGATTTCGAGAGACTGGAGAGGATTTCCATTGTGATCCCTAAAGTCAATGCTAGTGCAAACATGCGAAGATGGCTGGTTCTACTGGAGTCAGTGAGTGGGGATGTGGAAAGTTTGTGTTTTCTGTGGTCATTTTCACCTGAAGGTTGTAGACCTGAGTCACTATTCTGATGACTTGAAACATGATTTAATTAAATGGATTAGGACTTGTGACTTGACTTGGGCTTGAAGATTAGTGACTTGTGACTTGACTTGGAGCTATGTGACTTGAGATTACTTGATAATACAAACCTCAAAACATAAACAGTTTACATTTACACTGACAAACTGGAATAATGTCCTTCCGCACATCTGCGGCTCCAACACAGTATAACTAGAGGGAGTACATTTACACAGAAAAAGCACGAGTTCACAGCTGTTTTTAGCACTTATGTTATGCAGTACATTTAGCACAATATGAAAAAGAGTTAAAATGACACAAGATTTCACAGCGTAAAAAAAACATGACTTTTGATTGCAGTCACCTGGGGACGTTTTCATCAGGTGAAACAATTAACTTAGTAAGTTACTAAAATGTGTAAGTTTAGGTCTGGGCTTGGTGTAGGTTAAGATTAGAATTAGGTATTTATTAATTTTCATAAATAAGAACACATCTTAGTCACCATTGAAACTAAGTGGGACTGTGATGTGTACTATAATTACGCAAGACAGCCTTGAACTTGTGCTAATCATACGTAATTTACATGTTGAGTAATTCGTAGTAAATGTACGATTGTATTTTAAGTAGAAATACAAGATCTATTCAGTAATTTATCAAGAAGACTTGAAATTAAAAGTTAAACACTTGGTGTTAATTTGTCAGTGGGGCACTGACTTGGGACTTAACTTGGACTTGTCTCTCTTGGACTTGGGACAGAACCTTGGACTTGTTTCTCTTTGACTTGAGACTTGTCTCTGTTTGACTTGGGACTTGACTTAGACTTCAGCCCAAAAACCTAAGACTTGAGACTTGTAACAGTAACTTGGTCTCACAACTGTCATCTCATCAACTAGTTTAGTAACTTTTTTTAATAGAAATATTTTATTAGTATTCATATGCACAAAATGAATACTACTATACAGTGTATATATATACAGTATATATAAACAAATGTGTATATGCATAAATATACAACAGTCAACATGGTCCTATGTTATATTCCTACTTTTTTTTTTTTTTTCTTTTGCAAGAAATACCTTTGGTTCCCCCAGAGCATGGTTCCAAATGTCTCTGATAGATCTCTGAGATCTCCTGTCCTGTTTTTAACTTCGTCACGTCTTCCTTACTACACCGTTTTAATGGTTCTAGTGCATGGGATTTCAACTTGAGCACTATCCTCTCACTTCTGCCTTTCTTGTAAAGAATAATAAACTACAGTTCATCTCTAGTCTGTTCTTTGCTATTCACTCGTTGTCCCCTGTCCCACTCCCCTCTCGGGGAGTGTAACTGTTTCAGATGCTGCTGTTCCAGTGACGTGGGCCGGACCACTGATGCTTGGACCTCCGCCCCACCTTCCTCTCCAGGATTGGCCTGTCCTGACCCTGCTAGACGAGTCGTTTCCCTCTGCTTATGGACTCTGGCTCCACAAACATAAACTCTTTAACTTTAGCCTTAGTTACATCTACAGCCTGTCCGTCCATGGGAGTGGAACCCTTCTTCACTGTGGTTCTCCTCGAGGTTTCTCTTTTTCCCTTAGGGTTTTTTTGAGTTTTTCCTTGCCGAGAAGGAGGGTCTAAGGACAGGGGATGTTCTGGACAATCATTCATCTGCTCTACTAATAATCTGCTTGATCAAATGTTTCATTGAATGTGTATTGTTTTATTGAATATGTATTGTTTTATTTTGATTTCCTATTATTCATATTTGCTAAAATTAATAATCTTGGGAAGTCCTCAGAGACGACTGTTGTTGTGATTTTGGGCTATACAAAAATAAATTGATTGATTGATTGATTGAAATGTGTCCATTATTAGAAGATAAATAAATGATTTCTTCACAAAATAACTGTCTAAATACAAACAAAACATAGTTTGGCCCACAGCATCCTTCAGTGCTAAACATATTCAACCACAAAGGAAGCTGGGGCATCACTGCTTCTGTATTTTTTTTATCAATGTCTGTTTCTGATTTTGCAATGTTTGGTATTGATTCTATGCCTGTTGCAATGGTTGCTTTTCTAACATTTCTGTTTGCTAAATCAACAATTTTAAAGAATACCTAAGTCTTCCCATGTTAACATCTCATACTCAATACTGACCACTCCTATGTCCTTCTTCGTCCTCCATACATCACAGTGAAAGTAATGTATTCTGGGCACACGACAGGCGCCAAACGCACTCATAACATCTGCCGCCTCACCGCGCTCCTCTGAACAGTCACGGATTCACCAAACATGTTCTGTGCGCTTGACCAGGCACTCACCATTTCATTTAATGTATGCTCCATGTGTATGTATAAGTAAAGAGGCCTATGCCAAGTCATTGATCGTGGCTCTGTAACCGCGTCAAGAGTTGAGGGTCGTGTTGTCGAGGCGTTCACGTCGACTTTTTGCACTGCGGGGTAAACAAAGAGTGCAATGTGAGGTAAAGGATGAGCACACTGCATAGAAGATTTATTTATTTATTTATTTGACAAAGACATTGCACAATGAATATATTGTACAGACCAGTTAATTTTCTTCTGTAGTCCCTGGGCAGAAGCGAAGTGACGGCAGGTTTTAGTGTGCAGCAGGTCATCATTAAAAAAAAAGTCAAACCCTTTTAAAATACAATTAAAACCATAGATACCAGCAGAGCAGACGCCAACTAATCACAAAAAAACACAATTTAACAACTTTACAATGTATTTACAATCTACCTTTAAATATACACAGTTTGACGTACTTCCTACACTAATGACTACATACCTGGTTCTCTTTAAGCCATTTTTAAGATTAAATTTAAAATGTCCTAAAGTATCAGACTCTCTCACATATAAAGACAAGGAGTTCCAAGCTCCTGCTACTTTTACTGAGAAGCAGTTCTGTCCAAATGTGATGGACCTAAAGTTTCCATAGCAGTCTCCTCTTGAGGAGGCTCTGGTTGTCCTGACTCCTGCCTCAACGCAAGATCTTACAAAGGTTTTTAAAGGAGGAGGAGCTAAGTTGTGAAAACTCTTAAAGATAAGACTGGTATTTGCCAGCAGGATGAAATTTTTCTAAAATTAACATTACAATGTATTGCTCTACAATGTTACAATAATGATGTGACCTAGGTTTCTTATCCAATATCTTGAGTGCTTGTTTATACAAACTTTGCAGAGGCTGAATTGTTGACTTTGCTGCCAGTGACCAAGTTGTCATACAATATGTAAAATATGAAAATATCATTGCATGCATAAAAAGTTTTGCTGCAATGATGTAATAATATTATATTATAAATATTATAATATTCCATCTAGAGTTTTCTAGTCAAGACGCAAAGACACACTGAACACCGGCACTCTGTAGATCATTAACAGTCGCTTCAGAACACAGCACAAAACCACCACCGAGTGTTTGAAGTGACCAAATAAACGGCATGAGAAGGGACGGTGAGGGTTTGATGTGCAGAGTGAGAAGAAAGAGAGACAGAAGTTATAATTGTGTGATTTGTGTGTCTTTAAAATGCCACAGTTCAGAAAGGAGGCAGGGTGGCCTCGCTTCTGGTTCAGCTCAGACACAGAGAACGACTCGGGTCCTGGTTGAGTTCTGACATCGCAGTTTCAAGCCAAGTCGGGCTGGATTTTTTGGACTTGATGTAAACTCTAATTCCATCTAAGACCTGGAGGCCAGAGGTCCTCAAACTGATTAAGTCAGGCTCGCAATACATCATCCAAACATATCTCGCTACCTTCATTTGCTATGGAAAAGATTATAATTTCCACACGTGAAGTGCTAATTATGAGTGTGCTTGATTAAGTGGTTTTGAACACAATTTATCTGGAGTCACATTGGCTTAAAGATCGCTCTGAAGTGGAGGTGTGTGTGAAGATTACAATTCAGCTTTTTGTTTGATAATGATAAGTGGATTAGAAATATCAATCAAGACTTGCAGACATTAAAATAAAATACTATCAAGTGGAAAAATAAGATTCTTCCTTTATGATTCTGTTGCTGCTGTAAGTCATCTGAGGGGTCAAAAGGTTATTTTATCTCATATAACGTTATTGTATCAGAGATATTACATTGTTGTAAAGGCCTACCGTGTTAATAATCACTTTAATATGTTTTTTTACGATTGAAACGGAAGCAATTCACCGCAAAAAAGGAAAATCTCATTTAGATAAAATGACTTGAATTAAGCATATTATTATTTAAGATTTTTCACTTAATAAGACCAAGTCTTACTTAGATTATTTGATTGTTTTAAGACATTCTTTCCTGATTTACCTTATCTAGATATAAAAAAATATTTTAAGCAGATTTGTTTTAAGCCGTATTTACTTGAATCAAGAGAGGATTTGCTTAAAAATCTTAAAACTAGCAACATTTTTACCTCAAAATAAGCTGAATGTTTTTACTGTACTGTGGAAACAACTATATTAAAAATTATTTGGCAAAAAAAGTGATTCATGTACCTACAACCAATAAAATACTGCTTATAACAACAGTAAAATGCAGGTATGTGTATTGAAAGAGGAGTTTGGGACTTGGGCGTGACACTCGGACACAAACCATTCCCGTCGTTTTAAGGTCACACTTCCAGGTCATTTGTGTGAGAGTGCGTAAGATCCAGGTTTGACACACTCGAGAGGGAGCTGTAGCTGATGGAGTATATTTTTCTGGTCTGTAGAGGTGAACCTGACCTCGGCGTGGGCTTGTAAGAGTACGCTGGTGTGGTACGTATACGGAGCAGCAGAGCGGTGAGGGCCACGAGGATCACTGCCCACAGGAGATGCACTCGGAGAAGCCACACGCCGCCGTAAAAGTGCTCCGACCGCAGGAATCAGAGAGGAAAGTGTCTGAAGAGGTTCTGTTTGTGAGGATTGGTGTTGTTTTTAAAAGTTGTTTGGGAATTTTCCAAGGAAAGATGTACGCTGCCTCCTACACTGGGCTACTTAGAAATGTAGATTTTGATTGACAAGTTTACAGCCAATAGAAAAAAGGCAGCCTTGTTTCTTTTTTACATTCATTCATTCATAAAATATAACTTGTAAGCATTTGTTTCAGACTTATAAACAACTGTTGGTGGTGTTTTTGTTCGTTCATTATATTTAATTTAAAACATTTTTCAGCTAAACATTTTACATGTTTAGCTGACTTACATATTGTATTCGGAGCGTCTGAATTATTCACAACAATGTCTTCTGTAAGAACTTTGAAAAGCTTAAGACAAGTTGTGTTGATATGCTAACTGCAGTTAGCCAAATGCTAACAACGCCAACAGATTTGAGTGACAGACCCTCTATTATGAGACATGGATGGGCCACTGTGTAACTTCCACCCAGACTGATTTTGTGACAATCTAAACATCTCTCTGTTCATTAAAGAAAAACTCACAACGGTCACTGAAATCAATCGAAACATTAAAAATGTTTATCAACGTCAGTCACTACTTTTGAATTGTTTATTAACAGAATTGTAGAAAAAAATAATGATGACACAAACCTGGACAAAAATGATAGTATCCCCTAATATTTTCTTGCACGTTTTGTAACAATCACTGCAATCAAACAATTTGTGTAACTGTCAGTGAGACTTGTGCACCTGTCACAGGTGTTTCGTACCACTCCTCGTGAACAAACTGCTCCAGTTGTGTCAGGTCTGAAGAGTGTCTTTTCCAGATGCATGTTTCAGCTTTCACAGATGTTGAATAGGATTGAGATCCGGGCTCATAGAGACACTTTAGACTGGTTCAAGGCTTTTCTCTGAGCCATTCTAGACTGTTTTGACTGTGTTTTGGGTCGTACTCTTGACTTGCGAATGAGACTAAACTTTCTGACACTAGGCAGCACATTTCTCTAAAAATATCTTGATTGTCTTGAGATTTCATTGTATCTTTTACAGACTCAAGATACTTTGTGCCGGATGCAGTCAGGCAGAATCAGAACTTAAGTGAACATCCTTTCTGGTATGAAAAAACCTCAAGGACCCCCTATTGGTCTCCACAAAGGCTTTGCAATACAATACAATTCAATACTATAAACCATATTTGACTGGAATACTGCATTTCTCATATTCCTTATGTTAGGTGTGTGGTTTCTTAAATCAAATGCATTATGTTTTAAGATTCCTTATCTAAAGATATTGTAATATGCAAGTAATGATCAATGTTATCCAACATTTTAGTGAACACAACATAGTGTAGTCAAGACCGCACTTATCAGAACCAAGAATTTTGGGGACCACGGAGTTCTAAGACCAAGATGAGACCAAGACCACTGAGGGTCAAGACAAGACCAAGACCATGGTTCTTTGAGACCAAATCAAGACGATCTTTGTAATTTACACACTCATCAGTGTCTACATGATCGAAGTTTTTAATGCAACCTGTGCCAACCAACATAACACACTCCTGGTGCAACTTTAGCAGAACATAGTGGTAATAAAATGTGATCTCGATGTCTAAGACAAGACCGAGTCCAAAACCGTTTGTCCTGGATAGCCTGGTGACTGAGAGATTGTGTCTGCCTACAATCACACCTGATGGGAGTCACAATCAATAACTTAGCCCTGAGGAAGTTGTTTGGATGATCAACGAAACATCGACTGAAAACACTGACTGAAACCAGCAGATCTAGTCTGGTCTTGTTAGTATAACATGTTAAAGACATGAGTATAATTAATGTTATATACAGTATGTCCCACAATAAACTTAACAAACTAAATGAGTTTGTTGGATGTTACTGATGTTAGACCGTACACACATCTCTGTAAGTAGCATACGCTAATTACATTCAGCAGTCGAACTAAAACTTCCTCTATAGTCAAAACTGTCAATTTACTCATGTTTTGCCCAATCGTTCCCTTTTGGTTTTCTTTACACGTCTGAAAAGGTCACAAAGTTTCACATTCAAAAGAGTTGTGTACAGTTTGAAGCGGTTTTGGGTTCGTTCCCTGAGAAGGCTGAAGCTAAATAAGGCTCTGTGGGAATAAACAGGGACAAGCATGGCATTTGGAAAGCTCGGAGTAAATAAGGAATTCCAAAGCACGCTCCAAACCGTGAGAAGGAGCTGGTCATTTGTCAGCGGTGATAAGGTCAGTAGGTAAGCAGCAAACTATGTAATTGACTGAACTGGTATAATGATGTAGCATGCACTTTTTATAGTGTAATTTTTAAAAAGAAACACTGGCTTTATTATGTGTGTGATGAGAGTAAGTAAGTTTAGGTATCACCATGTAACTTTCTGGAGGTAAAAACTTGCACAAATTCATCAAAATAGAAAGTTAAAACGTGCCTTTAGGGGCATTTTGTGTGTAGATAAATCAGTTGAATGTAATTATGTGGAATAGTATTGCTAAAAGAATACACATTTCATGGAAACTGAATCAATTTTGGAGAGATTTAGTCTGCAGCAAAGAAGACACCCGGCTTCTTGGCTACATCAACGACTACGACTTCAACCAAAACAAACACGCTGCTGGACTTGATATTTTTAGTTTTTATGGATCTATCCCACAACTACAACAACTCTCACATTAACAGGCCCAGTGTGAGTGACGGACGAAGTGTCGGAGCAAGGACAACCAGGACTTTCACTTCAAAACACGAGAGAGGAGGAGTGAGCATTACGTTCCAAATGCCCAGAGTAAAATGTAACAAAAAGTTCATCAATTTGAGAAAATCTGTCTTGGAAAGATAGGTCATCTGCTCATTTAGCTTTATATCTAAATATTGGCTCGACCTCGAACCACGAGGTCGAGCCACTATTTTGTGTTTTGAATGTTTTGTGTTTTGTGGTGTAAAACTGTGGAATAATATGAAAGAAGAACTTAAAACAGTGTCAAAACATAAAGCAGTTCAAATACAAATTTGTCTCAGTATCAAGCTAAAGAAACTGGATGAGTTTGTTGAGTAATTCTGACAGACAATGAAAAAAATAAATACACAAACAAACAAACAACTAAACAAAAAAATAACAGAGTAAAGTAGCGTAAGCCACTGTATGTACTGTATTAAATGTGGAAGTGTGAAAATGTTATTATAATGTCATGTAAAAAGGGAATGGGACTTAACCATGGATGTATTATATTATCTGAATTGGGCTCCGCCCCCTCTTTCCTGATGCGAGTGGCGATCAGGCCGCTCCCCAGTACTGCAGCGGTTGGGCCCAAGAAAAATTTCCCCATAGACCGTCAATGCATTTTCTGGCACTTCAAACAGTTCGTGCTCCGCGGACACGGCACCTACAGCTTTAACTAAGGTCTCATTTTGAAAGTATTTCTCTCTAGTTTCACTACATAAATTTTCAAATTTTTCGATGCCCCAAACGCTTAAACGGTGTTTAGCCTAGCTTACCGCTCTGCCCGCGCTCTCTCCGCCCCCCCCGCTCCTCCGCCGCTCTCCTCCCGCTCAGGCCACCATCACTGTGATTGGTCAGAACAGATCACCCTGTCACTTTCTGACGTCACGGTAGTGGGAGGCGCTAGCCCGCATTCAGGAAAGAGCGCGGAAGTAAAAATCTTTTCGGCATCAATGCGCCACTGAGCAGAAGCCATTGAAAACAACGGGCTGCCATCTTGGACTCATCTTCCAGTTCTAATTATACTTCCATGGACTTAACCTATTCTTCAACATTTTCCCTGTCCCGTTTTGGACATGTAGGGAGAAAAAAAAAAAAAAGAAACTTATTTAACAACATGTAGTAGGTTGTGGGTTCGATTCCCGGGTCGGACCATATCAACATCTCACGATCTCTCTGGGTGGAGTTTGCATGTTCTTTCTGTTCTTCCCATGTTTTGTTTATTCTCCCAACTCACCACTGTGTTTAAGTGATTCTTTATCGTCTTTCATTCTGTCGTGTTGGGAAGCCAGAGTTCTAACTACTCCATAAACCAAACATTTGTAACTAAAAGCCGTTAACTATAAATATGCTAATGAGAGAACATGAAAAAGAAAGCGTATTTTACATGTATAGCCCTTCTTTAATACCTACTTCCTGTTTAGCAGCTTGAAACTGTAATATTAACCAAAAAAAAACAATGTTCCTCCAAACAAACGTGAATGGCATTATAATAATTAAACTCCTGGCCCACAGAAGACACAGAGGAGCGGATAAAAAGGTCCAGCGGGATTGCCCACCGTTTTATTTCTGTGACGCTTAATCTCATTGTAAGAACATGAGAGGCCTGTCCTAATGCCCGGCCCGGCCTCTGCTCACTGAAGTCCCGCTTACGTTCAGGTGTTAGCGAGCGCGCGGCGTCGTGGGTGGTCATGTTAATTAACTCTGCGCTGCTTGGATGAACGCATACGCCGCCGAAGCTAATTGGTTTTGTGCATGTGAGTAACTGAGAATATAAAGAGCTGGGAGGTGTTTGTGTCGAGTTGTACAGTGTGGAAAACAATAACGCTATCGGTGGAAGCGGGATTGCGTTTTTGTTCGGGGAATTGACAAATATATTGGAAAATGTACTTATGTTTGTGAGATGTTATTCTTTCCACTTTGAGCCTCAGAAAGTTTGATTTGATATTGACAGTAGGGATGGGATGAGATCTTGTGGCACTTTTAAACGCAGATCGTGGAAAGGGACAGATCCTTTACGCAGCATGACAGTGAAGGAGTGTGGCTCTAAAACACCACAGGCTGCACAAACTTGGATCCAGACGTCTGAAGTCACACGGGTGCGTCTTAATTCCACACCCTTAGCCCTACGCCTACATTTTTCACATTCACGAGTGACAAAGCGGTGCACCAATTCTCTTTAACGTTAAGGCGAAGGGCTAAGGGGCTTTCAAGCGAAGCTAATTCAGATGCAGACTTCAGACCAAGGGGTAGGAGGAGTGTACTGGCCGAATAAACTCTGAAATGTAACTAATGAGCATTTCTAATAGAGATGGCAAAAGTACTGAAGTTCACTACTCAAGTAAAAGTAAAGTTAGTTGTGTAAAAAATTACTCTGGTAAAAGTAATAGTCCTGATGAAACTCCTTTACGTTAGTAAAAGAAATAAAGTAAACGTGTAAATTTACTTGAGTAAATAAAGTAAAAAGTACAAACACTGCCAAAAGTTATGAGCGACACGGTGGCGCAGCGGTTAGCGCTCTGGCCTTATAGCAAGAAGGTCCTGGTTTCGACTCCCAGGCTGCCCGGGGCCTTCTATGTGGAGTTTGTATGTTCTCCCCGTGTCTGCGTAGGTTTCCTCCTACATCTAAAAACATGTCCAATGTGCCTCCCCTCTCCCCTCCCCAGGACTACAGATGTAAATTAGCTGTGAGCTACAATCTGGTGCAAGCATGTCCGCCTTTGTGCTTAATGCAAAATTGTACATTGTCCTTAATAAAATTCCTTTATTCTCTAGTCTCGGTTAGAACTACTAGAATAATAGATATTTGTCAGCTTATTTCACTTGTTTAAATAATATTTTGGATTAGAGAGACAAGAGATTTGAGCTTGACTCAATTTTGCCAATGCGGTGAGTAAAAATGTTTGACTTCATTAGCAAATAATTTGTCTTGAAACAAGAAGAAATGTATTGAAACAAGGCAGAACACACATCAAAGCAAGTCATACTGTATAATCTATGTAAATCAAATAAAACTATCTGAATTTTATGACATTTTATCCAATCTCGAAGTGCATTTTTTGCAGTGCATGAAGTTGTTTTGTAATGTGTGAGATGGAGTAAATTCATTATAATTCATCTGACTTTTATATGACAAGCATGTAAATTTTGTTAGAAAGTACAAAGTTTTTGGCGATTTCCACTTGCTAATGTGTTCACAAAGCTCTGATACACGGCAGCACAGCAGGTTTGACCTGGTATTTAAGCTTATCAAATAACTAACTTGATTAGAAATTGTAGTAGGGAGTAGTTGGGTGCACTAAGGAGATTGTGGGTTCGACTCCCGGGTCGGACCACATCAACATCACATGATCTCTCTGGGTGGAGTTTGCATGTTCTCCCCGTGTCACTGTGGGTTTTCTCCGAGTACTCCGGTTTCCTCCCACCTCCAAAAACATACATGTTTAGGTTAATTGGGCATCACTGCAAATTTCCCTTAGTGAGTGAATGAGAGAGTAAATGGTTGTCTGTCTAACCCTGCGACGAGTTGGCCACTGTCCAGGGTGTTTCCCGCCTAAGGCCTAAAGTCACTGGGATAGGCTCCAGTCACCCGGCTACCCACGTTGGTGGGACACAGCCTTGGTATATAGATAGATAGATAGATAGATAGATAGATAGATAGATAGATAGATAGATAGATAGATAGATAGATAGATAGATAGATAGATAGATAGATAGATAGATAGATAGATAGATAGATAGTAGGGGGAGGAGAAAGTACAGATACTTCTTGAAAAATGTAAGAAGTAAAAGTAAAGTCACCAGATTTTGGAATACTCAAAATACTTAGTTACTACTGATTTCTACTGACGTTTATAAAGTTGTGATTGTTCTCCCATGCCAAAAAACGCACATTTTTCATGTTGTATTTTGAGGAGGAACTTAATTTAATAGGAATAAAAACCTCAAAAAGCAGATTTTGCATAATACGCAGTAGGCGATTTGAGGGGGGATGCGGGGGGATGCCATCCCCTCTGCTGATGACGAAAGGATTTTTTTTTTTTTTTTTTTTTTAATCGATGCATCTGGCGTACAGTGTCCCGCTCCGTTGTGTTAACGTGAGTTTGTGCATTGCTTCCATGGATCTATTATATTTTTCACAATAAAACCTCCAGTGCAAGTAGTAAACACGGGGACTTTTATGTTGAAAACTCCACACGGGAAGCTGTTACTGAACCTGACGCAACAGACACGCTCAAACTGTCAAACTTCTGCTGAGGTTTTTGCAAAACCGGGACTTTACAGCGCCTCACGGGCCACAATCTAACGCAGAAACTGAAGGACGACACATAAGGAGTGCGTCGGAGGAACAGATCGCTCGTGCATCAAACAAGAGGTGAGTTTACGCTGCTGCGGGGATGCTCGTTCTCATGCGGGCGGCCGTGTCTTCTTTCCCGATACTAGACCGACCACATACACGCGTTTTCACATCTATCCACAGTCCCGTGTCTTCTCCCGTGTCACCCAATGACCGATGACCCATCTGCCGCGGCTTTCCCTTCCAGTCCCGTCTGCAAGTCCGCAGATTCTGGCTTTATGTTGACTCGCTACTAAACATCGTGACAACAAGTCTGCTTCTAAGAAATAATGTTTCTGAAAATATTTAGACTATTCAAAGTGAAAAATTGCTAAATGCAAAATGAACACAAGTTTGTGTCTTTCCCTGTGCACTCTCTCATCCCGCTCCTGCTCCAGCGCAGAGAGTCAGGGCGGGGGGACGTGTGAAGGAAGAGGGAAGACACCGGTAAATTAACTAGAGACAGGACAGGTTTTTGTCTTACGCGATTATTTTTCCCAGAGCATATTCAAATCCAGACTAGTGGCAAAAGGCAAGACCACAATTATTGATATAAGAATTTATTATTGGAAGCACATTTTTAATTGAAAAACAGGCTATTTATCTATTAGTGTCCATTAATTGTGTATATTAAGAGCACATGTGCAAAAACATGCTCTACAGCCAAGTCAATCAAATAAAAGAAATATATTTTTAAAATAATTTAAGATTATTTATAACTTGTTGCAAATTTGATTCAAGCTAAAATGTTTTGTAAACAGTCAGACATACCTTAAAACAAGTGACATATACTGCCAAATATATGTTTATTCTGAACTGGCTAAAACAACTACAATTAAAATAATTATTCTTTATTCTAGTAGTTTTAAACACTTTGCAGTGTTAAGAGTTATGCTTAATCTCAACAATATGATGGGGGCCTAATTAAAACAGGTGGAGGGTCACACCTGGTCTTCGGGCCACAGTTTACCCAGGTCTGTCTTAAGCTGTGAAAGAATAAAGTCTGTTTGATTTTCAATTGAACTAAGTTAAATAGGCCTAATGAAAAAAAAAATATGAAATGATCATGCTCTTTGCTCTGTGCTCACACCTCTGCCACCTAGTGGTCAAAACAAGCAAAAACAACTTCATATGTATTATTTAAAATATTAAAAATATCTAAAGTAGGCTTTATAGAGTTTGTTCCGTCTTACAGGAGCAGCTTCATTTTACATACAGTGGACAAATAAACTATGCAAAGGTCTGATTAAAGCAGATTTTGTATAATAATAAGCTAAACCTATAGTTACACACACATTTACCAGGCCTCAGTGGAATGTGCAGTGGATTATAATCAACCATCACATTTACATTATTAAGTGTATTTTTAATACAATTTAACAATAAATCCCAAACTTGCTAGGACACCCCCAAAGTGCACCAAATTAAAGGAAATGTGGTCTGCTGTGTTTAAAATTTTCTGGGGAGAGCCCCCAGACCCCCCGCCCTCCCGGAGTCACCCCCCCAATACCATCCCCCTGTCAAAAATTAACAAATCGCCTATTGATAATACGTATATACGTATGTAAGTCAAATCAATAAAAACACATACCTGTATGTAGAGAAGATAATAATGTGATGGATATGTTATTTAAGTAGTGATAACTAAATAATGAATGTCCATTAGTTAGGCCACTATAGACAGAAAAAAAAAAAAAAACTTAATTCTAGGCTCAAAAATTGTGTGAGAAGCCAAGACAACCTGAAAACCTCTACTAAACTCAAACCAACATTTTAAAACAATCAAAAGACATAATAATAGTGGAGTACCTGGCAAACCTCTCCAGCAAGTAATATTTCCTACTGACCAGCTACATTCTCTTCCAAAATCTGTGCTCTCCAATCTAAAAACCTCTGAAGCCAAAAGTCCCCTCTCCTGTGTGTGAAGTTTGTCCCCGGGAGGCCTCCGTAGTAAGCCTTTCCAGTCAGATGGCGCTGTTATCTTGTGCCCAGGTCTTGTCTTAATTCCATCAGTAGTTGGTGCACCTCTCTTCAGTCTGTTTCCACTCCAGCCTGCCAAGCCCTTCTTTCCCGCCGATGTGTTTAAGTCGCTGCTAAATTGTGTTTTGGTTCGACATCAGAGGAACTAGTTGGCTGTGGCAGCGCCCGAGGTGGCACCGGAGCTAAGTGTCTTTATTAAAAGCAGGTGCACGTTGTGACTCATGCAAAGTGCAAAATAGTGAGGAGAGGATTTTACCAAGGTGAGCAAACGAACGGCTGTGAATGAAGACGAATCCAAAAATTGTGGTTTTGAACTTATTTTGAGCAATGGGACGTTTTTGGGCGTTAAGAAAGATAAAACATAATCAAACAGGCTTTTTAGTTTAAAACAGTGCAGTGTTGGGGAGTAAAGCAATAAACGTACTGCTATTAAAACCCCTTCTCATTCCGGCCTAATTTCCCTCACACGTCTGACAAAAATCCTCTAAATCCTCTGAACTAGTTTGGCAACTTTTGCTGACAGGCGGCTCACGTGTGTTTGGTATAAATGGGTTTGTCGGGGGTCAGAGGAGCGCGGAGCAAGTTGTGGAGGCGGGTTTTTGAAGACTTGCAAGTAAAGTCGGTGTCGCCAGTTGCCGCAAATGCAGCTGTTTGATTGGCCCGTGGCCACAGGAGAACCAGTGAAACAGTGCGCAGGAATATAGTGCGGAAACCCGAAAAAGACGCTTACGGAAAAACAGTATTTAGCCGAGCATGGATTGTTGTTATTTACACGGGGTCAACAGGACGTAATTACGAAGGAGAATGGCTACTATTTGGATCGAGGAAAAACACGGGGAAGTTACGGCGAGCGCAGTACGAAGGCTGGACTGTGGAGGGAAATACGAGTTGAGCTTAATCCGTGAGGTAAGACTAGACACACCTATTTGCCGTCAAAGTTTGACAACTACTACTCGTGTGCAACTTATGTTTTGTCATTTTCGTCAAGCGTTACATCACTCACATGCTCACTCTGCATTTGTTCGCCGACTGGTGGCTGTTTGGATCGTGTTTGTCTGAATGTTCTTTCACATCGGTGCGCCTCATAGAGACGTGAACAGACGCTGCGTTGCTCCTCTCTACCGACAGCGACTGGGGGTTGTGTTGGTGTGAAATACCCTTTAAAGATGCATCCCTGCAGTTTTTGCTTCTGATGTCCAACAGGCTCTCATCAGAAGTGAGAACTTTCTCCAAGCAAAAGAAAAACAGAAATGAATCTAAACTCCGTAAAAAAAACAAGTTTGGTAAATACAAGCATTGATATAGGTGGCGTTGACAGCTGAGACATAAATGACTCTAGATTTGGACTATTTTGGGTTTTGACTATTCCTCTCAAAGATTGAGGTAAACAATGTGTTTTAGGGACCCAAAATTACTCAAAGGCAGAGCCAAAACAAAAGTCCTATTACAATTTTGGGGGACTTTTTTTAATTTGGAGGTTTACAGCTAAAGACTGAGTCTAATTCATACCAGGGTCTGATTTTGTTCTAAATAAAAGTGATACAATGGTATTTTTATATTTAACCTTTCCAGGTGCTTCATGTGTTTTTCAGATACTGAACAAACTGGAATTTTTCAAGAAAAAGTGGGACGTCCCTTCGAAAGAACACCGGAATGATCAAGAGGGGAAAAAAGTTTGAGCACTTTTTTTTCCTATAACATTTTCTATTACATATTTTTAGAGTTAATCTTTTCTAGACATTTTTTGTAGATTAGTTTTTGTATTTCTATTTTTGATAGTCATCTTTTTGTAGTTATACAATAATAATTATTAAAAAAAAAAAAAGCTAAAGGAACCACTGTTTTATGGAGAAAAAAATATATGAGCAGGCCCTCCTCCAGGCCAAATAATACACAATTTTGTGGCCATGCAAGCCTGTTGAAAGTAAAAACACTGTTTGATAAAGACAGCTAAATGACCAAAACATGCTTTTCTTCAAGTGTATGTTTGGCCTAAAAGTTACACAATGCACATGTAAGTCTATCGGAACAACAAAGTTTTCATCTCTGGAAATCCGGTTTGTCACAGGATCAAGTCGGCGTTTGGTGAGGAACATTATTTCACTTGAGTCTGTGTTTTCTCTTGTCCAATCATCGTGCCTAAAGCCACATGCGACTCACTACAGACCCAACAAACGGGGCAAAATGGGTCGCTTTGGGCAGTAGAAATGGCATAGGACCATACCTTACTGCCCCGACCTGAGGCAATAGAAACAGGGCTGATCTGATCTGATCTCAATCTGATCTGACTTTCGGATGATAGTCGAAAAATGATCTTCAAATACACTGTCCAGATGATAACGTTGAGTCCTTTCTACTATAGATCACTCCTGGATGAATGGATGATTACACCCACTGGTAGACAGAAAAGTAATTTTAAAATAAAAAAATGTCCCTCTTAACCCATTAACATTACAATGAAATGACGTACCCTTTACAAGAACAATAATAACACCAGTGATATGTACAGTATTTGAGCGATCTGCATAGACTTATCATTACCACGCCGGCTGCACTCAAGTAGCATTAATGACTGCGCCGCTTTGATGGGATCCGCTCGACAAACAGCTCTATAATCACCACCAATCAAGTCTGTTCTTCTAATGGAAAACTCATCAAATAGACAAACACGACTCCAATTTATTACATACATCATTTCCTTTTTTTTCAGTTTGTCTGCTCGAAAGTACCTGATGTTGCTTTTTTCTGCTTGGATATGTGCAGAGCTCATTTACGGCAGATGAGTTTTTATTTCACATGTACAGTACAAAGATGGTGGCAACGGAGCGAGACGCATAAGGCAGATAATAGCGCTGTGCGTCTAATTGAATACACAAGCAATTATGCAAAAACAAAGTGATAAAAATAACAACAATTCCAATGGAGGGAAAAAAGCTAACACTTAGCCACTGGGAGGTGGTTGCAGAAAGAAAATTATATTGAACAATATACTTTTATGTATAATGGACGTTTGTGAGGTCTTGTGGATGAGTGAGGGACGGATGGAGCTGAGACTGACAGACTGATCAGTGAAACATCAGCAGTGATGCAATCACTGTATGGAACTGTTGAGAAGCTGAGTAGAAAGGCAAAACTCTCGGTTTACAGTCAATCTGTATTCCAAGCCTCATCAGCTAGCTTGCTGAAAGTCCATACTTTTTGGGGGGGGTCACTCAAAGCCCTGCTGTCTAATGGAAAAGTACTTGCTCCATAGCAGGAGCTAATTTGGTTCCTACATTGGCTTTCTTGGTTCCTGGTCCTTATGTGGGAACACACCACAAAAGGGGTCACCGGCTAATAAGTTTACAGGAACAACAAAAAGTTCCAGTGTGAAAACGCATTGTAGGCTCTAGCACTTTTTTTTGTTGCATCCTGGGCACCTCCCTGAGGTGTTCTGGGCATGTCTTACCGGGAGAAGTCCACAAGAAACACCTGGGACATGCTAGAGGACTATGTCTCCAGACCAGGGTTATTAAACTGATGTTTCTCAAGTTTCCCAAATGTTGCCAAAGATCATGGCCTCTGAGCCAGTAAATTGCACAAAATGTCACCACTTTTGATTAAATATAGTGTTGCGCCAAATATTCACAGCACTATATCTGTTTCAGTAAGGAAAATAACATTGCTATAGTCATTTGAATTTGAAAGCTCTACAAACTTCTAATACAGTGCTGAACCACAACAAGGACCAGATCAGTACAAAGAAAATCAACATTAAACCAGGACTAAACTAAGACCAAACAAGGTCTAAAGCAGGATTAAACCAGAACTAAAATAAGACCCAATCAAGTGGTATAATAACCCAGTGTTAAACCGGCAAGCAAGAAAAAGCATCTTTTTGTAATAGTGAGAAAATGGGCTGATAGCCATCTAATCTTTGGAGGGCCGCTTTGGCCCCAGGGCCTTAAGTTGAATAGGCCTGCTCTAGACTGACCAAGGAACGCCTCAAGATTGCCCCAGATGAGCTGGAGGGGGTGTGAGTGGACAGGGAAGTCTGGATGGGTGAACTTTTGGACCCAGAAGACCAAAGTAGCAGAACAGGTGAGTGTTAAAATCCTCACTAAACGCCAACAGTAAGAAGATACTGTCTGTTTAATTGGATTGAAAGTGTAACTGTATTTTTTCAATGGCAAAATAAAAGTAACCACATTTATGGGAAACCACAGGCCCACTAGTTACATTCAGGGAAAACCATCGCTGTAGTTGCTGAGGCGAATATTCAATATCCAACTTAAAACAAACTACAATACATTGTGGTATATCAGACTGTACTAAAAATAACCGTTTTGATGCTTAGCTTGCCACGATATAAAACCGCAATACCAAAAAGCGAGACAACAGCACAGAGACCACTGACACACGATATCTCTCCATCACAGTTAGTTTTCTACTGCTTAGTTTGGCAGCTCTGTTTGAAATGTGCTTGTAGGCAGTCACATGTCACTTTTAAGTCTATTTTTCCAAAGTAAGTGAAGCTAGATCTGATGAAATGCTCCGTCCAGCAGACATGATGAGTGGCTCCATAATGACCGCACACTCAGATAAGGCTGACAGCTGGAGACATGTCGCACACGCCACTTAATACCATCTGAATGAGGACGATGACAAAGCTTCATTTGATTGTATTTATCTTGGTTGTGTTTATTATGGAGCTGACAGCTGCAGCCACACTGAGCTGATATGAATAGTGCAGCCCACGGCCGCGTAAAGCATTCTGTCTGCTGTGGGGAGAATATATGGAATGACTTTTTTTTCAAAATGTGGATAGTGTATTGAAGATATATTATAATTAGTACAAAGACTCTAAAGAAGACAAAATCGTACATTATTTTAAGTAAATGTAGTGGTCCAGGTGTAACCACAGTCTCCTATATAAAGCAGTACTTGTCTGCCGGGAAACTGACAGGTGAAAAATGTATGTTTCCAATATTTAATCTATGATACAAACTTAACTAGATTTAATTAAATGACTTACCATTTGTTTATAATCACTATTTACAGCAAGAATGAAAGCAAAACCAACCACCGTTTACAAATAAAGATTCATGTGAAGATGTTCTGAAGATCTAATTACGTTGATATATAAGATAAGACATTATTTTACATGTATTTGTTTAAAGGTTAATTTATTTTATACGTTGCCTCTCCATAGATCTGACCTGTACCACTTGGCGTTGTTGTGCTTCTTTCTTTTGAGCTACATAATATATTTAATGGAACATTCCAAGCACAGCAATGCCAAAAGCTTCAACAGAAAAATTTTAACAAACATAATTAATTTTGTCTTCCAAAATGTCTTGATTTGAGAATATTTTAATAAATGTTCTGTTGCGGAAACATTTTAAGCACAAAAGTGTGCCATGACTGAAAAAAATCTGTGCAGACACTGATATAAAGCACTTTCCTGCTGTTTCCCACTGCAGATAAACCAGTTCACAATGGCTGACAGGCATCTTTAGATTCTGGCTGAGGACCACTAGGGGCTGGATGCGGAAGTTGGGAATTCCTATTGTAGTCAATGGAGATTCAGATATGAGACATGTACAACCTGGTTCAAAGACAGTTTGGTCGCTCTGGATTTTGAAAACATCTCCGGAGCGCTGTGTGGCTACATGCTAAATGTGGCTATATGCTAAATGACTACTGCCTACTGCCAGGCTAATTACCTTGTCTTGGGTATTTTGGCAAAACGTAAAGTTTAACACACAATCTTACTTTAAATGCTTTTCTAATAATAGTATTTTCGGTCGACATCACTTTCTACCCTACTGCGCATGCATTATGCAGAAAGAGCCCCTCTCCATCCGCTTAGCTGGGGAAACTTCTCTGAACAATACAAAAAAAAAACAGGACGAGAGCAGCTGTTTCGGCCAGGTCTGAACCGGTCTGACAGACAATGTAACTCCTAAGGGTCGTAGGGTCAAATTTCATTCACAAAAGTTGAATTAGCAGCATAACTTTAGTTTTCTCACAGTGATAAACTCTTGTAGTTAGCTGACAGCACACTTTTTCGACTTGTTTCCACTGTTTGTGTCCGAGCAGAGGCTCTTTATGCAGGTCAGGTGCACTTGTATCGCCTAGGTTGATAAACAAAAAAATCCCTCTTTAGCTGGTCCCAAGTGGCACTGTTAGCCAAATACTTAGCTTAACATTAGCATGTTACTTGCCCAATGTGTAAACTGGGCAACTGGCATACGCAAGAACAAATGGCTGACGTTAGGGGCGCATTCTCCTTTTATGTAACATTCTCTACAGGAGGGGTGAGCGTGTGCTACTAGAACTCATGAAGACAAGACTTTTTTTAATTTGACAGAGAAGAAGCAGCCATTGTTTGTCTATTGTTTTTATATAGGTCAGTGCAACAGACTGAAGCAGCGAGAACATAACTCCATCTCAGTCTATCGAATCAATATCAAAACTTTAAATTGTGCATAATAGTGTATATCTTGTTCACTTAGTATTTTATCCAACATGTCAAATAAGCACAAAGAAAAGTAAGATGTTGTTTTGACATGGCTACATTCAACTTTTTGCAGTGTGTGACTTCACCGCGTCGGTAACACAAGCCGGCCACATCGAACCATTTCCTCTCCTTTGTGATCGGGCTATGGCTTTCATAAGGTGCATGTGTCACAGATTGAGGCGGTTAATATTTCAGTGGCGCGCGGCTCCATTTGGCGACAGCAGTGACTCGGGTCGGGTTAACAGGGCCGTTGCGTGCCAGTGCCCAGGAGAGCTCTAAATATTTGATAGTTTTTTTTTCTTACTTCTGCAGCTAACTCTTCTTTTAATGCGTTTAGAAGCCCATCTCTGTATCTGCAGCCGCGAGACAGTTCAACTTGACAGTGTTGGCAGTGGGAAAACAAATTAGAGAAGGTTAGCTTAGCATGCTTTTAAAGGCGGTTAGCCCTTTAAAGCCGAGTACTGGACTGTCCTGCGTTGTAAGTGTTGTATTTTTTATGATTTCTTTTCTGTTTACTATAAGAACAAGTCTGTTACAAATATATACAACTACTTTGACCAAATTTTTACAAGAGCAATTTGATTTTGTTTTATTGATCAAATCAGAGCACTGTGTACAGTCAGAATTGAATATTAAAGTTTCAACGAGCGTGATTGTCGATGGATTATCCCAGGGCTGCTGCTAGCTTTTTGGATGCCCAATGTAAGATTTCTGAATGGTGGCCCTCGATCCTTGTTCCTACTCAAAGTCATACTATTACGTTACTACTTTAGATAATATATTTCAGTGATGTTTCAATAGAAAACGTGATTTTTGAAGACTTTTTTTTTAACATAATAGACACATTGTCAATAATCTTGACTGTTTTAGATCTACAGATGCATTTACAATTGTTAATTTTTGCCGCATTGGAACACCTGCATTGACTCCGGGCTGTTTTACTCTTGCAAAATTTTACCAGACGGCTGCAAATCAAATCAACCTCCGGGCTGTCTGTGGATTTAAAAGAGCACTTCTGGGGCGTGAATGATTCCTTCGCTATATCACAGTTCACCTTTCGTGGTCTTGCAGATTTTTTGGAGTGCATTTTTTTTTTCTTGGCAGAGCCGTGTCCACTCGCAGCGTAGCAGTGTCCAAAAACAGGGCAGTCCATGCTCCAGTCCTAACAAGACTGCCCAACCACTGTAAACCCACGCGGTTGTGCACGCCTGATCCACCCGAATCTGGGCATCACTAGAGCAATGTGTACACAGGTTTGGATTTTTGTTTGTCTTAAACGAAAGAGAAAATTCTAATGCTTCTTTGAGAAAAGTGTAAGGTGGTGAACAGTCCTGTAGGCTACTGGCTACTAAATTTAATGTAAAAAAATAAAGATATTGTCTTCACGGATTTCGCCTTTCGCGAGTTAATTTTAGAGCATAACCCCCACGATAAACGAGGGAACATTGTAAAAATGTCCCAGAAAAGACTAGTTTACATCTGGTTCAGTTCTGATGAACTGTTTTAGTCAAAGGATTGATTATGTTGGACGATATGCTTTGCATTTCATGTTCGGAAGAGTGAGCGGCGGCGCCCAAAAAGTGCAGCAGCCCGGAGGATTGCTCCAAACGTAACTTTGTTGTACTCTGTGACAATGACAATCAATCTTTCTGTTGTGTTATGTTCTCATTGTGTCAGTGCTTCCCAGTGGGGCCCCTGCCCTCTGCTCCGCCACTGTTTCCTCTCCTGTGCACGCTGAACACAGCCGAAAGTGAGCTGCATCCTGGTGCAAGAGATGAACAAAATACTACAGTCTGTAACTTATGTCAGAACAAATATTCTGGTTTAATGTTAATTGTGGTTTCTGAAAGAACTCAACAGAAATGTAGGAAAATCCACTGTGTCTTACTGTGACAATTTGTGTGATTAAATCTGTAGATCTATTTGTCCAAATAACTGGGTCATCATGAGCTACAGAATCTTTTTTTTTTTTTTTTTTTTACAGTTTTTGGTAACTGTTTCAAGAGTCTTTGATTTTGCGCTCTGTGCTGTAAGTAAGCCGCTAACCCTAACAGGAAAAAGCGATACGAAATTAATGAATCAATGTTTAAAGGTTAATCAGAGGACTTTTGAGGAAAAAAACAAATCCACCAACTGTTTTCTCAACATCTGCACGTTTGATTACACAAACAGTCTTGTTTTCTATGGCCAAAGTGTTACTGGTGCCAACATGTGCACAGATAATCTATTTTCTATTGTCTGTTTGTTTACTCACCATAAGGCTGTCAGAAATGCAGAACTGTTTTTGACTGAGCTTGTCAACAACACCAACAAAAGTGAAAATCCTCCATACAATTTAAGTGTTTCTCCAGGTTCTGCCTAAGCGCTGCACTGTTACTATTTTTTATCTTTCAAAAGCCTGGAAAATTCCAAACTCCACTCAGTACCAGTGGTTGTATAATAACTGATAACACATTGTGATATCAGTTTGGATTCTCCAGGCTAAAGTCTCCGTGTTTAGTGAACTGCATTTCAAATAAACTCCTGGCAACTAAAGGGTTAAAGGTCAGTGCATAATTTCAAATGTGATTCTAAGGATGTTATAGATCGCAGCTAATTAAAGGAATTACTTTACACTGCTTAAAAAAAAAGTCAATTCCTTTTCAAAAACATTTCTCAGACAAAAAATGACCTGCTCCACCTTGTGATGTCATTAAATGCAAACAGTCCATTGGTTTTTGAATCTCCCCACAAATTTACTAGAACTATTTCAATCATTTCAGTCATTGGTTTATGAGCTATAATTGTAGTTTTAAATATAACCCAAAAATTGTACTTTGCACAATGATATCACAAGGTAGAACAGAGCATTTTGAGCTTTGGTGATGTTAACAGACAAATAATACATTAACTAAATTAAAACATGACTAAAAGCTAACAGCCATGTATAGTTTTGACCATTAACCACCAGCTGTTTAATACAAAACTGTCTAATAATCCATGAAGAAAGTAGAATATCATTTTACTCTGTCGTCATTGGAATTAAACTGATTAATTTTTTAAAACCCAATTTCCTCTGATCATTGATTTCATAGTGTTACAAGATTACCATCCAAATCCGCGCTGGATCTGATATTTCATTCATCCTCTGATCTGCTATATCTCCTGGGCATTAGCCAGTGTTAGCAGTAAAAAGCGCACACACAAAGGCAGCACTTAGATCATTGGTTTGACATTTAAGGCGGCGCAGACATCTCCACTCTGAATGTGGCGCACCAAATAATGTTCTTTTCAAAAGGTTAGCAGCTTTCAATTAGCTCCCCACGGGTCACTCCTGGACACTCCGGCACAGCGAGTATCCAGCTGAGTCTGCGTCAGCGCGGGGAATCGGCAGAGCGTGGACTATCGGCGGTGGCTATGGCTGGATGCGTGTGTTACATCATTCAAAGTTAAGCTTAAAGTCGTACTAAAATGCTAAAACTCCAACCGTAACCACATTTCAGGCAGAATTGGTAAACTGGACAGAGTTGAAAGAAACATTATCATTGGCTTGGCAGGAGGTATTTGGGATCAGAACACATAAACTTGTACTTGAAATGTCATTGGTCTCTGCATTGGACCTGAAGCTTGCTAATAAGTTTGGTTTGCACGAAAATCAATGATTTATTTAACTCTTTCCCTGCCAATGACGACAATTGTCGTCATAACGAACCCAACCGTAGCCTGCCAATGACGACAATTGTCGTCATAAGCTTTTTATTATATGCGGCGATAGAGGGTTCTCTGACGCACGTGTCCGGTGCATCAGCATTTAGCAATCATGTTGCACTTTCATATATTCACCACCGGAGGGCAGTATCACATTAGCACAAGGCCGCAGAGGAAAGCCCAGGACCCCGGATGCACGTCTTTCCTGTTTACGTAATGCAGCGCAGTCGGCTGTGTTTACGTGATCATCTGCCTCTAAGGATCGGCTTTCTTTTCAAACGGATTACAGGCAACACATCTTGGACTAAAAACATAGTTGAGTAAGTTTAGAGCAGATATTTGATCTTTAAAATGAAGAAAAGACGATCCTACAGGACTAGGACTCTGAGGAGAACGAGTCATGCAGCGAGTCTGGAGGAGAAAAACTAAACTTTCTCCTCTGTGAGCGATCCATAAGTGTCAGAGTGAGTAAAACTACTGTATTTCTTCATGTTTGGAGGGTTAACCCTTGTATGGTGTTCGGGTCCGTGGGACCCGTTTTCGGTTTATATCAATAGAAAAATGAAACAATAAATACATTTTTCAATCTGAAATTCTATGGCTTTGGCTCATTTTCTGTGAAGAACATAAATCAAAACACATTTTTTTAGACCGCATACTGTACACCCCCCCTACGCATTTATATTACATACAGGGTGTTCGGGTCCACTGGACCCAGGGATAAGAAAGTATGGAAAGTATAGGTCCTGCGTACTTTTACTCTGTCTTTCTCCTTTCTGGAGCTACTGAGAGTGTTTTCTGTATACATATATATATAAAAAATATATAAAATGATCCCTTCTCACCCTCCGCGGGTGGTCTCATCCACTTTCCCAGCTCGGGTCCTCTACCAGACCCAGGGAGCTTGAGGGTTCTGCGCAGTATCCTTGCTGTTCCTAGGACTGCACTTTTCTGGACTGAGATGTCGGATGTAGATCCAGGGATATGTTGTAGCCACTCATCCAGTTTGGGGGTCACTGCCCCAGTGCACCGATCACCACGGGCACCACTGTTGCCTTCACCTTTCAAGCCTTCTCCAGCTCTTCTCGGAGCCCTTGGTATTTCTCTAGTTTCTCATGCTCCTTTCTCCTGATATTGCCATCACTTGGTATTGCCACATCCACCACCACCGCTTTCCTCTGCTCTTTATCCACCACCACCATGTCTGGTTGGTTCACATATATATATATGTATATACATATATATGTGTGGGTGTGTGTGTGTGTCCTATTTATTCATTTTTTTTTGAAACTATATATCAATAATCTGCTTCAAAGTTTGACTTTTCCTCCAAACTACACATTTTTACTGACAAAGGATTGTTGGTTATGGATCCAAACAAACCCACAACCAAAAAATTGCTGGTTCGATTCGATCTCGATCTCTCAATTGTTCGATAATTGCCCAGCCCTAGAGAGAAGCTTCCTCAAGTTCCTCGTGTCAATTTCAAAAGACAAACATGTTCCACGAACACCAGCTTCTGCAGCCATTGTGAGGAGAATTCAAGAGGAGAATGCTGGTGCACGATCTACCCGACCTACAAAACCACCATCTGATGAACCTGAAGTAAGTGTGTGAAGCTGTAACAGTATGTCATGTCTGCTTATGTGGCAGTTTGTCATGTATGTATGTTAGTAACAGTTCTGATGTTTCCATTATTCTAGGTTGTGGCCAGCAGAAACTAAAATAAGCCTTGTGAAGTCTGTGGATCCAAGGTGGACAGGAAAAGTTCAGTGAGGTTGATGTGATGAGACTGATATTGTTACTGTATATGTACAACTTGTGTTATGTAAACTAACCTAAATGAGTTATATGTCTAATGAAGTTCAAATGAATAAATTCAGTAGTTGTGAAACATCTTGCTTCATTTGTAAATGTGTTTTTTTTCACTCCCTTCACTTGATTATAACTGATTTTCATGTTTATGTTACATTTTAATAAAAAAACGAGTTGCACATTTTTTCATAAATGTGTTCTATAAAAGGTAAAAGGCAAATATTAACCATGATTGAAGTTCATTTGGCTTGTAATTGTGTCAAAGTAAACATCTGTTGAGTATTTTCATGTAAAATTGCTTGATTGTGTTGTTTTGACAAGCCTAAACTCTAGCGGGTCCACCAGACCCATGAACACTGGCTAAGTAACAAAAATACGAACACCACACAAGGGTTAAATATAATCGTTGCCATGTGAAAGCGTCTGAATCTATAGAATCTGCATCAGAAAGTAGAAAAAGTCCTGTGATACTTCCTCGTCTGTAACACAGCTTTTGTTAGATTAAAGATGAAAAAGACACTCGTCCTCATTGTTTTAATCACGTGAAGCTCGTATTTTTATCCTAAAGACATTATTTCATTGTACTGGCTCATATTCTTTCACCAAAAAGTTGAACAGACAAAAATAACACTGACATGAAGTTTGATTTAGAAAAAGGACGTTATCTCAAAAGTTTCTCGTCAAACGCTGAAATCTAATGAAAACAACGAATTTCAAATGCCTATAAAAAGAGAACGAAATAATGTAGAATAACATTTATTTTTTTAAATGAAAGTAGACACTTGTAGGTCTCATTTGATGTACAACATGTCATAATTCCAGTTGCACAAGGTTTTTTGTGGAGCTGTGAATATTGCTTAAAATTAGCAAAAAGTCCTGGCAGGGAAGGGGGGTCAAAGTCACAATAGGGCTGGCAGTGAAAGAGTTAAACATCGGACTTGCTTAAAAGGTGCAGGAGTTGATTTTCACGCAGCAAACACGATTTAGGTTTTAAATCTGACAACTTCCTCTCATAAATCCTTCGGCACATACGCTTAATATATCTTTGTATTCACTTTGGTTGCAAATTATGGTCAATAAACGTCTTTTACTAAACCCCAATGTGAAGCTGGAATGGACCACCCAAGTTCAGCCAATCAGAGCACAGCATCCGGCTCCTGATTAGAGCTAAAATTGTTTTTATTCAGTTTAGACAGTACTCATTGGTCTGTTTTTGTTTTGTTTTTTTTACATAGTGCTGTATTTATTATAGATATTTTAATGAAAAAAAAAAAAAAAAGTTTACATATGTACAACTAACAAAATAAGTTACCCCAACTTTACACAAAATTGATGCAAAACTTTAACTTAAAGCTTACGTCCTATGCAAAACTTTGAGTAAATTATGAGATTGAGACTAAAATTTCTGAAAACCTGCAATTTTATTTTGAGTGTGTTCACACCACTGCAAATAAAAACTGAAATTATTCCTGCTAGTTTTCATGGACATGTTGCTCTATTAGAAATAATTTCACAGTGTTAACCCAAACCTCAACCCTTAAGGTATGGCATTCCTAACCTATGGTTAGTGCTAAAGTGATTGGTCTGGAGGGACAGAAGAAAGCTGGATACTTCTGTTACTAAGCGAACCTAAACGGTGGCAATTTTTATCTTCACCTTTGCCCAAACCCTTTAACTAAGCTTAGCCATTAAAATGTTATCTAAACTTACCCATTACCCTAACTTTTGCTGAAACTTATCCATTGTCCTAACCCTTTACCTATTTTTACCCATTATTCTAACCCTTTACCTAAACTTACCCATTGCCCTAACCCTTTACATAAACTTACCCATTATCCCAATCCTTTACCTAAACTTACCCATTATCCCAATCCTTTACCTAAACTTACCCATTGTCCTAACTCTTTACCTAAACTTACCAATTGCCCTAACCCTTTACCTAAACGTACCAATTGTCCTAACCCTTTACCTAAACTTACCCATTGTCCTAACTCTTTACCTAAACTTACCCATTGTCCTAACAATTTATCTAAACTTACCCATTGTCCTAACTCTTTACCTAAACTTACCCATCCCCTATAAGCTCATTCCAGCATCATCCATCATGTTCTGAAATATTGATTAAGCTTTCCATTTGCATGAATCATGTCGACCTGACTTTCCGATACAGAATGTGTTCACATGATTCAACACGAGGAGCTCAGATGCTGCAAACATGGCTGCTTTATGGGTTCAGCTTCATCCTCCACCATTTGCTGAATGTCTATATTATATTATATCTCTCCTGGTTTCATTCACCATATGAAACCTTGGTGACAGAAAAATCGACTGCACAAATAGCGCTCTTTTGTGTTGCCCAATCTGCCTCGATGCACTTCATTTAGAGAGAAGCTTGCAGAAACTATATGAGATCTGTTTCGAAGCATTTACGTTAAGCAGCCTTTCACAAACACCCGATTCAATCCCGCGTACATCAGAATCCTTCCCATCTTCCTATAGCACTTTCACAGTCATAATTTGCGAAGAAAAACAGGCCGGTAAACACAGCAGCTGTCAATCAAACTGATGCATGGTAATTATGTCCAACAAAACAAGCACTCTTCATCAAGAGTCCTGTGCGTTTTACCACACTATCCATCTCTTTCACACTCATGTCCAAACCGCCTGCAGAACATATCCTAGCTTCACATTATAAGCCAAAACACTGCAGGTGGATAGGAAAAAAAAGATTTAGAAGAAAAAGAAAAATGTATTACAAGTTTTCCATCATACTTTCATATAGAAATAAGGCATGCCATGCAAAAATTAATGCTTATTAGACTTAGAACTTAACTTGTGCTTGAACGTCTTTCTATGTTGTCCAACCTATCTCTCCCTATTTCTTGCTTTGCTGGCTTTTAACACCTGACGGAAAACTTATCACATCAAGTAATGTGTTTCTGTGACAGTGTCTGGGAAGGACAGTGATACTGATGATTTGTTTGGATCTTGGATAGGAGGAACACCTGCATTGACTCTGGGCTGTTTTACTCTATCAGTAAATTTTACAAGATGGCTGCAAATCAACCCAGTGGCTGTCTGTGGATTTAAAAGTGCACTTCTGGAGCGTGAATGACCGACCGAAGGATTGCACTAAAAAGTAGTTTACATCTGGTTCAGTCCTGATGAACTGTTTTAGTCGCATGATAGATTATGTTAGACGGTTTGTCATGTTACTCATGAACTGGATGTGTGGACCCGACGCCGGGAAAGTAAAATTACCTTAAGATCAACCTAAATATGGATTATAATTTTTATCCCACACCACTCCCTTTCCATCCTCCAGGGAGAATTGTTTTGGCAATAGTCTGTCTCTTATCTCCAGTGCATTCGACATATGATCATGCAACACAGTCTCACAAGAAGGCGTACATATAGCACGACACAAAAATAGCGTATTTTTAGCACGATATTAGTCCTGTTTTGCGTACTTATGTTACGCCGTACATATAGCATGAATATGAAAAAGCGTAACAATGACACGAAATTTCACAGCTTAAAAATTACACAAATAAGTTTAGGCATAAAGTTACTAAAATGCGTAAGATTAGGGTTGGGGCTTGGGGTAGGTTAAAATTAGATGTAGGATTTTGTTAATTTTCATAAATAAGAACACGTCTTACCAACCACCATTGAAATGAACGGGGACTGTGATGCACTATAATTACGCAAAAGAGCCGTAAACTCGTGCTAATCATACGTAATTTACATGTTGCGTTATATCGTGGTATATGTACACTTTCTTGTGAGATCGGGCTGGATCATGCCACAGTAATCACAAACATCCAGGTTGTTTTTAAGCAAACTCCTCAGACACTCAGATACACTCCTCCCCTACCCGTCCCCTGTCCTTAACATCAGTCGCCTCTTTTCTTATCCTTTGTTTTTCTGAGCCACCCCTCACAAAAAATCTCATCACACAACCACATGTACTGTGTTGTGTTATGTGTCTTTGCATTTCATGTTCGGAAGAGCGAATGATGACGCGCATAAAAGTGGCTCACTCCAAATGTAAATTAGTTGTAGTCTGTGACAATGACAATAAATAAATAAATACATCTTTCTGTTCTGTTCTGATTAGAAAAGAACAACTTCCCTTTACTGGCTAAATGTAAGACCTCATTTGGTCAAAGCGTGTTCACAGTTAAAGGTCTGTCTGTCTATCCATCCATCCATCTTCAGTAAAACCTCCAATTTCTTGTTGGATTCGTCCATGACTGTAAGGTTTGGTGTGTGTGAAAGCTACTTTAGCAACAGAGTCTCCAACATCAAAAACTTATGAAGAGCATGTTTTCACGCCTTCTTTACATCAATATGTTGAACATGTGAAAGAGGTAATAGGAAGAGAAGGGAGCAGGGCCACAAAGTCAGATTTGAATGTATTATTATTTTCACCAAGTCATCCGCATTGACGCTTTGTCACAAGAATATACATACAAGAAAGACATACAGCAAAGTTTCCACAACAACATGAAAGTCTTTATACCGAGACAGCAAAAAAAATGAGTTCTGCCTGTACTGTTTCACCTTAAAACTGTTCACTGATCTAAACCGCTTTGCCATTAGCACAATAATGTATACTGCAGTCACACGCACCAGAACACCATCCCATCCACTTTCCCCCAAAGAACCTCACCTTTTCTCCCATCTCCCATCTCCGCCGCCTTACCGTTTACCGGCCCAGTGAAGCAGGAACCATCGCCGGCCTCCCTCCGGTTGTTGTGTGCGTGATTGTCGGACAAGGGCCAAAGGATACGCGAACGTGAGTCCTTAAATCAGTCCGCTGGCACCTCTGTTAGCTTGTTAGGCCGAGTATTGCTCCTCTCAGTGTAATTTCCTGCATGACAAAGGCCTATTTACCTATGTGCATTTCCGGGGCTGCGCTTGAGGAGTCCGCCGGGCCCCTCTTTATGGAGCTCTTAGGTCCTAATACGGCAGGCTGATTGAGCTCATCTGACTGAGGTGGAGTGCTGTCTGTGCGTGGGACCTGGCATGACCTGCTGGAGGGAGGAGGTATGTTTGATGTGATCGGTTTTGAGGAGCTTCTGTGGCTGTTACAGTGATGGTTTTGTGACTACAATCATCACTAGAGATGGTTGTACAATGACTTGGATTTTACAGTATGTTCTCGAAGTCGTGCACACTTTCATCTGATTTGGAAAGTTAAACTGGGTTAAGATTGAATTAGAAGTCAATGGAAAAAACTGACATGATGGGTGAACAAACGGGAGATTAGACGTAGGGAGAACACTGTGGACATACAGTATTTCCACCTGAATGTATAGAGGGATTTTTTTGTTTATCAACGCGGGCGATGCGCACCTAACCAGCCTGTAGAAAGAGCCTATGCACATAGACATAAACAGCGGAAACAAGTCGAAAAAGCACCATTGTCAGCTAAAGAGTTCATCACTGTGCAAAAACAAAAGTTATGCTGCTAAAACAACATTTGTGAATGAATTTTGACCCTACAACCCTTAAAAGTTACATTCAGGTGAGTGAAAAAACATCAAGAAAACACAGTTTTAAGCTTCAGGAGACAGACGTCTGTCAGACAGGTTCAGACCTGATGGACACAGCTTCTGTCAGCTCGTTTCGAGGTTTTATTCAAAGTAGTTTCCCCATGTAAACAGACGAAGAGCTGCGTTTTCAGCATAACACATGGGCAGTAGGGCGGAAAGTGAATTCGACCAAAAATCTCTCTATAGATACATGTACAAGTTATTTTCTTGTTTAAAAAATGTAGCATAGTCCTACTAAAGGACACATAAAAATGCAAATTAATGTAGCTTTTTGAGTTTTAAATTCTGTTTGAACATTGCTTCATCCAGTGAGATGCTGTACTTTTCTCTTAGAGACTCAAAAAATAGGTTGTAAATAGGTTTTGAATCAAACAAGACCAAGTTTGAGGAGAAAATATTTGAACATATGTTGTAAATACCAGGAAGTAGAATAGAATTCCTTAATGAGACAGGAACATTTTAAATGTTTGATCACCGGGCTTGGGAATGTATATTTTTATTCTAATCAATGGCTAAAGGCTTTAACCTATGATGTCAGATTTACTTTACAAATGAAGGAGAACAGTACTAGTACAAAGGGAAATTGGAGAATTATTTCTGCATAAACCACAATAACACAGTAGCTAATGCAAATGTTGGGTTTTGACAATTGAATGTATTCCCCAATTGATTAGATATGATTCATCCTTGATTTAGATAAATACAGGATTTTAGAGCTGCAAGATTTGAGGAAAAAAAAATACAATTTTACAATTACAATTTTGTGACTGTGTTAGATATGTAATGTTTGTTTTAATAACAACATTCTGTTCGAAGCTCAAACTTAAAACATTTTCAGGTAAAATGACAAGACAGCTAAGTAATTTCTATGAAGTGACACAATTACATTGAGTTTTGTAGTAAGAGAAGAAATTTATCAGACAAAATAAAAAACTGCACTTTTTGCATTTTTCTATTTGTGTCCATGAGCATTGTCTTTTGATTTGATTCTTGTACACTGTGCACCTCTGGGCTATATTTCTGACTATACTTAGAATAAACTAAACCAAATGGACAATGTTTATAATATTCTAGAAGTGAAGCGTCTCCATCACCAAAAACATGAAAGATTCCCTGAGCAGTGACCGATAGTGCCCAGCTGCAGCTCTTTCACATGAGTAGAATAAAGGTCAGTCCATCCTATCTTTACTACGCCATTTTCATTCACACAGTTCACTTTAATACACCTCTCATAACTGCACTTACATTTAATTGGTTATAGCAAAGGTTATCTTGTACTTTAAGCCCAAAATACTGCACATTTCTTCTTTTATCTGCAGGAATACGCTAACAGGACGGCTCTCCCCCGAGTCTTCTTTATCCTTGACAATAATAAAATATAGCCACCATAACATTAGCGCGCCCTTTGGATTTATAGCCGGCGATACGTCTCCCGGCTCACATACTTTGCCCTCTTTGGTATTTCAAGGTTTTGGGGAGACTTTGTTGCGACCCAAATACACAATTACCCCACTGTATTTTTATATCTATCACCCGTGGCTCTGTTATTTGAAGTAATGCAGCCTTTTGGCCTCACTATCTACACATAGACAGATACAGGAGCACTGCAGGTTCTTTATACAAGACTCTTTCTCGACTGTGCGGAAAATATTAAGCACATAAATATAGTTTAGTCATGCCGCCTGAGAAAAGTTGGTGTGTAATGTTGGATTAAGACCCGGAGAGCGGTGGAAATAGATAGAAATGTGGAGTATGAGTTGAGACGTTTGTGTGGGTGTTTTTGTAGTTGAATTTGTGCAGAATGTTGAAATGTTACACTTGAGAAAAAGAAGTTAGAGGTAATTTCTGTTTCACGTGTCAAACTAAACGCATAGCATCATATTTTAATTCAATGTAAAGTCATTTTTCGATACAAAACAATGGTTTGTTTGAGTTTACCTTGTAGTCTGAAAAAAATCAAGCCCAAATACCATTCCCCGCTCATAATGATTAGAGGTAACCGCCTAGCCCTAAACTAGTGTTACATTTGAGTGCCTTGAAAGGTGGAAAAGGGCTATATAAATAGACACTATTTACCAAGAAGATGAACATAAGAGAGTTTGCAATCTCAACTTATGCTGATTATTGCCAACGCATTGCTTTATTTTTGTTCAGATTGGATAATTGTACTTTCAGTTTTTTTCCTGACCAATACATGGGTTTGCAACCAACTCTTTAGACAGTTTAGCAACTTCAAACAATGTTTTACAAAATAAAATATTGTGTGAACTAACAAAAATGATTTTAAAAGCGAGACAAATCAGTTTGTTTAAATTAGCATGCTACTGTATACGCATTTTTGAGAGAAATAATAACCAACCACTATTCATACACTAAGACAGTGGTTCCCAAAGTGGGGGTCGGATCCCTCGGAGGCTCTCGTGAGATGGTTTCAAGCTGTAATTTTACAATTATGACTTGGTTTAACTTTAGCATCAGGTTTGACTGGATTTTCATCTTATAAAGTTACAAAAATAAAATACCTACAAAAATAAAAGCAATTTATCCCATTTTAAATGACTTTTCAACTTTAAATCATTAATTTTCTTCCGCTTAATCCCATTAGGGGTCGCACATGACTGGAGCCTATCCCAGTGACTTTGGGCCTAAGGCGGGGAACACCTGGACAGTGGCCAACTTGTTGCAGGGTTAGACAGACAAACATTCACTCTCTCATTCACTCACAAGGGAAATTTACAGTGATGCCCAATTAACCTAAACATACATGTTTTTGGAGGTTGGAGGAAACCGGAGTACCCGGAGAAAACCCACGGTGACACGGGGAGAACATGCAAACTCCACCCAGAGAGATCATGAGACGTTGATACGATCAGACCCGGGAGTCGAACCCACGACCTCCTTATACCACTTTGCTACCATGCACCCTTTCCAACTTGAAATTTCTAAAGACGCGGCGGTCGCAAGTTGGTTATATAGTTATTTTATGTGTCCTGGTCTGAAAAGTTTGGAAACCACTGCACTAACTGCTACATTAAAACAAACACATATTGTGAATAGAACAGAATAGTAAAGAATGGTCTTGAACTTTCATATAGAATGGTTCCTCATTCTCATTCAAATGTCAAAGACCCACACTGATGTCTTCAAAGAGCCGCAGGTTGCAGACCACCGACCTAGTAGCTGGAGTGAAACAAAAACATGTGGAGGTATTTAGGTGCCGACAGTCTGGTTAGGCAATTGTAGCTATTTGTGTTGATTTTAGATCAGATAATTCATCAAATCATACAGACACTGAAAAGAATTGGGAGTCTTTGCCAAATGGGGGCATGTGAATAGTCTACCAAGATTTCTTCGGTCAACTATCTCTACGTTGAACACTGCATTTTGAAAACAGAAAGATATGCGCTAATATAATCTAATCAACTGCAGCTCGAAGAACGTTTTCATGACACTCCAATCCACTGCATATCATTTCAACTAATAGCATTCTCCAAACGTTTTAACTCAGCGTGATTTCCTTGTGCAGAAATCTGCCCACGACATGCTCGTCCGTGTGCATATGTGAGAGTGGGGGGACTGTGTAATGTAATGCAGACAATGTTTAATTCATCAGGGTTAGGACAGAAGCTCGGACAGACTGCATTAGCATGAACCATACCTGAGCATTGGCCTACCTCTGAACCCACGCACAGTTTCTCATGTCTTATTCTAATGAATTCATCTAAAAAAAAAAATAAAAAAAAAAAGATTGGCAAATTGTCTCCTAGACCTGAATATATAGGCATAATGGACAACATAGTGCTTGGGAAATATATTGTCACGTCTGCAAATTGACTCAAAAGGACATGGTAAGGCTGTTTTTTGTTTTTTTGTCTGAGTCTGGGCTATCTCTTGTCTAGAGCTGGGCAATATATCGAATTTTAGATAATATCGTGAATGCTGTTTTGAAGATATGCAAAAAATTGAATATCGAGTATATCGTGCAGTAAAAACATGCTGCAAAATGTAATAAAAATTAAATTATTTTATATGAACTTTGGTCATTTGGCAAATATTTGTCTGATAATTATAAACACAGTAAACAAATGAGAAACAAGGGACTATGGGCCAGATTTATCAAGCATTTGCACATGTGCAAAACGGGTTAGGGGGAGCAAAACCTTGGCAGAGATGATATTTTTCTCTCAAACACACTCTAAAAATGCAGAAATTGAGGTGCTTCATATCTTTTTTGTTTAGTATGTTGTATGAGCATCTTCCAGTATAAAAATGTATGTGAAATGTTAATAAAAAACAGATTACTTTTTTCATTTTTGCACTCGCAATTTAGCACCTGGCTTGATAAATCAGGCCCTATGTGCCTAGAATTAGTAAGATTTTACATGTTTAGAGTAGATTTTGATTGGTTTGAACTTGATTGCCGACAGAACAGGTACAAGATACTGTATCTCGTTTTGCATAAAGAAAAATACACGCTAACGTGGAATTATGAAAAAAACAATGTTGTATTCTTTAAATAATAACTACATTTACTTGTTCTGCTTTATTTGAGACAGTCAAACCTGCTTAAATCACAATAAACATAAGGTCTTTCAATGAATTTCTAACTTTTTATAATATTAGGTTGTCGTTTTTCTAGCGTAACTAATTTGGACAAAGATTTTATCACATTTATGTCAAACTGACAGAATATCGTCCAAATGTCGTTATCGAGAGTTGCCAAAAAATTATCGAGATATTCCTTTTTGTCAATATCGCCCAGCCCTACTCTTGTCCAATCCAAAACTACAAATATCAGAGAACTGTTGTAATATGTACTTGTGGGAGTTATCAAATGTTCTTAAAATTAGCCCTAATTCAAACCAAACACAAATAACCTGTAGCTCGGGATCTACCAGTAGCTCGCCAATGTTTCTGTTGGTATTGACCAAATGTGTCATTGTTTGATTGTCTGACAATTGTGTTTGTGAAATCAACACTCATGTGAACTCCTCTGAGATAACTGCTGTGATTTTGGGCTGTACAAATAAATGTAATTGAATTTTAATTGAAATGTTTACAATCTTCATAAATGACCTGGGGAAAGACCTGCAAGCTTAATTCCAACTTTATGCAGACGGCACTGTGGTCTACTCTGAAGGTCCGTCCATTGAGGTGGCCACTCAAAAATTACAAGCAGCATTCTATTCTTTAGAATCAACTCCAATGAGCCTAAAACTCACACTACTGTAAATGCTCAAAAAACAAAATGTATGATTTTTTTCAAAAGCCAGTTCCAAAATTGTTCAAAACATATTCACGTTAGAGGGCAAGCCCCTTGAAATGGTCAAGTCTTACAAATACCTGGGTTTATGGATGGACAATTGTCTCACTTTCAAAATCCATATCACAACATTGACTACAAAACTTAAACAAAAGCTAGGTTTTTATTTTCGAAATACATCCTGCTTCTCTTTCAGTGCAAAGAAAAAACTGGTTGAGGCCACCTTTCTTTCTGTAATTGATTATGGTGATACATTATATATGCACGCTCCATCGTCCTCTTTACATAAACTGGATTCTGTGTATCATGCTGCATTACGTTTTATCACTAATCCAAAGTCTCTCACTCATCACTGCACTCTGTATGATTTGGTCGGTTGGTCATCCTTGTCAATTCGTAGAAAACAACATTGGTACGTTTTCATTTACAAAGGAATTCTGAGGAAACTTCCTGGTTACCTGAGTGATCTCCTCACTGTCAGCTCAGGATATTACCAGCTTCGTTCATCTTCTCACCTGTTTTACAATGTGCCTCGGCGCTCTACTGAACTGGGAAAAACTGCTTTCTCATACTTTACACCGTGGTCTTGGAATGAGTTGCAAAAAGACCTCAAACTAAAAGCTGTGGAGTCACTGGGGAAGTTCAAGAGAATTGTAAAAAGTGTGGTGGTTGAGAATTGTGTATGTTCTTCTTGAGAGAGTTGTTTTTTTAATGTAATAATTGTCTGAATTTTTATTGTATTGATGGTGTTGGCTGCTGCCTTGGCCAGGTCTCCCTTGTAAAAGAGATTCTGAATCTCAATGGGACTTCCTGGTTAAATAAAGGTAAATAAAAAAAAGAATGTTGTAATTGTATGTTAAAAATGAAATGGTAGTAAATAATAGAATGAGTAAATGCAAAATTTAAAAAAATCTAATTGCTCTAACAACATAAAGTGAAAACCTAATACTGTACTTAGATCTATTAGAAAAACCTTTTGTCATTTTTTGCATAAGATTTTCTCATAGCAGTAACAACATTTTTACATTTTAACACTATTTGCTTTTTACACATTTAATCTATATTAATGGTCGTTGACTTAATTCGATTTTTCTAATTAGTAATTAGAAAAATCAAATTCAACTAATATGAATAAGAAAATACAAAATATGAAAAATCTAATTGGTCGAACAACATAAAGTGAAGACCCAATTAGAAAAATGAAGTCAACAACCAATGACATTGTAAAATTAAGGCTAAAAGTGTATGTAGGAGCTATTAGGAAATCCCTTTTTAAATTGTGTAAAAAGCAAATAGTTTTAAAATGTAAAAATGTTGTTAATGCTATGAGAAAATTTTATGTAAAAAATGACAAAAGTTTTTTTTTTAATAGAACGAGGGTAAAATTTCTTTCAGTGCACCTTCCAAGTAGCTCGCCAAAGGATTTTAGAATCATACAAATTTGCTTTATTATTCTTTTTTTTTTATTTATTTTTTTATTGCATGCCTATTTCAACTGTGAATGTATTATTAGATGCCTAAAAGTAGCTTACCTGGCGAAAAAGGTTGGAGTCCCCTGATCTATAAGTTTGCCTGCGAAGCACATGGCCTGTCTAGCAATTCTCGTATAAGAGATTAACTCTGTTGGAACTTTTTGTTAGATTATTTCATCAAGGTTCAAACATGCAAGAAGAATTTTGTCTTTTACAATTAAAACAATTTCAATTGCTGTTCAACACATGGTATAATTTATTACTAAATACATTAAAGCAGAACTAAGTAACACTTTGTTAAATGTCTTTGATGATGATGGTTACCTATGTATTTTGGGAAAATTTGAAGCATGTGTTTGCTGCCTCCCGCAGCAAATACAGCAACTGCAGTTTTTCCTTCCCAACCTGAACTGCTCTCCTGAGAAAACCTGACTTTGATTGGTTTGTTTAGTAGTGTAAATAGTGTTTAGGTGTGTTTTGCTGCTTTACTTCAACACAAAAATGAGACAAAAATAAATAAAACATGTTGCTAAGTTGCTCTCAAGTGTAATTACACAAGGGAGATGTAGGGTAGTTGCTTACAAGTTGCTTAGTTCTGCTTTAAAATGTGTTTCCTTTAGTTTTTCCAAGAGCTTGAGAGGTTATTATTATTTTTTTTTTTATTAGAACGAGAATAAAAAGGAATCAAGACAAGGTAGCTGGGCCCTTTAACCTTGCAAGTGTTAAAGAGTGAAAAAAAAAAGTATTGTACCAAACTCTTGGATGGGATGATCTAGTGTATAACAGCCTTACATACATACAGCCTTGTTTCTTTAAATAACCCTTGACCAACATAAAACTTTTCAAAATAACAAGAATCATTGCAACAAATAAGGTCAAAGCCAGAAAATCTAAAAAAAAAAAACAAAAAAAAACAAAAAAAAACACTTACACACCTTAACCTTATAACCTGGCCAGCCAGATGGTTTATCTCGCGATATTTGTGAATTCACAAACACGAAATAAACCATCTGGCCTTCGTCCGGCTCGATTGGTTTGGGAGTCCGAAACGGCCGTGGTTCGGCCCACTCACATCACAGCAGCGTGGTTTTGAGGCCCAATCACATTGTAGCAGGGCGGGCTAACACGGGCCGTTAGCTCCCCGGTGCCGCAGCCGAGTCTGATTCAAGCTAAATAAAGATGGCTGCTCCCGTGGATTTACGTGTTGTCTGCTGCTTTTGATGCGGTTTTAGCACAAATACAGAGTAATTTCTTTTTGAAAGGAGAGCAGTATGTGTGGCACGTACTTGTTCTATCCCACGCGGACATGGGCTACTCCATTACGAGTTGTTGCTGTGATTGGCTAGCTCAAATAAGGTAGGCCCCACACCCAATCAGCTCGAAGTATTTCACTAAACGCCCCGCCTTTTCTCGAACGCTTTCAGTGAGTCAAGTCCCAGATGGATATAGTGAGAACTCAGATAGGAGTTCAACACATATCCATCTGGCGTGAGCCAGGTTATTAACCTTACTTTCTCACCATCAAAATCCACTTTTGCTTTAGCCTACTTTTCCCTCCCAATCTATGCGCACAGATCGGCACTCCATAAATAATACAGAGTCCATAAATTAAACATCAACCGTAAGTTTGAGCTAGCCGGCGTTTGCTTCTAGCCTTAATTAGAAGCAACAGAAAACAAGAGGAAGGAGTAAAAAAAAAAAAAAAGACAAACAAGCCAGGGGGAGCTCAGCCTTTGATTTCCCACAATGCACTGGGTTATTACCGTCTGCATTCATTTGAGGAGGAGGGAGACGCGGGCCTTGGAGGTATTGGCGTCTAATAAGCACCTTGTCTACAAAGGTTCACCTCTTGTGTTCTTCAAAGGCTACATTGGGCATCCCTGGCGCGCTCCCCTTCGGAAAGAGCCAGAAACAGACACGTTTTGCAGCGTAACCTAAAAGAAACCCGGAGCAGCTTTGCACAAACATGGGAGAGATGAAAGAAGGATGGGAGTGATGTAATACAGTAAGTGTGTATGCAAAAGTAGGGATGGCTTCTGTGTATATTCAAAGGCAGAAAGAGAATTCCCTTTCTGTTTTTATTAGGGTTGTTTTGATGAGTTTGTTTTTTTAGTCACATTGAATTAAATACTCATACATGCCAACTAACTAGATAGTTTTGCTCATGTTTTTGCGTCCGTAAAAATGTAAACAAATAGAGATAAACTATTTACACAATCCACTTTTTGCTCAATATACTCTCCGAAGAAAATAGAGGGAAGAAGCCTAAAATGTTGCTTCTGTGGCTCATCTGTGGCATTAAATTAGGCTGTAACGTGTGTGTACGTCTAAAACAGGGGTTCTCAAACTTTGTCAGTCCAAGGACCCCCTATCACTTTTCACTCTGTTGTCACATTAATATTCAGAAATTAAAGCCAAGTTATATATCAAATGTGAATAAATTGTTCCTTTCCTATGTTAATTTTTACTGGTTTCATGTTCCTATTCAAGGCGATCTTTTTAAGCCAAAATGCTGAGTTTAGAAAGGTAAAACCCAGGAAATTGATATATTGAAAAAAGAACCAATGTTTCAAAAAAAAAAAAATTGGGAGACCCGCTACACATGGACCCCACTTTGAGAACCTCTGGCCTGAAACACACCACAAATAAACATAAACCCTTCACTTTTTACCTTCCTAGCTCATTAAAACATTTTTCTGATGATGTTTGTGTGAAGTTTATTTGACTATAGCCTATAGTATATGTAAGGTTTACTCAGACAGACCACTTATTCTGATCTTGAGACATAGCGTGAAAACATGTGCTCTGTCTAATGAAGCTTTAGTACGTGACAGAAGCTAAATTGCCAGTACAATTGGAACCAAGATTTTGAATTGTTTTAAGACGAACCAGATAAAAAAATTAAGCCTGCAAGCTTGACCATTTTTTTTGTCAAAATGGCGTCAGTCAATCTGCAGAAATGGCCTGGCTTTCAGCTGTTTTTAATAAGATGTAAGTCCCAGTGTGCAAAAATAATTCATTTTCTATAAAACTGTTAATGTTTGATCATGGTATCGTCCCTGCCAGCCTGAGAATATGTGATGCATGCTGGGATAGCTTGACGTCAGCTGCAAGAGCTCTACACAACGAAATGTCATGTATGATAAGTACATTTTCATGTATTTTTTTTTTTTTTTTTTATATATTACAAAAAGACAAAATGTACAACAGACCAACTGTAGACTTTAGTGAAAAAAAATAATAATAATGGTACTTGCATGGACATGGTTTGAATAAAACAACTGGAATATTTAGCCCTGAAATGATCCCAGCAGAATGTTGACAATAGTGGAGTGCAGAATTTGTAATATTTTCCCCTACAATCGGAGGCTGTGGTCAGGCGAAAGCATGTCTGGGATCAATTGCAGTAATTAAAGATGATTGTGTAAATATGTACCTGCTGTGACCGGAGCTCTCTAACTGCCACCTACACTTATTGGAAACATAAATATAATCTGTTATTTGTACAAGTTTCCCTCTTGAGACAGGCTCATTTACATTATAACACACAAATGTACTTGGTGATTTAGATATTATTCAGTGGAAGCAATTCATTTTTGTGACAATTTGAATTCACCGGCCTGGATAACTAAGACACTAACCTTTTGGGGCTGAAAATTCAAATGAACAATGGATTTGAAATAGAAAGCTAAAACATTAAATTGGGGCATTCGTCATCGATATAGGCCTGAAATAGGGTTAAAAAAATAAATAAATAAAAATAAGCTAAACTAGATTTTTTTTATACAAATTTTCAATAAAGTCATCGCTATGTTCCAAATAGAAGCAGGTTTGGGCATTTCTTGGAGTATATTTTTGACCAAGAGCTGCAGAAAAATCCAGATTGTCTTTTTGTTTTGCTTTGAAGCTATAAAGTTAGCACCAAAAAAACCTCAAATGAAGAGACCAAATAGTTAAAAGTACTTTGAATGCCAGGTCAATTGTTAAATTGTTTTTTTGGGGAGAGAGAAAATAAGACATTGCCTTCCATGGTCTACAGCAGGGTTACTAATTTTTTTTTTATTTTTCACAAGTACTTGTAAGTAGTAGGAATGCCCCCTTGTCTTTGTCTATTGACAAGAACTAGGGCTTTGTGATAGTAAGAAAAAGAAGTAGAATGTTAGTGTGTGTGTACAAGAAAGCGCGCCCAGAACCATTTGGCACAGTCCAGACTAAAGCCTCGCGCTGTGCTTCATTACAATGTAGAAAGGACCCTTCGTGCACATTACACCGGAGCCCAGTGAGCCTGGATAGAGGAAGTAGTCTCTAAAGGGTCTTTCACAACAACACAACCCCCAGTCGCTATCGGTAAGGAGAAGCGACGCAGCGTCTGTTCAAGTCTCTTTGGGGTGCACCAATGTAAAAGAACATTCACACAAACACAATCCAAACAGCCACCAGTCGCTGAGCAAATGCCGAGGGAGCAGGCGTGTGATGTAATGCTTGACGAAAATGACGAAACATAAGTTGTCAAACAGATGTTTCTAATCTTTCCTCATGGATTAAGCTCAACTTCTATTTCCAGCCTTCGTCCGGCAGTTGCTGCAACTCCTCTGTCTTTGTTTTCCTTGGACCAAACAGTAGCCATTCTCCTCCATACTTCTCCAATCAAACAGCTGCATACGCGGCTACTGTCGATGCAAACAAGTCTTCAAAACCTGCATCCACGACCTGCTCCAAAAAGTTGCCAGTTTGGTTCAGACATGTGACCCTCGGCTTGGTGTGAAAGTTGCCTGGAATCCAGAACCCACGCTTCAGCAAACTGAGAAGAGTGGGTCTGGTCACCACGCCCCCCGCCAGATCAAATCCACATTGTACCTGACAATCAGATTAGCTTATTTGCGTGACGCAGATGAAACAAAGAAGTTAATTGGTCGTCTGTCATTTAGACCAAAATCTAACTTCACTCACCTCACATTTAAATCATTTTTTGCTTCGCTCATTGATTCGGCAGAAATCCGCCATGTTTTTTTCAGTTACACGTGATATTTCTTTCCATGTATTTTTTTCATCGGGAGCAGCCATATTGGTTTTTACACGGCGGAAGATGCGTATCTCTTATTGGCTAATTATTTCTGTCAATACAGAAATCCAAAAGAGGGACACGTTGGTCAGATTTCCCAGGCAAGTGTAAAAAAACCAAACTTTTCACACACAGATAAAAGATTCTCAGGTAAGTCTTTGGATATTTTGAAAACAACATTCACGACATTTACCCACTTCTAACAAGAACATTTTCACATTTCTGCAGCTTCGACTTATCCAGCAATGATGTGACGACCCTTGGCTGCCTCTCCGCTCTGTAAGCAGTGCATATGGAGCAGCTCAGTGTGTTGCATAAGACATAAGACCGCTAAACATACAACAAACAGCCACAACATGCCGACATCATGAATAATGGAATGGGATTGTGCACACGTCACTTGCAGTAGGTTAGTGCATGGAGCGGTAATTGTTTTGATCTTGTGTGCGCTGTTGGCATCTGCATCCATGTTCAATCTTTAATCACGGCTGGGTGTGCATGCTCGTGTAAAATAGAATTCCGCCCCTTTTGAACACGCTACATGCACATTAGCATAGCGGCTATGTAAGGTTTTCCGCCCGTTGCGCTTTAGAATATCAAAATGGTTATGTGTTTGCTACATTTTCTCGTTCTTTTCTGACCATTAACCTCTTACTTCTTACACGGTGAAAAACATGTACTGCACAGAGTTATAAATCAATCAAAATGTATTTACAAACTCTATTTATATATAAAAGCAATGTGCAAGGGCTTTACATGAATCAAATTACATAAAATCACACAACATATCCTGCACAATAAAGATAAAAACATGACTAACCATATTTAGGCAGAATAAAAGCAACAAAGAGATCATTTCATCAACTCATTTTAGCATCATGCACAGTTAAACAAAGCAGTTTTACACCTAGATTTTGTAGTTTTCTCTGGATTCATCTGAAGAGAGTTTGCTTGTATCCACACAATCACCTCCTGCATGAACTGACATTGAATAAAATTATTTAGCACAATTGCAGGTCCATCTTTTTTAAAAAAAGATGCAAACCTAAGTGCACGTTATTATTAAGTGCAATGTAGAAACTGCAGATTTTGTGTTAACAAAAGTGAACAAAAATGTACAGTATGTGAATGACAACATCATATAAAAGAACGTTTAGAGCAGGGGTGTCAAGCTCATTTTGATAAAGGGCCACATTGGAATCAGGGCTGTCCTCGAAGGGCCAGTTGTAACTAGGAATAACCTCACTAATCTTTGTCAAACTACAAATAATTGTCTTCGTTTTTTATTTTGATGTACTTATAACTGACAATTAATGAATATACATTAGCAATGGTCTAAAAAATTATTTACTTTTTAAGTTTCGGACAAATAATTCCATTACACCCAGATTATTCCTGGTGCTAATATACGATTAACGTAAACCTTATAAGTCCTGGAGGGCCGCATAAAATGATGTGGAGGGCCGCATCCGGCCCCCGGGCCTTGTGTTTGACATATGTGGTTTAGAGTTTTGTAACTAGTAGTGTTGTCATGATACTAAAATTTCAAGCTCGATTCGATACTTGAAAAAAACTCGATACTGATTTCGATATTACAGTGACAACTTAATTTGTTTTTTCTTACGATAGTATTTTTACTTTTTAATTATTATTTGTTTATTTATATTTTTTATATTATTAAAAAAATAGTATTTTAATGTATTCTTTGTTTATTATTAACTTGATTCATGAACCTTTACATTAAGACTGGGCTTTGTTCTATTATCAGACACATTTTCTGTTTATGTAGTATATAGGTTATATATACAGTATTTGATAGTTTCATCATTTCCATCTCCAATTAGAGAAGAAGGGGGCGGGGCTTAGTGTGTGAGGGGGAAGGGGGCAGGTCTTAAATAATGATTATTGTTCAAACGAGTATCTAGTACCGTTTTTAGTATCGATTAATATCGGGGAATTGATTTTTTTTGACAACCCTAGTAACTAGAGCCCAAAATTTGGTGCTAGGCCCATGTCAATATTTGCTCTCTGTTGCTTTTAAGTTTTGTACAGAACTGGGTAAAAACAAACAAACAAAACTTGTTTTACTTAGAACATGTTATTAAAAGACCAAAAACTTTATTACCTATGAACTGAAGTGCCATCCCATTCCTAACTTCGTGTTGCTGTTGTTCCCAAACGCTTCTATTTTGTTATAATAGAGCTGACAGATGACCGGAATATTTAGGAGCAAGGAAATTTGACAAATATGAATAGTTCCACGCTGGAATTCACTGAGCTCCTGAGAGCGGCCCATTCTTTCACAAATGTCTTGTTTCACAGCTTGCATGCCTGAGTGCTTGACTTTAATCATCTGTGGCCAGACCAAGTGATTAGGATACGATTCTGATCATGAATGGGTTAGTGAATACTTTTGGGAATGTGTACTTTCTCTCCTTAAAGGGATTGTTTGCTCGTAGTTTAAAAAGGTATTACAATCACAGATGAACTTGGGTTGCCAGATTGTGAAAAGGCTCATGCATTAAAGATTAGGAGCTACATACCAAACAGGAACAAGGTTTGCTATGAATCATGGGTAACCATCCGCTGGTTACTGTTAATCAGACACCCGACTCTTTATCATTGTTTGTTCCCAAGAATACATTTTTTTTACACAATATGGGTGGAGCTTAATGAGAACTGTGTGGAAACAGTTTTAGGCACTTAGAAACCAAACCCAAATGACAGAGTCATGTGAGGCTCATTCTACTTTCTGTTTGGATAATCCTCTTGAACCAAAACACCAGATGTAAAAGCTGACAATTGAATATCACAATTATTACTTTACTTAAGAATGAGTCAGATTTACGGTGACGTTTAGTAAAAATAAAATTACATTTCAACATGTTGAACTGTATCTGTGACAGATACTCTATAGGTCATATTTATGAAATCTGAAATTAAAATATTTGTGGTTACTTTAAATGCATTTATTGTTGAAAACTGCAATATTTATACATGTAACTTTACTGTTATTTTTTTGCAGGCAAACAAAAAGTCTAAATGCAACACTTCATACTCTGAAACACTTGTATGTCCTTTTATTGTGACCATCCTAAGACACCTTTGTAAAATATCATGTGTCTGTCTAATCACCATCTTGATATACCACATTTGTGAGACTGAAGGATGGATTATCTCGGCAAGAAAAAGTGTTTACTAACAAATATTTACACACTTTTATAAACCATGTGTGAGAGAAATATTTTGTATCTATGGAAAATGTTTTATTTCTCAGCTCCTAAAAACAACACAACTTCTGAAGAAAATGAAGAAAATGTAGACATACAACGGAATGTCAAAAACATACAATAAGCACAAATTTTGGTTGAAGCCACATTGTGACATTTTCTTTGGGTTTAAAGTCTAAGTTTAGGCTTACTAAAATGAGTAAGTTTAGGATTGAGGCTTGTGGTAGGGTAAGATTTACTTGTTAAACATTAAGGGCCAGATTTATCAAGCATTTGCTCATGTGCAAACAGGTTAGGGGGAGCAAAAACTTGGCGTAGCTGACATTTTTCTTTCACACAAACACTAAAGATGCAGAATTTGAGGTGTTGCGTATCTGTTTTGTGTAATATGTCATAGGTACATCTTCAAATATTAAAGTTTGCATAAATTGCCTGCAAATAACATGATTTTTTCATTACTTTTCACCCGCAATTTAGCACCTGGCTTGATAAATCACTCCCTTAGAAAATGTTGCTACGTTGCTTCAACCAAAATTTGTTGTTTTACGTTTTGGCTTTTCGTAACATACTGACATAAAAAAGGCATGAAAACGTGCTTTTTGTACGTTCATGACATTTCGTTGTACATCTAGGTTTTCTTCAGAGACTGGGCTGCCCAAAAAGAGAGTAAAAAAAGAGAGTGTTGCCTTTATATTTTTTTGTTCAGAAACTGCTCTGTATCTGACCAAACAACCTACATAGCAAAGTGAAACCCAACTCACGGTGAAGTGAATTGGAAACTACAGTGGTCAATGCCCTATCACGGCCAGTATTTCCAAACGCCATTATGGACTATTTAGTGGAACGCCATTTCATATCAGCGTTTTCTGCAAGACTCCTGAATATTCCGGGCCTTTTGCGACTTGTCAGCGGTGATCAATAGTCTTCACGGCTGGTTAAATGATAGAACGTGACTAGAAACGCTTTACCCGTGCTCCCCATAGCCCGCCGCTTCCACATTAACATGCTCGCAGATGTAGCTCATTCAGGTTTGTCAGAAAAGCGCAGGCGTGGAGGGAGCTAAATGTCACTTGTGATATTAGCAGTAGAGTAATTAAGAAGTACAAGGACACTCTGTGGATCTGCGGCAAGGAGCAGCTGACGGAGAGGTCGTTCAACGCGCCAAGTGTCAACCGCCCAAAGAGATAGAAATGATTGCCGCAGACTGATATTTGCTTTTCGAAGAGTTGCCTGAAATTCTGGCGGATCTTTGTGGCCCAATTCTGACTAAAGGACCAAATTCTGCTATTTTCTCATAGAGATGTTTACTGCTTTGGTTCTATATCTTGATGACTTAAGAGGTAACAAATATGCCATGTGTTCAAACTTATAACTAAAAAGCATTTATTTCTAAACAAGAAGCCATATTTTCCAGTCATATGTCAGTGTGTTTTACTACTAAAAATGCACTAAAATGTATGTTCAAAAGATTTAAAATTTGCAGCTTAATCTGATATACAACAAAATGTAAAAAAAAAAAGTACGCTAAGCATGTTTTCATACCTTTTTTTACGTCAATTTTGGTTGTTGCCACATGGCGACATTTTCCTAGGTTTAATAGGTTTAAGGGGTAAATCTTAACCTACCCCAATCCCCGGACCTAAACTTACAAATTTTAGTAACTTGAAGTTTAAACTCACCCGTAAAACCCAAAGAAAATGCTGTCACACGGCTTCAACCAAAATGTGTTCTTGTTTTTGTCTTTTCGTAAGATAAATATGTACAAAATATCTTGTGTCAAACATTAACTAGAATTGGATTTAGTATGAGTGACCTCACAGAAAAGACAACAGTTGCAGACACACATTTATGCTCTACTTCATGGACCACACTGATGTATTTGGCCACAGCGATGAAATGAAACCAGCTGATGCATCAGGTTAAGTACAAAATGCATTCATTCATTCATTTTCTATCGCTTGTTCCCATTAGAGGTTGGAGCCTACCCCAGTGACTTTGGACCTTAGGCGGGGGAACACCCAGGACAGTGACCAACTCGTCGCAGGGTTAGTCACTCTTACATTCATAAGGGAAATTTACAGTGACGCCCAATTAACCTAAACATGCATGTTTTTGAAGGTGGGAGGAAACCGGAGTACCCTGAGAAAACCCACAGTGATACAGGGAGAACTTGCAAACTCCACCCAGAAAGATCGTGAAATGTTGATTTGGTCTGACCTGGGAATCGAACCCATGACTCTAACCGGTAGCAGGGGTGCACACAGAAAATGCATTTTCAGAAAAATAAGAAATTCATCATGAGTATACTTTTTTGGTTTTACAGAAAATGATTAAGCGTTTTTCTTTCAGGTTGCATAAACTTACACTGAACTCTATGCAGAGGTCATACTATGTAGCAGCAGTCTTAATCATAGTGAATCATACACCGTGAAGTCTTACCGTCACGACTAGCGAGGTGGATTACACAGCACAAAACAGGCCTTGTGAGGACCAGACCCTGAGTCAGCAAAGCACCCTGGGAAAGTGAGTTTTGAACACATATTTCAGTTCACGCAGAGTTCAGGCTCACGGCACAGAGCATCAAAGAGCTGTCAGAGCTACACGTCCTGGCTGCTCCCGGTACACCGGGGTACGCTCTGTGAAGTGTCGTCAAATGTAGGGCAGAAAGAGGTCACGCTGGAGTCAGAAAAAAACATCACTGATTACTGTATGAGTTTGTTTTTTGGGAAATGTATACGATCAAAGTGACATGCTGTGACATCCAAAATATGTCTTCAGGTGGGTTAAACAGTAGTTTTCAGAGATTTTTAGAGAACATAACATACATATACAACACATAGTAAACTAATGATGACTGTTAGAAATTAGAAATACAGCAGAAAGTTAAAACCATCAGAATAAAGTTACAGAGTGGGCCATAAATATATCTTTCTTTGCAGTGTTTTTAGTCAAGGCACCAATCCAGAAACTACATTACAAGTATGTAAATAAAAATGTATCGAGTGGCCACCATGTTCCTCTCCTGAGTTTGATTCACGATCTTAAGTTTGAATGACAAAATAATTACCCAATTAGGGGCACACAATGTCGATCCATGGAAGTACAACAAGAACTAGAAGATAGTGAGGTAGTCAAGACCGCATTAAGTGAGACAAACACTTTTTATTACCATTGAGTTTCAGAACCAAAGAGCACTGCAAGACCAAAACAAGACTGAGACATTTATAGGTGGAGACCAAGGAGACCAAGATTGTAGTCCGTTGAGACCAACTCAAGGCCGTCTTTGTAATTTACATAGTTATTAGTGTCTACGTGAGCTTCTTGTGCAGTGTTTATTGCAAAGTGGGACACGTCAGCACACTCCTATAGTGCAAGTTTAGCAGAGGCTGGTGGTGATGAAATGTGGTCTTGGTGTCCAAGTGAAGACCGATTCCAAGAGAAGACCGTGTCCAAGAGAAGATTGAGTTCAAAACCAAGTCCAAGAGAAGATGGAGTCCAAGATCGAGTCCAAGAGAATATTGGGCTCAGGGAAAGACAGAGTCCAAGATCAAGTCCAAGAAAAGACCGTGTCCAAGGAAAGGTTGAGTTCAAGAGAAGATTGAGTTCAAAACCAAGTCCAAGAGAAGATGGAGTCCAAGATCAATTCCAAGAGAAGACCGAGTTCAAAACCGAGTTCAAGAAAAGGCCGAGTCCAAGAGAAGACCGAGTCCAAGACAGAGTCCAAGAAAAGACTGAGTTCAAGAGAAGACTGAGTCCAAGAGAAGATGGAGTCCAAGATCAAGTCCAAGAGAAGACCGAGTTCAAAACCGAGTTCAAGAAATGGCCGAGTCCAAGAGAAGACCGAGTCCAAGACAGAGTCCAAAAAAAGACTGAGTCCAAGAGAAGACCGAGTCCAAGAGAAGACTGAGTCCAAGATTGAGTCCAAGAGAAGACTGAGTCCAAAAATAAGTCCAAGAGAAGACCGAGACAAGAGAAGACTGAGTCCAAGAGACGACAGAGTCCAAAACACAGTCCAAGAAAAGACTGAGTCCAAGATCAAGTCCAAGAGAAGACCGAGTCCAAGAGAAGACTGAGTCCAAGATCAAGTCTAAGAGAAGACCGAGTCCAAGAGAAGACTGAGTCCAAGATCAAGTCCAAGAGAAGACCGAGTCCAAGAGAAGACTGAGTCCAAGATCGAATCCAAGAAAAGACTGAGTCCAAGATCAAGTCCAAGAGAAGACCGAGTCCAAGAGAAGACTGAGTCCAAGATCAAGTCCAAGAGAAGACCGAGTCCAAGAGAAGACTGAGTCCAAGACAAGCTATTTTAATTTAAGATAATTGACATTTGATTTTTTTCAAAATAACAGACGACCAATGAGCTTCGTTATTTCACATACGCAAATAGACTTTTTTTCATTGTGTTGTTCATTTTCAGATATGGGGGACCCCAGATAAGTTCAACCCCACACAGGTGTGTGACATTTTATCTGCAGACCAGTGAAGTGTCTTGCCCAATAGCACAGCAGCAGCATCTGTTTTATCATTAGTTGCTCATATAAGCCTTCATTATCACAAATAATATATTCACATTCTGAAAAAGCCCTGCACACACAGCTTCATCTACATTTGATTTAGAGCTGACGAAAATGCACACTTCAACATTTTTTTGCTTTTTCATAACGCACTTCAGACAATACGCCCGGAATGAAAAGACTGGTTTGAATCAATAGATCGTTGCAGACTAATTACAATACTCCAAAAATAATGAGCCTGGGGAGCCGACTTTTGACACTAATCACGGAGAAATCAACATACGGCTGGTCCGCAGACAGTTTCACAGCGAGTCAGGAGGAGGGAAACTGGAGCAGAGTGGTGGATTAGTCATGTTCCTTCTGTTTCATGTCGGGACAGTCTGCAGTGACGTCTGATCAGAACGTGAAGCTGGAGGAAGGTGCGACTCTGGGAAAGGAGAGGAGCTGGGTGTTCCATGCAAATGCAAGCTAAATTAGTGAGAATATTTATGCAATGACTTGTATGTATGACAGGTTTTTTATGATTTTAAAATTCCAACTTTGTTAGTTGGATTCAAACTTCTTAACTTCTTGTAAATATAAACAGAAGGACCAACTTTATGAACAACAACAACAACAAAAAAAGTTTATGATGGGACTGTCATTTCCAATTATGACAGAGTTATTTGGTTAGTATTTTTTAGTCATGCTAGTTGTTAGCTTGACTATATTTCTATTATTTAAATTGCCGAGAATGTTAAACATGTTTTCTGTAGCCTTAGGCCCTGTTTCCATAGGCTCTGGTAAGGTTGGTACAGTACGGTCCTATGCTGTTTCCACTCTGCAAAGTGACCCGTTCTGCCCCGTTTGTTGGCTTTGTAGTGAGCCGCTTTTGACCACAGCTGGACCGTGGAGCTGTGGTCGCCATTTTAGGCTCGATGATTGGACAAGAGAAAACACAGTTTATTAGCAGCTGAATATAGTATTTTGACAAAGCTGAGCTAGTATTTAACTTTAAACAAACATACTTAAAAAGTAAATTATACATATAACATGTATTTACGTATGTTTGACCTCATTGGTGTGACCAATAAAGTCAAAGACTAACGTTGGTGTGTCCAACAAAGTCAAAGACTAACGTTTATACTCAAATATGTCACTGACTGGGAATTGGGAAATGACAAGGACATTTTTATTCTATAAACGTGTTTAGGAAGAAACTATAGCATAGATCAGTAAGTCGCATTTTGCACATCAAAACAAAGACATTAGTTAAAACGGCATAGATTCATTGACTTCTTGTTCAAAATTGTAGCTTCCTTGCAAAATTTTAATTTAACAAGCCACAGATTTTAAAATGACTATTTTAGATGTTGGAGTCCACATGACAAGTTTTGAACCCAATGTTTTACTTGCAATCTTAATTTTTGAGTAATTGCAAAAAAACATGTGGGCGGGGATGGGTGGTAGGTGAAGCCAGGGGTTTTCTGAGCACTGGAGCATCAGCTACAGGACAAGATCACTCAAACATGAATGAATCAATCCAAATACAACTTTTTTAATAACTGTTGTAACATGATTAACAACTCAGAAAAGTAGATTTGACAGAAAATGTCCCTTTTAAGACAAGTTTTGGACTGTTGTACATCATTATTAATAAACAACTTCCCAATGGGCTTTATAACCAGTAAGTAAAATTGTAATCCCAAAATATTGGGCAAACTGAGATCAAATTGGCAGTTTAAATCAGGTTATCCGACAACACAAGATTAAAAATATTTATATGTAGTTTTTATTTATGGATTTAGGTTAATAAAATGGCAACACAGCAACTAATAGCAATACATCTGAAAGTACTGTACTGACTGATCTTTGTTCTTTGTAGATCTTGAACGTTTCACCTTTTGGCATTTCCCGACACGACGCCTTCTCTGTTTACCCCTCATGTTGTTGCACCCTTACCATTCCGATTAGCTCGAACCTCGCAAACAAGTCCAACCTCATCTCCTCTTCCCAACCAGCATCCCATGATGCAACTGTCTGAAAGCGTCTCTGACAATCCCGTCGCTTCCCCCACGGGTCCTTTTGTATAGCTTTTGTTTCCCTTTTAACTGATTAAAGACGCTAGCTTTACAAGGCAATCACATCCAACGTGACTTTATTTATTTATTTCTTTAGCTTCACCGGTCCACAATAGACACATCGAGACGTCTGCTTTTGCTAGCGTCTTGATTTAGATGCAAAAACACAATTCCACGCTCGGTAGCTCTTCCCGCGAGAACGGCGTATTAACATTTAATGACACCCTCTCTGCCTCTTCGCACCGCCACGTCCTACGGCTCTATCTACAAAAAAAATAAAAAATGCGAACAAGCAAGGCGTGACGTGATGCAGATAGAAATAGAAACGTGGCGAGGGTTTGACTGGTGAATTAAGATGTTGTTTTGGTGCGACAAGACTGTGTTGGCGGAGTAATGATCCGATTGAAGACAAGACTTAAAAGGATGTCGAACAACGCGGGTGAACTTTTGGGTGATGCGATTCGAGCGGACGTGGAAGAGGTTGTAGATGCGTGGAGCAAGCTGTTTCTTGCTGCTGGTGTAAGAAGGGTGTTGCATGGTAAGTTAAACCAAAAAAGGTAAATATTATCAGTCTGTGGAAGGGTTGTACAAATGGAACCATATGGGTTTGGATTGTTTATCATGTTTGAAAGCAGGGGTGGGCGGTTATTTTGACTCGAGGGTCATATTCAAACTCAGAATAGTAATGGAGGGCCGGACTGCCAACATTGGTATTCAAAATTCTCATTCTTACAAACATGTTTCTTCGACATAATATCAAAGTGCCAAAAAAAGGTTTGCTCTAACATGAATAAACTTGAAAAAGTTTCGGGATTAAGCTAATATTTTTATGAAAATTAGGTTGAAGCATAAGAAAGATGTGATTTTAATACAAGAAAAAAGTCATACTTTTGCTGAAAATAAAGTTGAAGCCATAAAAAGAAGATACTTTATAGATTAAACTGGAAAATAATAATTTTACACTGATTATAATTAGGACTTGGACTTAGATGAGTCAAATGTTTGCAAAAAAAAAAAAAAAAAAAAAACACAATAGATTTGTATTTTTATAACAATGTTCCATCATCTTGTAAAACTTAGTGTTATATTGAAAATGGCTTATTTATAACATTGTGAATTTAATCTCAAAATGTTACAAGTTTATTGTTGTAGCCCAAGTTTTTGTCTTTCAAAGCTTCGTCATGCATTGGTCTCTCAAAAAGATGCCAGGGGCCTGATTGAAAGAGATCATGGGCTGCATTTGGCCTCCGGGCCGCAGTTTGCCCAGGTCTGTTTTAAAATGTTTATGAAAGCGTTTCCTTCTAGACAAGTACTGGTAAGAGATGGTTTATTATCTGACTAGTTTTGATGATCACTTTTATCTTCGTCAGAGGCTTCACACATCACCTAGGTGACGTGTCTTACAAGCTGCTGTTCCCAATAAAACAATGCATTATAGCAGTGTATATCGATGCTTTATTTCAGTGTTGTGCACAGTTCAAGACAGGGTTAAGTATCTACTGAGTTGTTCTTTAGTGTACTTAAATAATTAGCTTTGTGCTGTCTACTAAACCACATCTGTTAGCAATATTACATGTAATTAGATATTTAAAGAGAGTAGAGTCATGCAGCTGGACCACTGAATTCGAGCTAGGTGTAATTCATGTTTTATTGACAAACCTATAAACCTATATTTGCTGTTGTGCATGATTATAATCATGATGGCAAAAGAATGAACCTCTGCTCTACCTCTGCAATTACTAGCGCTGGGTATTGCCAAGAGCCTTCCAGTACAATACGTATCTCGATACATGTTTATCCCGATACAATTCCCTCAATACGACACCTATCAAGACATATTTTACTAACCGAAATGAGAAAATGTAGAAAAATATAGAGAAGTATTGTATTGTATCTGTAAAAAGGTTTTCAAAATGTTTTAGAGTACAAGACTCCTTAAAATCAATGTTAAGAATTGTATTTTTACACTGCTCTTAAAGTTTGTTAGAATTGTCTTATTGATAAGTCACTTTTAGCTCAGCAGTTTCAGCCTTCAAGCAGCGGTCCATGGTCAAAAGTGTAAAATTTGAATGAGTTTAAGTATCTCGTTTGTCATGATATATCTCGATACCAACACACTGACAACTGACAACACCTAACAAAACATGAGTTTTTCATTGTTCTAGATCCAGACTGTTGGGACACAAACTAACTCTGAGGAAGAACAAGACACAGCATTGTCATTAGGGCGACACGATGGCTCAGCGGTTAGCGCTCTGGCCTCATAGCAAGAAGGTTCTGGGTTCCATTCCCAGTCGACCAGGGGCCTTTCTAAGTGGAGTTTGCATGTTCATCCCGTGTCTGCGTAGGTTTCCTCTGGGTACTCCGGTTTCCTCCTACAACTGAAAACATGTCCATTAATGCCTCCCCTGACCCTTCCCCCAGAGCTCCCCTGCAAAAGAGATTCTGAATCTCAGTGGAACTTCCCTGGTTAAATAAAGGTCAATTAAATTAAATAACTTATATTTCCAACACCACAAAATACAAAAGATCCATAGAAAAAAGAGCAGAGCAAAGGCAAAAACCTCAGCAGACTGAATCTCAACAGACTTTATCAAAGTGTCCAGATCTTAAGAGACATAAAATCTCTTGCTATTAAGAGCTGTAGATGCTAGTGCATATTTAACATGTCTTACAGACCTGTACAATGGAAAAAGGATGTACCTCACACCCACAACATATACATGGTCTGAAGTATATGTTTGTCATCATGCAGCAAAAGGCAGATGTGTCTCTATTGCGATGGTTGGAAGTTTTTTTTGTGAATGCAAACTGGACCAGTTTAGAACAAGATACAAAGTACTAACTTTGGTTGAAGCCCATTCAGTGTATGTATTGTTAATGCAGCCTGACATAATCATATGTATAGTCTGAAACCTTTATAAATAATTAGGTTGAGAAAAGAAAAGAAAAGTTCCTTCTTTTTTCTTGAAAATCTTCCCAAAAACTCAAAATGTAAGACATTTTCCACATCTATCTGACACACATACATATATATCATAGAAACACAAACAAGATGCTACATTTGAGGCAAATTTTACATTATGTGCTACTTTTGAAAATTGTCAAACTAAAAATACCACAAATGTGACTACAACTATGAGCACAATTAGATTTTCTGACAAACTGTATGACCACTTGGTAATCATCTGTTTTTACTGTTGCCGCTTCAACCAAAACACCAAAAACATCGACTCGAATCCGCCTACGAGACTTTCCCCGACACGCCACCGAAACTCCGCCGCCGCGCTTTCCCTACAGCCCTAAAATATGCATGACTCCTTCCCTTCCTTCTGAGGCTGCGGGGAGTTCAGGCGCTCATTGTAAATTTAAAGCTGTCCGGCGATGTGAAGGCCTCGCTCTCACCTCCACGACCCCGCCGCATTGATGAACACTCGGGCTTCTATCCGCCGAGCGTTTGTGTGTCATCGGTCAGCGGCGAGAACGAAAGACAAGGAGGTGCGTGCGACATGGATGGGCCGTGATACCGGGCTGAAGGAGCTGAAGTCGGGGGGATTTCACAGATGAAACAGATCCGAATAGTTAAAGTGGGTGAAATGGTGCTCCAGGCTACTGCTGTGTTCAGGAGTTTGAACTGGAGAGAGCTGGATAGTGTCGAGACATGGTGACAAACTACTGCTGAGTGTAATCGCAGAGGTGGCAGCAGAAAATTAGGGTACAAAGGGGGAGTTTGATTGTGTTTAGGAGGGGAAAAAACATCGAATGAACAAGATATTCAGTAGCACTTTAAAAGACCACCATGTTCCCTACCAGTTAATTACTGTGTCACTTACTAGTATCTAACAGTGACACTTACTCTGGTACTTACTGTGGTACTTACACTGGTACCTAGAGTGGTACTTTGAGGGGTACTTGTACCAGCAGTTACTGGTACATAACACTGATAGTTACTGGTACTTATGGTGATACCTACAGTGGTACCTAAGGTGGTACTTGGAGGGCACTTGTACCAGCAGTTACTGGTTCAACTATTTAAAATTAATTTTTTTATTTTTTTTTTGAAGACACATCCTGCTTTAGTGTGTGTATACTGTTTTTTCATCAGTTCAAAAAGTACTGACGGACGTAACTGTAGTTCAACCCTTTCAAAAACATAAAACATAAGAAACTATAAGTAAAACAAACTTTTGTTTTGCCATCAAAAACATATTTGTAAATTTACACAATGTTTTCAGTGAAAACATTGAGTAAATTCAGATAACTGTCTAAACAGTTTCCTAGTTGTGACTTTGATTTGAATTGGGCAACAGTGACTCTTTTGCTGTGAAAGTTTGCAGACCCCTGCTCTATTGGGTTGTCCGCCGAGCCGACATGTGACGTCAAAATGGTTGGCAGAACCAAAGCTAGCTCTCATTGTTTCTCCCATTGGGATCTAATTGCCGAAATTAAAAGCTTTCTTTTAGGTGTAGGCTTTTTCTGAACACGGTAGAAGCTCTATGGATTGCTCTTATCAAACTTGTTAGCTCACCGAGTCACACAGCAAGAGACAAACATTGTCTTTTTCATGTTTGTTCCGCTTGCCGCCGTACGTTTAACTACTTCTGCCAACCAATGGCTCATGTGATCACCATGTAACAAACATCCCCATACTAATGCAAACTTTGCATCTGTATAATGAAAATATTTCCAATACCTTCCTTTTTTTCAGCCCTAGGAACTGTCTCTTTACCATGATGATAGAGATTATGTGCACAAATGATCCTAAGACAAAACGCACACTTTGTTACACATGCAATGAGAGAAAAGAAGAAACATTAAAGTGAGAGAGATGTGTGCTGGAGGAAGCAGTTTGGACACTTTTTGGTCCCGATCCAAACTCTATTTTATTGTCTCTCTTCATGCGGACCACTGGGCGATGTCTAAGTTTACCCAACAAGTCATTTCAATACAACCAAAACCACTGCAATCGAAATCATACACCCCAACAACTGACAACTTCCACTTGGCATAACAAAAAGTTCCAAGCTCATGTTCTTGTTCGGGGGGTCACATCTCACTTTGGGGACAATAAATAGTGCATGATTACAAGGTGAACAATTGTGCTAAGTGCATTGGTGCTGCGACACAACTTAAACCGCCATTAACGCCATCTTTCTGCGACTAAATGCACACGGACTGACATCAAATGAAGAAAATAGGTCCAAATACGGCGCATAAAAGCAACACGACACGGCCTGACTACTTACCACTTGGAGATGTGATCATCCACTCAGCCATGGCCTTTTCCGTCGCTTCTCGTTTGCCGCGCTCCGATTTGTCTTTCAGGATTTCAGCTGCGGAGAGGAGAAAGAGAGAGAGAATGACTTTTAGGCAACGGGCTCAATCGATATGTGAAGATAGCCAGCGCTTTCGCGACACAAATGTCTTTAATGGAGACTAGGGCGATGGTAGAGGTGTGTGTGCGTTTTAGGTAAAATCTACTTTGTCTAAAATTATAGAATGATTCATGCATGTTTGAGTAATCTTGTATTGTCATGTAGCTGGAAAATTTTAGTTTTCACCAATGGCGGCTCTTGACTAATTTCTTTGATTGTACTATTGTCAATACTTTGCCAGTTATCAAAGCCCAATGCCCACAATTATATTTTTAATCAATCAATATAGTTTTATTTTACACCACTAGGGGTCATTAACGTGCAATCGAGTAAAATGTGGCCAACTTAAAGGTGGGGTAGCTAACTTTTTTTTTAGTTATAAATAAGTAAGCTTTGTGTTTTCCACCAAAAAGTCTACGATAAATACAGCACTTTGGGAAAAAATTGGATGACTGAGAACTGTCTGAATCGAATAATAAAAGAAAGGTGAGCTTGGGTGGTCCTCTCCAGTTTTACTTTAAAAGAGAAAAAAAGAGGGTTCTATGTTAAAATTGCAACCAAAACTTAATACATATTGATATTAACAATGTGTTGAAGGATTGATGAGAGTAAGTATGTCAGATTTAAAATCAGCTACCCCACCTTTAAAGGTGCACTATGTAACTTTCTGGGGGTGAAAAGTCAACTTCGCAATTCAATAGAAACAGTAAAATAAAATCATTCTTTAGAACATTCTTATTGGGAATGAACACGTTTCAAGCCATAATTTGAGAAAATATAGCTAAAGGAGCTGTTTTTCCATGAAAATAAACAAGAGGAGGCCCTCCTCTATGACAAATAATAGTAAATTACACATTTTTATTACTTATGTAGTGTCACAAACACATCTAAACTAGAAAAACATGCTTTTCCTCAAGTTTATTTTTTGCCCAAAAAGTTACACGGTGCACCTTTAATATAAACTATAAAACTAAAATCAAGATCCAGACCCAGATTCAGTGATTTTTAAGACACTAAAACCAGCCTGAGTGCCCACATATCACATGGTTGAACACAAGCGCAGAAAATACACAACTCTGAGTTCAACTTGGCAAAATACCGTACATCTTCCCACCTTTTGGTGTAGCTTGGCAAGTGTACAACTTGGTCTCGAGAAGGGTTGTCCAGATGATTATTCAAGTCACGATATAATCGTAAGAACAACAACAACAAAAAAACAACAACACTAATAATTGTGGCACTTTTAGAACTAAATTAAATTCTTAGAGTTCACTCTATTGAAACTATAGATGAATAAAATATCAGTTACGCTTTTGGCAACAGCTGGGTTTATTGAAACAAAAACAAAAATATTTGGCACATATGCACATACAGTATGTTATGTTTATAAATGTATTATATATTCTCATAGACTTACTATAAACAAGTGCAGCCTATATATGTACTTTACCATTTTTCTAACTTAAATCTACTGGGTGGGGCTTATATTCAGGTGGGCTCAATAGGGCAGAAAATACAGTAGTTTTTATTTTGTACTGAAAAGTAAATTTGTGATTTGAAAATTAAAATAACGGAATAAACAAACAGCAGAAGGTCAAATAATAATTTTTTAAAAAGCCAAAAAACTATAGTTTCATAGTAATTGAAGCAAATCTTTCAATGTATTACCATTTTAGAGTCAATATTACATTGTTGTTGTTTTTTAACTCATTCTAAATTAAAACAAAAGTTTTTGTCACATTGTCATTTTCATTTGGACATTTTGATTTCATTAAAGTGGTCACAAACTTGAGAAAAAGTGACACGTTTTGGTAATTATCGTGAATAATCGCTGTTGTGTTGTGCATTTTTTTTTTTTTGTAATAAAAAAAAAAATATACAAAAAACATTGCTTCTGGAAAACGTAGTTGCATAGCCCTGGATCACTGTATGTTCCCTGTTTCGCCTACGAGACTTCAATCCTTCACATCACTGCTCTTCCCAAGTCTATTACTCATCTAACACTAATTTCCCAGGTGTCTTGAAGTATTAATATGAGCAGCTTGAGAGTCATTTTGGATTTGTCACAGAGTTTTTGAATGGTGGTGTTTCTGATGATAAAATTGTACTAAGGCGTAGTGCGCTGGAATAAGGAAAGTTTATAGAAGGCCTCAGCTGTCAGGCGCACATACAGTATGTTTGCTCGGAGCGTTGCAAAGGGAAAAGCAGAAATGGCCAGAGTGGAGAAGGTGAATTAGAGGTTGGTTTGGTGTCAGCTCAGATTCTGTGTTCAACAACTGTAAAAGATTCATGTATTGATTAAAAATACTCCAGATTAAAGGAATGTATTTAGCTTTTCTTATATATATATACATATATATATATATATATATATATATATATATATATATATATATATATATATATATATATATATATATATATATATATATATATATATATAAAAATCTAATCTTATAGGGCATCAAAAGGGCTAGGGCTTGGATTGTAAAAGTGTCAGGACTTGAGACTACTAGCTGCTGTGGAATTTACTGTTCACTGAAAGGTGACATTTTTAAACGTTAGTAGAACCTTGAGCATTTAGAGTGTTTGCTACAAGTCTTCCTTTGTTTTGCCTTCAGCTGAAGACAACTATGGGATCCAAACTCCAAGAGAGTGACACCATATATTCTTTATTCATTTTCAAAAGAATCTAAGAGATAATGTGAACTAATCTCAACTAAACAACACATGAAAGTAGAGCTCATGCTCCTGGACTTGCACCCAGATTTACGAAGTCATCCAATCAGAGAGAGTGTCTTTGACAAACAGCAATGAGCTGATTCAGAAAAACAACTTGTTCAGCCCGATCTTGCCCTTTTGTCTTAGCCGGTCTTTGCCTTGGTCTAAATTATTCCTCTGTTGGCCACTAGTGGCTCTCTCCAAGCTCTATACACTGTCAGTATAGAAGGTGTGGCTCCAGCCAGATGTGAGGGTGCAGTTTTTTTCATTGAACCTGACACATGCTCACGCCTGTGACAAGTGAGCAGCTGCTTTAGGATCACAGGCAAAAGAGAACAGCAGCAGCTTCAGTTTGGAAAAAAACTGTAATAATAGAAAGTGAAAGTCTGTTTACTTGACAGACTTTAACAACTTTGTCTAAAAATGTGTCTTTTCTTTTACATAAAGCCTGTTGACTTAATAAAAAAGATAATCAGATGTGAGAGTGAACATGGGTCAGTGTGAATGCTATGGAAAGGCCAAAGAGGCCATCATGTATTTTTTAAACCATTTTTTTACGTGTCAACGCATTAAAAAAAATGTTGGCCTGTGATCGGAAAGCAGCTGCTCACTTGTCACAGGCGTGAGCATGTGTCAGGTTCAATGAAAAAAACTGCATCCTCACATCTGGCTGGAGCCACACCTTCTATACTGACAGTGTATAGAGCTTGGAGAGAGCCACTAGTGGCCAACAGAGGAATAATTAAGACCAAGGCTAAGACTGGCTATGACAAAAGGGCAAGATGGGGCTGGTTGTGTTCAGATTCCCCATGTTTTACATTTATGAGCTATAACCTGGCTCATGACGTGTCGCACTGTGACTTGAGCTTGTGAACTCACAAAGACTCTCTAAACTCCTGCTGCTTTTACAACTTTACAAAAGCAGCATATTTCCGTTTGTGTAAACCTATTCTTGTGACACTTTAGAAGTGCTTCACTTCTGAAATAAAATTATATGTTAACACAACTTTCAGTTCTCAGAATTTCACAATCAAATGTGTGAGAGTTTCACAGTCTGCCTCGGAGCTGTGGCGTTTCCTCTCAGATGCAACGAGAAGTCACACCTCCTCTCTTTTTATGTTGCTTTTGTCATTCTAATATTCTATTATTTTAATTACTTTATCATTTCTAACCTTACTTTTTACCTTTACATTATCAAAGTCCTCTGTAGTTAGCCAACTATTTACTGTAAAAACAAAATTGCTAATAAATTTCCTAACTTAGTTTATGTGCTTTGAATAAGCGAGAAACGCGAAGAGATCAGCCTCTGCTTTAGGAAAGTTTATCCAAAGAGGTGCGACTACGCGTCTGTGAGAGGCCTGCAGGTCTAGAGGAAGCCAGCCTGCATTTGTCTTTCACTGTGTTTGTCCAATGAAGACACAGCATCTGTGTCACCTGACTTACAGTGTTTGGCAAGTGGGAGTTTACAGTTAGGAGCATCGCCTTGAATGAAAGTATTACTTTTCACCTGTAACACGAAGATGATTTAATCTGATCAAGTGGTGAGTAACAACGTGTGTTTGTTTTTTTTTGGGCTGAATAATGCATTCATAAAGCACGTACTATGTGAGCCGATCAGCTTTACTTGCCTTACTTTTGAAAACCTCACATCTTTACAACATTTTTTTCTCTTCACCTGTAATAATGCAACATGGCTAATGAAACATCTGATGAAGAACGCATTACATCATGTCATGTGCCTGCAGGAGTGTTCTGTAGTTTTCCTCCGTAACTTACAAAGGATTTCTTCTTCCAACAAAGTCCCCAATTATCCAACGGAACAGACAGAGTAAAAGTTTGAGTGACCTCCGCCTCCGCCTGTCCGTGTAATGAGCCTGTGCAGACGGTGGGAGGAAACTCTGCCGGTCATTATGCAAAAGGCGTGTCCGGCTAGCTAATTCCAACTCCACAATGGATACAGTCATCTCCCCCGAAGTCACTCTGCTAGAATCACTTTTGACACTGGATGCTATTAGCACGCCGTTAACAGTTCAAGGACAATAGCAGTGTTTTGAGGGTTTATGCATCGCCATGGCTCCTGCTCTAAAGACGGTCGTGGAATATTGATGGGGCGTGAAAGGCACTTTTGACAGAATTCATAATAATCCCGTTTTGTCATGCCCTTGATATTAAAGATTAGCAAAATGCCTTTGACATTTCGTATTGAAAAATGGATTCATTGAAGTCGGTGTAGTCCTTTCAATAACCCTGGCATGAATACTTTATATTCAATATGCGGCTGAACTTTGAGGACATCATCTTAGCCGTATTAAAATGTGCGTAGCAAATGTAGCGGTTTGCAGCTTGGAGTGGGATTTAATGATGACATTTTCACCTTTTGGACATGGCAATTTATGAGGGATTCGGAGATACGGTCACACGCGGACATGAGGTAGAATCATGGCTGTCAGCACTGAAGCCTGTTTTACGTCCCAAACACAGGTTAGGCTGTATGAGAGATCCTTTCGCCCCCATGGGCCATCCCACTTTTTCTGAATTAATCAATTTTTGCCCACCATCTAAGAAAAAATCTACTTTCAAATTCTGTTGATGTTAAAGATAAAAATCTAATTGAAACCCTCTCTTTTTACAATCAAATCTGGGATGAATCAGATTTGTTTTTACAATAAATGTACAAAAACAACAACAACAACAACATTAAAAACACTTTTTAATGAGTTCTGAACAAACTTTTTCTTAAGTTATAGTGACCAGAGTATTTCTTTCTGCGTTGTGTGTGCTGGTTTATGATTGGTGGTGCAAGAGTGAACCACAGCCCAAGTGCTTGGCGGTGGTCTCTATTTAATCTGGATTACAATAAAAGTGAGTCAACATGTGCAGCTACAGTTGGCCCAAACTACAAAGTAGAGACAATGACATTGTCAGCATTTTTCCAGACTTATTTGCGTCAATAAATAAAGGCTTAATATTGACATAAATACATAAATGTATAGCTTAAACAATGACCAAAACAAAAGTGAAATAATGATTAAAATGCACTTAAATTACAGTGGATAACTAACCTCTTTCATCACCGGATATTGCAAAAGGGAAGAGGAAGTTACAGCATCACGAAGAAGAAACGTGGACGGACCATGACAGCATAGACTGGATGCCAGGTATGTCGAAGAAACAGCAACAGAGACAATTTTGTGTAATTATAGCACTGTATAATGAACCGGTAACATTAATACAGGTCCTAAAACTATTCTTTAATGCCTCAGCTTTTGAAGAGGAACTGCCAAAACCCAAATTATAAATCTAGTGTCAGGCCCTAGCTAGTGATACAAGCTATACTGATTCTTACAATTACCAAATACATTTTAGGCAGACTTTAAAACCTGATGTTCTTTTGTTAATAGCGTCTTCTCACTTTAAACTAGAGTCAATCAGACATCAGAGGCTAAAACTACAGAGCCTCATCTTCAAGAGTCCAGCCAATTGTTTGTGCTCCAAAGGTTCAGAAACAGTTTCCATTTGATTTTTAGATGATTTTAGTCATGCGTTTTAACAGAAATGCACTTCACTCACATTGCCAGGTATGGATCGGGTTTGTATGTGAACGGTTGGCACTAGTTCTCTTGATTTTATTATATTTTTATTGTCAAAAATTAAGATCTGCCTATGAATTTATTGTATTTTTCTTGTTTCAGTTCCAGCTGCATTTTTGATTCATTTCCAGTGAGAAATACTGTCATTTTAGATTTTTAGCAAAATATTTCAATTTCCTCTTGCTTGTTTGGAAGACAGTAAAAATATACCCAAATAAACTTAAATCTGACTTCATTTAGGCTTTTATTGATTCAATCATTGTAAGATGATCACTTACATTTACAGTGTACATTTTCAGTCCTGAATTCTGCTTTAATTCATGTTTAGTCCTGCTTTAAATGTGGTTTAATGCTGAAATTCTCCTGGTTCAGATTTGGTTATGTGGTTTAACACTGATTTAGATATTTTGTAGAACAATAAAAATAGTTATTTATCTCTATAGAAACAATTCAAGTCCTGTGAATAGTTGGTCCAACCTCATTTATTATAGTTGATAGGTTTTACTTTTTATTTTTTTAATTCTTTAGTTTTCTGTGTTATATGTTGCACATTATCCTTTCTGATTCTGATACCAAAAGTGATGACCTTTTGTTATGACATTTTGTCTACAACTACAACCAGCCCAGAAGCCATAGCCCTCGGTAAAATCTTGTTAAATAGCCCTGTTCTATACATTTTATATATTCTGATGAGCATTACTTCCATGCCTACACCATGAACACTCAGTCACCTTAAAAACTAAACTTTGAACTCCAGTAAGATCACAGGCTCATATAATTTAGCCTGTACAAGTAAGTTTTCTCTACATTTTACAAATCCTGAGTGCATACACACAATAGAAGAAAGCCTCGATTATTTCAGATGTGTAAAATCTGCCGTTCTACACTCCACCGTACAGACAGCCTTCAAAGACCTACTGCTGGACCTCTCGTGTGGATCTGGAGTGCCACTGCCAGTCTATAATTACCCGCGAACATTAACTCTCCAAGTGTCCCCGCCTCCCCGGTTCAGCCTCACCAAAGCTTCTCCACTTTCACCGCTGCAAACCCACTTGTTAATTGGCCCTCTAATGTGATTAATTGGTTTCTTGTCAGTGGGACCAGCGCGCTCGAGTCAGTAAAGAACTCTAAATCAAGCATGCATTTACAAGCAATCAAACTCGGGCGAATGAAAAGAACCTATAAAAAAGAAAAGTCCAGCTGTGCGCAGTAATTGGCTAAGCTTAATTAGTTTTGTATCGTTAGGTGAAAAAAAAATACGTCGTCAGGAGAGACATGAGAGCTGTTGTTCGAGCGCAGTTAAGTCTAATTTGTTAGCGCTGCGTCAATGATCAAGGGCTGTTTTTGGTGATTGCAAAAGAAAATATTTGAAAGTGGATTGAGAATGAAAACAGATCAATTTTGTTCGTATTAAAACTCAGATTAAACCAAAAGGGGAGATTTGAGTTTTTAAGAAAGCAACTTTGAGCGGGAGGTGTGTGAGTCTTGCCGACAACGCCAAATTGTGGCTATTGAATCTGTCTTAAAAAAAATGTACAATGTATGTCTTGTTTTGTGAGGCTCACAGGCATTTATATATATATTTTTTTTATTCAATAACTATTAGTTGATCCCAGAATATATATGTTGATTGATATTGTATTGTGGTGCAAGTGTAGTTATAGCGTTGCCACAGCTTGAATTGAAACATCTTTGATTGTATTTTTTTCCTGTTACATTTTTGCCACAAACTGAGAATATATATATATATATATATATATATATATATATATATATATTATATATATATATATATATATATATATATATATATATATATATATATATATATATATATATATATATATCCTAAAACGAAGAACCTGATTTTATTATTATTTGAATTCATTTTATTGACATGTATAACAATAAAAAATCACATTACTCCATCATAGCTTCACTGTAACGATTTACTTCAGCCTTTCGAGAGTCTAAGGAAATAACAAATCTGTACTTTGAAATTTCAATCTCTATAGACGGATTATCGGTCAACGTCACATATGTGCAGGAACGTCACGGCGCATGTCACCTGCAGAAAGATCTTGTTGGCTAGTAAAACTTCTTTGTAAAAACAACAAAATTGGACGTGAGCAGCTGTTTCGATCCAATATCAACCAGTATAAAACTAATTAAGCTTAGTCTTTTTTCACTCACCTGAATGTAACATTTATGGTTCTTAAGGTCGAATTTCATTCACAAATGTAGATTTAGCAGCATAACTTTTGTTTTTCGCACAGTAGTTAGCTGACAGCACTGGTTTGTGTTGCTGCTCCAGCTTGTGTCAATCAGTTGTGGCTCTTTCTGCTATTTGGTTACACATGCATCCCATGGATCTATTATACTATCTGGATAAGACATTGATAGCTTGTAGCTGTTGTACGGCTGTTGCTAGCTGTAGTGGCTGCTTCATTGGAACTGCAGCAGGAAAATCCTTCTACTGACTAGAAAGATTTTTACCTATGAAAACACACACTGCTCGTGTTCAACAGAAACAGCATCTACAGCTTTAAAAAACGTCAGATTTTGTGGCTATTCTTACCTAGTTTCACATGATACACTTTTTTTCTGGTTTAAAAGGGGTTAGTTTTGTAAAAAAAAAAAAAAAAAAAAAAAAGGTTTTGAAGTTTTGGTTTTGGCTACTGCTTTTCGCTTTGTAACTCCCGCTCTGATTGGTCAGAACAGTCGGAACGTCTCGCTCCTTGCACAAAGATTCATGGGGGAAACACAACTGCTCACATTCCATAGACTGTAGCGCATCTAGCAAAAAGCTAAAGCTAACAGCCAATATGTCAACGGACCTCATTTAGGAATAAGCCATTGACATATTACCCTCTATAACACACTTTACAGTCCCAAATTCAGAAAATCACCCAAGAAAAATGTTGCTAAATCAAAATCTTGGCTAGTCTATTTTGGTATTGTAACAGTTTTGTACGATTACACGCCCCGCCTTCTTACAACCAGTCTCTGAACTGATGTATGTTTAGTCTTCCAGTAATGCTCACGTCCTTCCAGTAATGCTCACTTTACAAAACTTTGCCTGCAAATGTTAACGAAAATCCCTCCCTTTTCTTCTGCACACTTGTATGCACATTATTAAATCTACTCATATGGGGCTCCACTGATTTGTGCTTTGGCTGGGAGCAGAATATATGCTCGCTGTTCTCCAGGTGCTAAGACAGTCTTAATGAGAATAAAGTGGATAGAAACACAAACTTTTCACACAACACCACCTGGTAATAAATCTAAACTTAAGGTTATTGGAAATGTTCTTTGCTGTTTTCATTGCTCTCTCACGTTGTCTGTGGCTGAGCTATATTAGCGGGAGCCGACTTAAGAGTGGAGCAAATGATGAAATGTGTCAGAAAGTCAATATCGTTTCCAAATCTTGAAAAGAGGAAATAACATGCTAGCTTTAGCTGTCAGGTTTTGGTTATTCATATTCTGTATGATGGTTTTATGCTTTGTATCAGTCAGGTGTTGCTTAAGTCAGCGATTCAGTGCCATCGACTGAATGCAAAGTGAAATACATTTGTCCTTCAAACATGCTAACCACCTCCACTTCAGAATCTCAATAAAGTGTTGTAAATCACACGTCATGTCTTTCCCACATCAATAATGGGCTGTGTGCACGGAATTTCAGTTGGCTTGCGATTGTTCAAAAATGCTAACTTCTGTACATACAACCATTTCCTGTTAGCGTTAGCATTTAGACACAAACACGTCTCTTTTTAAACACAGAAGTGTCTCTGATGAAATATTCCTCTGATATGTAAAGTCTTTAACATGTTTTCTGTAACATTCATTACAACTGTCTGATCTGAAGAGGATTCATTAGTTTTAAACTGATGTAGTGAAAACCTCATTGAAGAGTATTGAACAGGAAGTCGTTGTATGTACAGGATGTAGTATTTTAAACCAAAACAAGACAACTGCACTCAGCCAATTGAGTTAGAGTTACAACTACTGAAGGAAATTACACAAAGTAAGGAATCAAACCGATCTTGCTTGTTATGCTAATGCTCAAAACTTGTCTGGATGATTTATAGACTTCAAATCAGTGCAGACAATCTCAGAAATTGATCCATGACGTCACAAATGGGGCATTCAGAACAGTGTCTATATTGAACAAAACAATATATGAAGAAGCAGATTTAGAATTTGATCAAAAACGCAACAGAAAAAATAGATAATATAATAATATGTTCCCTTTTGTTGCATGCACACAGCAGTAATAAACTCTCTGCTTCTCTTCTCTGCTCAAAACATACATTTTCGTCTTTCCTTGGCCAACCTTTAGCCTGATGTATCAGCTGGTTTCATTTCACTCCGTGGAAACTGGCTGACGTCTCAGAAGTGGAGCTTGTTTGTTCTATGGTAGGTGAGTCCTTTTTCACACGAACCAATCACTGCCTGTTTGTTACCGAACGTCACGCATGTACTGTGACCAACAACACATCAGTTGTAGTCCAGGCAGTACAGCGTAAGCATGGATATTAGTGATAGTTGCAGTTTCCACAGAGTGAAACGAAATGACAAACTGATGTTTGAATATGACATCACCGCTTAAAGTAAGTTCGTTGATTGGTCGATTGTTTTTCAAGGTTGATTCAAGCAGCAACAAATACTGAAATTCCTGACCTAGTTGCTGGAGTAAAATGAAAAAGAGTGGAGGCACTATTGTGCTAGCCTGGCTAGCAAACCGTAGCCTTCCAAGGACAAATTCCCTGCTTAGCCTTTTTTTATTGGTCAGCACCAGAGTTGCCAATGTTACCTCTTTATAGCACTTACAAATTAAACAAGGTGAATTTGATTACATATTCAAGTTTGGTAAACAAAAATATACAAGACAGTCTCGGAAGAAAACATAGACATACAACAAAAAGTCAAAAACGTACGAATAGAACTTTATTATATATACAAAAAATTGTAAAAATAAATAACCTACAATCATGTAAGAATTACAGTTTTTGACTGATTTTATAAAGAAACAAAATAAAATAACTGTTTTTTTTTCTTCCGAGTGCTCCTGTGTTCTTGGGATTTGTTTTTACAGACTAACGTTTTCAGTTAAAGGGGCACTGTGTAAGATTGAGAGGAATTTTAATGATCACATATAGTCCATAAACATTTAAATCATATTTATTTTTACAACAGGAAATACTTAAGAGAGCACTGTTAACCAATCCACATCAATTGTGATACATTAATTTGAAATGTTTTATTACGGGCCGGAATGTGAATATTGACGCTAGATGTCAGCATGGTAGATAGGCAAAATGCACTGGATATGCTCCCCCTGGTGTTCAAAAGTGGACATTACTTGGATCACTTTATTTATTTATTTATTTATTTATTTATTTTTCTTACACAGTGCCCCTTGAAGAACAAATTTTATGAATGCCAAAAATGTTCATAAGAAAAGCCATCATGAATGAAGCCCATTGTTTGACCATTTTGGCATGAAAATAAGCTAAAAATACAAGTTTTAGTCATAAACAGATATATTTTTGGAAACCAAACAATGACATTTTATAAAATTCCCATCCTTCATGATGAAAGCGCAGCTCAAAAAGCCAACCTTCCAAAGCAGACTGTCACAGAGATGAGCACACAATTTGATTTCTATCACGACATTGCCACTCAATAAAGAACAGAGAGGGAAAAAAAAACACTGTCTGTTCCCATGTGCGACAACCAATCCAGACGTACCATTTCAAACATTACACTCAATCACGCGCTCAAATGTAACCGACTCCGTTCAATTTCCATCTCCGTGGCTCCTTTTTTCATTTATTTACCAGGCCTGCCCTTCATTCTGCTTGACTTCGACATTGCAGCGTCTCTCTCCTCCGCAGACCCGGCTCGCTCTGACAGTGCGTTCCTAGCGGGGCCCTTCTCGTCAAGTGGAACCATTTTGACTGGGACTGAGCGACTCCTGGGGGCCCCCGCTCCACTGTTGATACGGTGCGTGTGTGTATGTGTGTGTGAGTGTGCAGTGGGGTGGACACATGTAGCCAGTCCACTCTAATTATGCTCGTAGGTTCCCCCTGGTGGCAGCTCCCTCTCTCTCTCCTCAGCTGTGTCTGACAAGTGCAATGGCAGTTAAAGGAGAATGGAGGCTTGCAGCGGTAGAGCGGGAAAGAGAGGAAAGAGAATAAGGAAGGAAGCAGATGATCACAGGTTTTTAGTTCCAATTACAGGTTATTAAATCTCAAAAAAGTGCAATTGCATTCACTTTTCTAATATGTTGGTACCATGTCAAGGCCGGGGTCAAAATCAAGTTGATACAGAGACTTATTTATCAATCCAGGAGCAAAGTTGGAAGTACAAATGGATGCTATTCATAAATGTATTGCATTTGTTGTAGATAAAAAAATAAATAAATAAATAAAAAAAAATATATCTACAGAAATTACATGCACCTTTTCAAATGTTGCTTTTCACAATTGTCAGTTGCAAATGTTATAGTATCAGTCTGAATAAACTGTCGCTGAAAGTCGCCAGGAAAGAACACAACGTCATGGCAAAAGTTGAATCTGATTGATTGAAGCGTCTCAACGCAGTAGCCAAGTTGCCAACAAGTCTGTTTAATACAGAAAAATACACACATTTCCTTTGCGTGTAGAAATGTCAAAAGTCAAAACTGTTTTTAATTCTGGTAAAACAGACTGAAATTGAAGTATTATTTGTTTATCAACACAAGCGATGTACACGCACCTGGAATGCAGAAAGAGCTGCCGCTGATTAACACAAGGTGTATTAGTAACACTAACCAGCACTGCTGTCAGCGAACTACATTATCACTGTGCCAAAACAAAAGTGATGCTGCTATTTTAACATTTGCTTATCTTGCATTCAGGTGAGAGCAGCAAGAAAAACACTGTCTCAAGCTTCAGGAGACAGGTGTCTGTCATAATTGTTCATACTGAAACAATAGCTAATTGTTTCGATCAGGTATGTTTTGTTTTGTTCTGTTTTGTTGTTTTAATCAAAGAAGTTTCTCCAGCCAACTAGACAGACAGCGTCTCTTTCTGCAGATGACATGAGCAGTAAAAGTCACAATTACCAATACATCCGTCTTCGCCACCAGAGTTTTTTTTTTTTTTTGAACATGCATTTTAGCTCAAACCACAATGTGATTGGTTGACTGCTGAGCTGTGATTGGTCTAGCTCTCTGTGCACGTCTGTAATCATACAGCAGGGGTCTCTCACGATGGATTCTCTACATTTTGTTCACAAATCACAAATATCACGTCAATCCATCTGGTAGAGACAGGTTAGACTAAGTCCTTTTTCAAATCAAAATCAAGTCAAGGCACCCAACCTATGACATGATGTCACTCTTTAAGGACCTTGTGTTCATTCACATGTTTGACGGCTTTTTAGGAGTCCATTTCACAACCAAGGACTTTCATTTCTTAGATAGATTGCAGTGTGCCTTGGATGTTTTTTCAACTTCCATTCTCTCCCCTCCATGTTGTGGAAGTTTGTCCAAAGAGATAAAAGAGAAGCAATCTCTGCTTTTGTTTTATTCCAACAGAATGAATAGTCAACACGACAGTTGCAACAACTTGAATGTCATCCAAAAACAACACTAACATGAAGTTTGTTTTTTTCTCCAAACTTTGTCTCTAAACCATTGATTATAATGGAAACAATGGATTTCAAATGTAAAAAAAGAACTGATTGTTGTCGAATTCTTTTAAGTAGACACTTGCAGATCTGTACAACATGTTCTCATTCCAGTTGTTTGTGGGGCTGTGAATAAATGTCTTGGCAGTAAATTAAGTGAGAACAGGGCTGACAGTGAAAGAGTTAATGGATTTAGTTAGTGTTTGCAATTCAAATGTTAAGTCTTTTAGTCTCAAGTTTGATCTGAATCTAAACTTGTGGAATGGTTGATCCAGTTCACAAAGTCCCATGTAATTAGCCGCAGCATTACCTGAGCATTATCTGCTGTCGTTGCCAGGTTAGGTTTGTTATGTGACATAATGGCCTCTAAATCATCACACATGAGTTCACTGTTCAGTTATTGCTGATTAAATTACAGATGCATGAAATAATCAGCAGGGTAATTAAACATGTTTATCCTCAGTGGCACCATTAGACTGCTAATAAAATCCTTTGCTAAATATTAATTAAGGCGTCACTTTGATGTGCTATTTTATTGTCAAAAAAACTTAATGATGACATATGATTAGTACAGAAAAAGCAAACAAGGCAGTATATAATATATTCGAGCTGCAAGCAAACAGACAACTGGAAAAGAATAGGTGGTAGGTTAATACGCTTAAAAGTAGCACAGGCAATCTTAGAGCTCTACTCTTAGCCTTTGGACTGGAGGTGCACGACACAACACCTCTTAACACGATTTGGGTTCACACAAATAATTACCAACATTAAATCTCTTGAACACTACAAAATAACTACATTAGGTTTGTGTGAAAAAACTAAAACAGTGTTCCCTCACACTGGAATGTCATTTGTGTAGTTCAGATGCTTTTTGTGACTTCGCTAGAGTTCGGAATTCATTTTTGTCAGAGATCGCAGTGGTCGGATGCGGCTATCAATTCATAATACGAGCATTCTCACAGAGTCAAACCAGATCTAAACAAGGTTCAAATGATACCACTAAATACAAAACACATTTATTTTCTAATGTTTTGAACATAGCTTGTTGGCCAGATTTAATTGTTGGAACCTAAATTGTATTTGAATAATAACAAATTGCCATTAAGTTGTATTAAACTTACAGTATTTCTTATTGATGAAATAGTCTGATCGACATAAGGCGGCTGCGTGGTGCATATTGTATTGCACTGGAGTGACAGACGGCCTCATACATTCTATACCCATGGGCGTGTCCTGTGTCTGCGCTGGGCTGTAAAGGTTCAGTCTAAATAATGTAAGAGAGGTGGTGCAGAGGTAAACAACAGCCTTATGTTTGTTTCTGATCAACAAAGAGAAGAGGCTGGATCATCAGTGTTTATACAATGTCCGGTGGAGGCACTTTTTAGGTTTTAAATGCTCGAGTTTGCATGTTCTCCCCGTGTCACCGTGGGTTTTCTCCAGGTACTCCAGTTTCCTCCCACCTCCAAAAACATGCATGTTTAGGTTCGTTGGGCATCACTGTAAATTTCCCCTGTGAGTGAATAAGAGAGTAAATGGTTGTCTGTCTAACCCAGCGATAAGTTACTGGGATAAGCTCCAGTCATCCATGAGCCCTAACAAGATTAAGCAAGCAAGATTATATATATATATATATATATATATATATATATATATATATATATATATATATATATATATAAACTGTGGACATGATACATGATGAGGCCAGTAAAACGCTATCTATTGGTCTGTGAACCTGTCAAGCAAACCCTCAGTGTTCCAAAGTAACTCATTGGCCCAGTTAGCAGTGAAGGGTGTGGCCCTGGGAGGAAACACATGTGCATCGTTTGAAAAACAGCAAACAGTTGTTGGCTTTGAAGGTAATTAAAGGTTGTATGGATGAATTTTCAGCTTTTGCAGAATAATGGTCAATACCCAAAATATGCTAAATCTAGAGTCCTTCAAGTCTCAGCTGTAAACACAAGCTTTACTAATCCTTATTTAGCTGGAGATTAGATTGTTTTTCTTTTGTTTGGAGAAAGTTCTCACTTTTGATCAGAGCCTCTGAATCTCAGTAGTTAAAACTACAGTTGCAACTGCACAAAAAATAAATAAATAAATAAATACATAAATACATAAATAAATACATACATAAATAAATAAATAAATTAAATACATTAAATACATAAAAAAATATTTAATTATGTATTACTAGTCCTGAAGTCCTGCTGTTGTGATTTTGGGCTATACAAATTGAAATTGAATAGAATAAAATGTATTTATCTTCATTCAAAAACTCCCAAAGCATAGCTTTAACTTTCTAACTCTACTAAACTGTGCAGTCAAGTGATTTCAAAACTTGGACTTGTTTTAAGTATGTTTTAACTTGTTTTAAGATGGTCAGTTTTTTCTAGTGATTAAAAACATTGCAAGACAAATCATTTAAATGCATATATAATATTGAGTTTTTCCCAGAGACAGAGTCAGAGTCATTTCTTTGTACAGCAGCGTGACATGACTGACACAGACATTCTCCTCACAGCGGGGAACAGTTCTGCAGGTGTCATAATGTGCGCACAGAGGTGAGCTAGTTCATTAAAATCAGACATCTCCAGACAGCCATCAACCAGTCAACACAAGCCTCAGTGAAAGAGTGCCTCGTAAAACAATGGCACCCACAGCAGTTTATGAGCTGTTCAGGCGGGGCTAAAAATAGTCCGACAGGTGCATGTTGATTTGAACACAATTTCAAGGTGAGACGTGTGCTATCACTTCCTTTTACTCACAATAACAGGTGAAGAGGGGGTTCTTTTAGAGGAGCTAGGATCCCCAACTAGATTATTATATCATTGATTCAAATGAGTATTCAAGTCAAAATATAGTTGTAATTTCAATCAATCGACTTTGAAGCTCTTCTTCTATCACTCCTGGACAAATAAGGGATTACACAGACATCAGCTGTTGGAGCTTCTAGTTTTTTTATACACCACTTGTGACGAAAAAACACAGTTCTTTACAATAATGCTGGGTTTCAGATGAAGTGATAGAAACTGCGCTGAATCGGAGCAGGAAGGCAATGCAGCTACACATCCCATGTATTTTTTCTTTAGACATTCGCTTAAAATAAACCAAAGTTAAGAATATTTGAGAGAGTGTCAGCTGGTACAAACCTACATACTGCATTTAAGAGACAGAGGAGCCTCACTTGAACTCAGAAAACAAACAAAAAAATTGTATTAATTCTCGTGAGTGTGCTACAGTCCCAGATACTGTACATAATGGTTTGTCAATGATATTTTTGTTAATATATGTTGTCATAAAACAGTGGCTGCATACAACTACAGCGGGCCGGAGCACAAAAATCACTGCATAAATTTAAAAATATAAAAGAAAATAGATAAAAAATGTCAAAGTGCATTACAAAAACTTTTCTTTTCTAATGAACTTTTCTTTAATAAAAAAAAGTAACAGTCTGAGGCTTATAAGTGCAATTTCAAGTTGTGCAGTAACACACATCACAATAGTTCACAAAACAGTAGCAGTAGTAGTAGTAGTAGTAGTTGTTGTAGTAGTAAATGTATTGACCTCGTAAGAAAATTGGTTTGCAGTGAGTAAGAAGGACATTCAACAAAACACAAGACAAAACACGACAGCAGCATAGAAAACATTTACACATAAAAATGAAAAAAAAAAAAAAAAAAAACAGGCTTGACCAGAAAACATAAACAAAACCATTCCATCTACAAAGTACACGTTAAAAAGCATGAGCTTGGACTATTTTACCAAAATATCTTTGAACAATAAAAAAAATATAAGAAATGTTCCAGGTCACATCAATGACAGATATCAAAGCCCAGGTAAACCTCAAGGAAAACAAGGCCACTCCCATGGCAACTTTCTGAAAAAAGTCAACACCTTAATAAAACAAATACTATTACGTGATCCATTCCTACTGGTGCTACAGTGAAATGTTGAAAAATCACCACTTCCTGGGGGTACAACTTTTTGCCACAACGCTTACTTTTCCCCAAGCATCAAGAGTTCTCCTTTGTAGCATTCAAACTCTCAAAAACTACCAGTTGTACAACATCTGTAACCTTAATGCTCTCATCGATGGCAACAGAAACGTCACAATTGATGTTACTTTTCGTTTCAATAGCGCTTTTCCCAGTTTCTAAAAATAGATTGTGACGTCGCGCCGCAAAGCATTGTGGGTGCAAACTGCGGACAAACGAATACGAGCGCGGCGTGGTTGCATGTGTGCAAAGGTGGTTAGAAAACGAAGTCACAAAACACTGCTGTTGGGGACGGAGCAACCTGGATTCGAGTCGGGCAGATTTACCAAGGTGGACAGGATAACTAGCAACACGTACATTTGTTCGCTTCACTTTGACGGTGGAAAGGCCCTAGATCCGAGACTGATGAAACAGAACTAGCAACGCTAACAGACTGTGAGCCCTCGAAGAAGCAGCGGTGCAAGCGAAGGGCCCCAACAGAACGTCCCAATCAGACAACCTGCCCACCCAAGCCTGGAAACGGCTTTTAACAGTGGAAAGTCTAAACGAAAGCACATTGTTACCATTGGAACATGAGACTATTGAGGTAACGTTAGTGTCTGAGGATAACGATGCCTGAATGTGACTTGGAGTCAAGACTGTAGACAAAGCTATGCAAACAATCTACTACAAGTATGTACTGAGAGCAAAAATTATAAAAAGATATAAAAAATGATGTCGCAGTACTAAACAAACGTGTGTCGGTTTGTTGGTCTGAATTTTGCTCCCAGCAGCACTTGCGCGTGACCTCAATTGTAAAGTGTGCTACTGACTGTCTAAATCTGATGCCAACTTTTTTTATGGAAATCTTTGATTTTTTTGGTGTTAATTGGCTTGAGGGAACCAGCTTCTATGCCTGTCTGTGGTCTGCCTCTCCAAACTATTTCAAAAACCTTTAGCATAAATACATTTCAACACATCTCTTCCTTTCGACTACGCCATCGTCATTTCTAAGGTATAAAAACCCTCACACCAATGCCCAACACATTCCATTCATGTTGCGTCCTCAAAATGTGTCTCCTCTTTAGACCTGCGCAGTTCAATAAGACGTGCCTTTTCAATACCTCCGTCCCCATGTGCTTCCCGCTGATAAAACAGCACTCGCACTGAATTACGATGGGACAAATATAGGTCTTTTTATGAAGTAGCCATCATTATTTGAAACGGGTCTACTGACAGTTTGGCAAGCTCTTTCTCACTCTCTCTCTTTCTCCTTTCCCCCTTGAGCTGCCCCAACCGGCGGCTATGAAAAATGGACGCCGCCAAATTGAGATTCATCAAGGCCCGCCCGCCCCGCTCACCGAAATCTATATTCAATTTTGTAGCATCTGTCATGGCGCTGGCAGGCCCGGGACACGCTGGGATTGAGAATCACTTATGTCTTCTGAAAATTGTTGGACGGTTGAAAAGCAGTTTCTCTTTCTCCTTCGTTCTCCTTTGGTCGTATTTCTGTTTTAACCGTCCGAAGTGAAGGAAAAAGAAAAGTATGTACACTTCTTTGGTCCGATTTAAAGGTCAAAAAGTGATGTGTTATTTGAGCGTTTTGTGAAGCTATGGATTGTTTTGGGGGTTTTTTTGGAGTTTTCATCAGAAGGTGGCAAGTTAGATAATAGGTACGTTCAAGGGATGGGACAAGTATGGAATCAGTTGCTAGTAGTGTTTCAATTGAATTTTGATGTTTGGTTAGATTCTCTTGTGTGCCTCCATAGTTCTGTTTTGTCATTTTTCTGATTTTGTATTATATTCATGGTTTTACAGCAGTTAAGGCCTGAATCCACGCTTAGGCCAGAGGAAAGCCTTTACAATCATAAAGATGTTCAAAGATGTTCAAAAACCAATCAGGTTCTATCGTTGAAAAATTTTATCAAAGCACAACTTTTTATCATTTTCAAAAGTTACAAATTGTAGCATTCTTTTTTTTTTTTTAATGTGTTAATGATTTAGCGCCAAAGCCTTTGATCAGCTTTATGACCAGATTACAAAGCTCTAGCAGGTCGACACAAGCAGCCTCTTCTGGTGACTATAAAGCAGGGGTACCCAAACTTTTTTTCCTTGGTGGGCCAAAATTTGCAGATTTTTCTTCGCGGGCCAAAATATATTGCATTGAAGAGTGCCAAGGGCCAAACATAATTTTGTTCGGCATTTAAAAAAACATTTTCAGAAGAGATGAAAATTTAAATATCTTTTATTAACACGTTTTAAGAGATTGCACATGAATTTTGTCATTTGACATTTGTCTTTTCAACACAAAATTGAATCAAACAGTTAGTCCTAACAAACCTGAACAACCCTTCGCGGGCCTATATGAACCATCTGGCGGGCCGAATTTGGCCCCCGGGCCCCACTTTGGGCACCCCTGCTATAAAGTGTCTTTTCGGAAAACAACTTTTGCCCAAACAGCCTTGTGCTGGTCTATGGAATATGCTCCCTTTTCATTTAAAATCTGTAACAACACCTTTTTAAAAAAAACAGACTAGAAGTGGACTCATGTTTAATGTGTGTTTTCTCTGTGTTTTAACGTATTTCTTTTTGCTGTATTTTTCTTGTGTCTTAAAAGCCCTATAGTGTGGTGAATTAGCTTCGGCAATAAGCACTATCATGCATCGGACTGCTGTGCTACAGGTAGTCAATGTTTTTGTAACTGTCCCTATTCAAATAAACCAATAAATAAAAAAGTTATATAAGAAATTACAGAAAGTGATGAGAATCCCTCCACATCCGTCAAAAAGCACCAAAATGCAAAGACTGACACAGTTTTTGGGACATTTAAACAATCATTTTGCAAGATAAATATGCTAAGAAATATTTGTCAAAACTAAAATATTTGGACATTTATGAGGGTTTTGGCCCATATTTAGAATACTTTTGATCTAAAGGGATTTTTTTAACAACGCAGGAGATACGAGCCAGAGCTGTTGTCGGCTAACTACAAGAGTTAATCACTGTGGAAGCAAAAGTTCTGCCGATAAATCAACATTTGTGAATGAACATTGTCTTTACAGCTCAAATGCACGTTACAATCCTGTAAGTGAAATAAAACGCCAGGAACCAGACGTCCGTCAGACCAGTTACTCGACGTACCGGTATCGGGATGTATCATGTCAAACTGTATCGATACAAGGAGGCCTATCGGGACATGTATAGAGATACTTGAACTCATAATACATTTTACACTGATAAACCAGGACTGCTGTTTTGAAACTATTGAGCTATTAGATATAAACTCCGCACACCTGACTGGGCGACAGGTGCGTAGGAGAAAACCACTTCCTAAAGAATGTGGCAGGAGTTTTTGTTACGAAACTATTGAGCTGAAAAAAGACTTATTCTTAGGAGACTTGTATGTAACAATAAGAGCAATGTGAAAATACAATAATTCTGCATTTTGTCATTCTGCAAAATGAAAATTATATTCTTAAAATTGATTTTTATAGAGAGCTGTGCTCAAAAGTAGGCAAAATACATCAAAATAAACCTTGATACGTATTGTATTGATGGCATTGTATTGGGACAAACATGTATCGGAAAACATTTTGACTATTGTAATGGGGTAAGAAAGCTGTAGATTCAGAATGTCAAAAACGTACGATAAGCAAGTTTTCACTGCGTTTTTACGTCAATGTTACAAAAAGCCAAAACGTAAAATAGTTACATTTTTAGTTGAAGCTACGTGCAACATTTTTTTGGGGTTTAACAGGTAAATCTTAACTTACCCAAGCCCCAAACTTTTCGTAACATATTGACAAGAAACGACACGAAAACATGCTTATTGTACGTTTTGACTTTTTGCTGTAAATCTATGTTTTCTTCAGAGACTGTTGTTTGAACCATACGTGCTTTACTATATGAATTAGATATACTATGTGTCTCCTTTAACATGAAAACACAGGGTAAAACTTTTCAGCTCCAAGACCAATGGTTTGTGGAATCAAATCCAATTGAAATGTGCATTTTCCAAAGGAGTTTTGGTGAGCTAGTAGCTTGAAAACAGTCACTAAATGCATACATTAAAAGTGCACAGAAGACAAAGATACATCACAACTTTTTCTCACTTCCTACATTAACAGTGACAAAACCGTAGACATGCATATTTGATGTTATGAAAGAAGATACACCAATAATATAAGCAATTAGCAAGCCACAATTACTGCACAGAATGGCCTTTAAACCATATGTGAACTACAAGCTAAGATAGTCGATTTTGCATAATAAGTCTGCTTTAATTATGCAAAAAAATGAAGCGTGTAGGATGCACAGCGGGGGATTTAACCTTCAGATATGCTATGGTTACTCTGGGTACAAAGGACACGTGGACACTGGAGTCTGCTCTGCCTTTTCAGCCATATTCTTTACTGTGTTTTTTTTTTATTATGTACGTGTGGATAATAGTTAATCATTAGGAGCAGGCAGCTGACTAATTATCTCTGGAGTAAATGAACGGAAAGGTCAAGGTTTTATCTGCAGGCTGCACTCGGTCTCTGCACCAAAACGGTCTGCATGGGTTTGCTGTTTAAACATAAGCCGTACTCCCAAGGTTGTGCAGGCTAAGACATAGGCTGTGTGCGAGTGCTGATTAGATTTTAGATGTAGATTAGAGAGAGTGACGACGTGGAAGATCAAAATTCTGCTTACAAGTGTTTTGCATAGTAAATTAAAGCTGGGGTACCTGATTTTCATGCTACAAAACAGGAAGTAAGTCCGGTCATACCAGCTTGTCAGTGCCTGAACTCGTCAGATCTCAGAAGCAAAGCAGGTTTGGGCCTGGGCAGTACTTGAATGGGAGCAGGAATTGTCGGTGTGTCCTTCAGCAAGATACTTTACCCCAGCCTGTTCTCATGGATAAGCAGGTCAATACCACGCTATTGTAAACAGCGTGTCATATGAAAACAACTTCTATTTGTGCGTGTGTATTTCACACGTTTCTGTCCCAGTTCATTTCAATGGTGAATGTCAAGACATGTTGTTATTCATGAAGAGTAACACAATCCGATTGCTAAACTTAACCAACTCCAAGCCTAAGACCTAAATGTACCCATTTTTGCAACTTCAGACCTAAACTTAGCCGTTAATCATTTGAAAAACCTCGTGTTTGTCTTCAACCACATCGCGTGTTCATAGTACGCCAGAAAAAAACAAGCGTGTAATTGTACGCCAAAACAGGCAGGCACGCAATTTGTCATGGCGTGCTATTTTACGCAATCCACGAGAACACGTTGTTTACCCACATTGCCTACTATGGCTCTGATATGTGTGTGTCTGGTTGGTGTTGGTCAGTAGGGATGTCAAATTTTCAAATTTTAGAATGCTGATTACTGCTAAAGGAGAGAAAAAAAATCTATAGATATATATATTTTTTTCAAAATCCAAATAGAGATTTAACATGGATGTCTGAGTTTGTTGAACCGGAAAGTGGGCGGTCACTGAAGCTGCCACTACTTGTGCGGAATGAATGAATAATGCATAATTTGAATATGTCTTAAAAAGCGCTGTATAAATCCATTTATGTCAATCTACTTTCTCACTCTCTCAAATTAAAGTAAACTGAAACTGGGGTGGGCCAATCAGAGCACTCTTTTTGCTTACGATGAGAATTAGCATGCAGCAACTGGGATGATCTCTGAGTAGTATTGATAGTGGCTCCCCAATAAACTGCACATAACAATCTGAACTAAATATGTTTTTTTGGCATTTTTAGCTGGCATTATGCACAAGAATATAGCAAATTGCATACAGTTTACAAAAGGGCAGTCTGACTCTTGTGGCCCACTTTTATTGACTTATTGTAATCACATGGGCAACTATATAACATAAAACAATCTAAAATAATGATTGTGGACACATATATTTTACAATATTAGACTTTATAGAGCTTAAAACATTTCTGTGTAGAATATAACAGTCAGCCATATAGATTAAAAGTAGCCCTCGACCAACTTTGACTTCGATCATTTCCGCCCAAACTCTTCAGTGCCATGGCCCTTATGTAGGCGCATTATTGAGGCACCTCAAAATTGTTTCAAACCTAAATAAAAATACATTTGGATGTTTTTTCCTTTCAGATTTAGATGCAAAAAGAACAAAATTATAATAAGTTTGGACCAAGGCTTAAGAACTTGGTGGAAAAGACTGAATCTAATTCCATCCCTGAACTATACAACGCAAATCAAATCCCAATACTGCAATACTGGTCAGAAACATTCCAACTAAACATCTTTTTTCCAAATAGTACCACCCTTTTCCCCACATTAGGACACGCCTCTGCAAATCAAACATCTTAGAATTTCCTAATTTATTGTTTGCTGTTTTTCTTCGCGACTGTTATAGGCCTTTCTGCAAAGTCATTTCTATTCCATACATCCCACTTCCGTACATAATACCTTACATAAACATGCAAATAGAGAATGTAGGCTCTTTCTTGTTTGTCTCGTCTAACGCGGTCCATGCGCAGTGGGAGTGCGATGGGAGACCACCTGTTTGTCAGCTGGTGTGGGCGTAGACTCCGAGATCCTGAATTCTAATGACACTCGGAGAATCAGCCGCCGGCCTACGGAGGATTACCTTAAACCTACACATGTCTTTGAATGTGAAAAACAGCATTATGTCGCTTACTAATCTCCGTATAGGCTTTGCGAGCGTTCGGTTAATTCAGATGGACAGAGGATTAATGGGTAGATTGAATGGAACGCCTTCTTGTCTTTTTTAAGCCAGACTTTTGCCCCCATGCTCGAGATTATGTTTTTTATTATTTTATTTTATTATTATTTCTATACTTTGTCACCCAAGGACGCAGGGTTTTCGGCAGACAGGTGCTTTGATGGGGGACAAGGAGAGAGCAAGGTGTGTTTGGAGATTGGAGCTGACGGAGGCTTTTTTTCTAAAAGAAGATAAGAAATGTGTTGTCCTTTTTTGTCTGAATTATTTTTTGTTTTGCTAGCATTGCATTATTAATAGCCACCAAGACTGGGACTGTTTTGTCACTATACAATATGATCACAATACACAATATGTATGATGCAATTAGTACTTATAATAATGCAATGGATAAATAGAATGAAGCGTTATTCAGAACATTTTACATTTCACTTCACGTTCAGTATTGTTAGGCTACTGTTCTGAGGCTGATTGATGGAAGCAAGGCTGCCATTTTGCGTCATTGGTCATAAGCACACCAGATCCTTAGCAATAGTGTGGTAGTTAAGTAGTTAAGGCCGCATCAAAAACCAAGACCCTTCCAAGGCCACAGTGTCTTAACAACAAGACACAGAAGGTCAAGACCAAGAGAAGACAGAAAGTTTTAAAAGTTGAGACTGAGCCGAGACCAAGATCAATACCTTTTTTTTGTAATTTTCTATCAGTGTCCACATGAACTTATTGTGTAGTTATTATTGCAAGCTGTGGCTGGAACATGTCACTGCGCTGGAGCCATGAACTCCATGGTGCAAGTTTAGAAGAACATGGTGCTACTGAAATGTGGTCTTAATGTCCAACACAGTCTCACTAGATGGCGTACTTTTACAACGACACAAAAACAGCGTATTTTGAGCAAGAGTTCACAGCTATTTTTAGTACTTATGTTACGCCGTGCATTTAGCACGATATGAAAAAGAGTAAAAATGACACGAGATTTCATAGCGTCAAAATAGGACGAGTTTTGGTTGCAGCCACGTGGGGACATTTTCTTCAAGTGAAACGGGTACGTTTAGGCATGAAGTTATCAAAGTTGGTAAGATTAGGTCTGGGGCTTGGGCAGGTTAAGATTAGAATCAGGATTTCATTAATATTCATAAATAAGAACACGTCTTAACAACCACCATTAAAATGAATGGGGGCTGTGACGCGTACTATAATTACGCAGGACAGCCTTGAACTCGTTCTAATCATACCTAATTTACATATTGTGTAATGTCGTGGTAAATGTACGCTTTCTTGTGAGATCGGGCTCTAATGTCAGACCCTGAGTCCAAGATGAGACCAAGACAAGACTGAATTCTACCTTGAAATCAAGACAAGAACAAGTCCAAGCAACCTCGAGTCTGAGACAAGACCAAGACCTTAAACAGCAGTTTCAAAACCGGTCTATAGAACTACTACACTACTAGGCAGTGTGGTTGAAGTATCTTGTCTAACGACACAATGACGTGTTTGTCCTCGAGTCGTTCAGCTGTAGTTCAAGCAGTCTCCAATCCAAATACTGCCCAGGCCCAACCTGCTTCTCTTCTGAGATCTGACGAGGCCACTAATGCAACTCGCACAAGGACAGAGGGGGTGGAGTCTAATCTAGCTCTAATAAAATATGACCTAAACGCATAAGAAGGACTAAATTTGTGAACTCACAATGATGGCAAGAATCCATCGGATTGGACACAATAGAGTGGCTGAGAAGTAGATGACAATCATAAGTGTAAGAAATTGTCATTATCGTAAGTGCATTTCTCAAATATAAGCTCTATAATGAATTGAATCTATTACTCTGTTGATTTCATTTTATCTTTATTTAGAGCACAATAGCACCTTCATAACTGAAGGTGCTAATCGTGGTAATTAAAGGCAGCAATTAAACAAACACATCCAGAACAGGCTAAATAAAATGTGCAATCTGTGTGAGTTTTCATTAACAACAACCATTGTGATGTGGTTTTGTCATATTCTAGCGCTAGGATAGCATTTTGCTGATAAGTTACTGTAGCAGCGGCACACTGCTTAATAATATCATACATTCTACTGAATGAAATACAATGAGTCCACTAAGAGCATCTAAAATCTGACTGCGGTGAACCTAAAAAGATGCAGTAGTATTGTTAAACAAACAAAAGGTTCATGTGTTCAAGTTTGAAATGAGCTTATACAGAGTTAACGACTTTGAGATAAAATTAAAACATAGTTTTTTGCTCAACATAATAAATATTTGTTCACTTTGAATCATTACTGATTGTACCTCGTTCAAAATACAACAAGTAGTTGTTCAATCGCATGCAGGTTGTGCAGTAATCAATATTTCTGTGACTTTGAATCTGTGCACATTTAAATGTAGTAAAATATTGTTGTTCTAGCTGTAAAAAAGCGACAAAGGTACAATTGTGTCTTTCCGAAATCCATTACTCCCAACTACTGACAACAGAGGGCGTCAGATTTCAACACAAAAACACACGCTGCCCTCACACACAAATGACTTTACATAACAGACCTTTAAACGCTGTTGAAAAAAAACAACAACAAAAAAACAAACAAAACAAAATGGAACATAAAACAAAACGCTCGCCCTAAATATCACAACACTGCACACGGAGAACTTTCATTCGTCTCTTTGGCTAAACAATGTGCCGGTCGTGACAAGTCTATAGCAGTGATGATGGAAACGGCCATAATAACAGGCAGCCAAAAGTGCTGGCTGTGTTCTGTACGCCACATAAAGGTAATGAAGCGTTCCTATTGATTGTCACTACTGTGGTCACCCCTCCCCTCCCTCTGTCTGCCGGTGATGGAGGCGCGTGTGAGGGTGGGTTTAAACAGCTTGGTGAAAAAAAAAAAAAAAAAATACTTGTGCTGCCTGTGATTAAGAAGAGGGGAAAGTTGTTTATTTTTGTTCTTTTTATCTAAAATAAGGCAACCCATTACAATCTCTGATAGCTGTTTTTAAATAAGCAAATATAACTACGCGGGCTGTGATCAGTCTTTGTCTCGGCCTGGCTAACTATTTGCAGCAATTTTTATTTTATTTTTTCAAGCCTACTTTTCTTGGCAGTGTTTTAGTGTGTTAAGCTCTGTTAAGGTAATGTTTTCTTGTCTGTCTTATGGGACAATATAACAAAAGTTAAGATAAAGCCAGCAAAGAAGAAAAGCAGATGGGGCAAAATAAGGTGAATAGGCCAGTCAGCGGACAGAGATGAGGTATTGTGTTAGCCAGAACCAACTCACGTTGAGATAGCAGACTGTTCTATAGGTTAAGGTATACTTTATTATAAGGAAAGTTGTCCTCTGCATTTGACAAATATTACCTTGATTTTGTTCATATGCTTACCGTTCAGTAATTGCAACAATCACTGGCAAACACTTTTGACTGTCTTCCTTCTACCTTTTAGACTACACTGAGCTTGAAAAAAAAAAATAAAAAAAATGCGTGAAGTAAATATAAAAGTTAATAAATCGAGTGATACATCAGGCTAAGATCAGGCTAGGCTTAAATCTTAACCTACCCCGAGCCCCAGTCCTAAACTTACCCATTTTACCCGTTAAACCCCAAGAAAAAAAGTGTGGTTATTACAGTGGTCCCTCGTTTATCGCGGGGGTTAGGTTCCAAAAATAACCCGTGAAAGGCGAAACCCGCGAAGTAGTGATCTTCATTTTTTTACCAGTAATTTCAGTTGATAACCTGCCTGGTTGTGATGTTTAGTGTCTTTTGTACAGGTAATAATGCGCTGAACACATGATTCACCGCCAGATACAACAGCGTGAGTCGTTTTTGTGACCGCTTAAAGAGGGACGGTGCTGTGCTCTTTTACCTGCTCTGCACATCCGGACTCTACCGAAGTCACAGCACGCTCCTCAAACACATCTCTGAACTACACAAATGACGAGCTCAAAGAGTCAAATCCTCACCTGGAGAAACGTCTGAGCGTCAGGTCAGCTTCCCCTGCATGATCCAAACTGTCTCAAGTTTTCTAAAAGAGCTTCTGTGCTGTTGCCTGTGAATGCTGCGATGTGATACTTTCACAAACAGTACGTTTGAGAGAAAAGCACGCTTACAGCGCACATCTATAGGATCGCGCACTGTAAAAAAAAAAAAAGCTACTAAATTGCACTAAAAAATAAATCCGCAAAAAGACGAAGCTGCGGAGGGTGAACCGCGATAGAGCGAGGGACCACTGTATATGTTCTGGCTTTTCGTAACATATTGACTTAAAAAAAAAAAAAAAAAAAAGCTTGACATGGAAATTTTCATTTTTCATCTTTTTCCCTGTTGATTTCCTATTTGTTAGTATTTTATAGTTATGGTCTTGTATTACTTTGCTACTTGCGTTTTTTTTATGTATTTCACTTTGCTGGCTGTTAATGAAAGGCTATGAATAATGGATTGTATTAGAACAAGATCAGGAACAGGAAAAAAAAAAACACACATAATTAGACAATGTATTAGCTTTGTATTGCCATTGGAACAATCAACCCAGCATTCACATGTATAAAGAAACAAGCTGTTCTGGTGCCATTGTACATCCTCAGAGCTGGTGTGACAGGCCTCAGTGGTGGCGGCCATTTTGAATATGAACAATAACGGATGAGGACAAAGAGCGATATGCATGTGGTGCTGTATCACAAAGCCATTAGCCGCTGTACACACATTTATAACTGCTAATAGAGCCAGCGCAGGGATGTCAAGGAATTTACCAAGTAGAGTTAAGGAACAAAGGAAGGAGCAAAAGTAATGTATGTCCTGCAAAATTGTTGCATTATTAACATATACGTATCGGCAGTTACAGTACATTTAGGTTTTGTCTGTTTGAGCCACAGAAATCAATTTGTTTGTAACTAAAAACTTCAATAACAGTAACTCTTATGGTTTTATTTGGCCTAATAATAAGAAGGTCTTGGGTTCAACTCCCAGCCGGCTCAGGGCCTTACTATGTGGAGTTTGCATGTTCTTTCTGTGTCTGAGTAGGTTTCCTTTTGATGGTTAGGTTTCCTCTACCACTAAAGACATGTACAATAGGCTCTGGAATTCAACGTATGTTGTCATGTTGGATTATTAACATTAATGGCATTGTGATGAACCAGCCTGTTCTCATGGATAAGCGTGTCAATACCACGCTATTGTAAACAGCGTCATATGAACGCTACTTCTATTTTATGCGTGTGTATTTTATGCGTGTGTATTTGACTTGTTTCTGTCCTAGTTCATTTCAATGGTGAATGTTAACAGCTGTTATTATTCATGAAAACTAACACAATCCTAATCCTAACCTTAACCAACTCCAAGCCAAAGAGCTAAACTTACCCATTGTTGTAACTTCAGACTTAAATTTCGCCGTTAATCCCTTGAATTGACCGCCAAAACAGACAGAGGGCGTCGTCGTGACACGCAATTTGTCATGGCGTGCTATTTTACGCAATCCATGAGAACACATTGGATGAACAGCAAACACAAGTTCTGGTCTTAGTTTTGAGTCTGAGCCATATATTTTCTAAACAATACATCTTTTTGTCAAGTATTTATTTGTTACTGGCTACAAAAGAGGGATAATTTGTTTATCAACACCAGGGATGTCTGCGCAACAGGTTAGTAGAAACCCTGGCTGATTGGCACAAGTTGTAACAACAACACTAGCGGTGTTGTCTGCAAACTACAGAGTTTATTACTGTGTGAAAACAAAAGTTATGCTGCTAAAAATGAAATTCAACCTATAAACCTTACACATTACATTCAAGTGAGTGAAAAATCACAGAGAAAAAACAGCTGTTCCCAAGCTTCAGAAGACAGACGTTGAGGAAACAGCTAGCTCTAGTCTTGTTTTGTTGTTTTTATCAAAGAAGTTTCCCCAGCCATCTAGATGGACAGCATATCTTTCTGCAGGTGACATGCACAGTAGAGCGGAAAGTGACGTCAACCGATAATCCTTCTATAGGCAAACTCAATATTCACAACGTGCATATACAAGCACATAAAACAAACAAATCTGCATTTTTATTTTTTTCTCAGTGTAATAACAGAGGGCATGTTGCTACCCTCTGCAGCAACATGTCCTGGTCTCCCCTTAATACGTGTTCTTTTTATTGAAGCAACACGTCAATCTGTGATCTCGACAGCTTCTGATATTGGCTACTTCAAGACATACATAAAGATTGAATTTAAAACCCATTTAAAAAGCTTAGAAAAGCATCGCTGATTTGACTTGTGCTTCTCGTCACTTCAGAGCCACATCGATCTCTTTCCGTTTTTTACGCTAATAATTTTTACTCATTGCAGATTCAAAGCAGAGTTAAGTATTGATTGGTTTTTGCCCGCTGCTGCTTCTCCTCCTCTGGCCTTGACAAAGCTCCGGTCATCTCTGTCCGACCTGTGGAGTATCTGGGGCGGGCTGAAGGAGATGTTTCGATATGTCAGAACAAGCTGAGAAAGGTCAGGCCAGCTCGAGTGGGTAAAACGGACTTCAAAACGGGGACTTAGCGGGGGATTCTGTGTGATACGATACAGCTGCAGATGGATGAGTGAGAGGCTCCGGGTTCACAATGTCTACACTACGGACTAAAAGCAAAGACAGATGATGACTTTGTACAGTATTTGAGTTTCTTGATAAGTTCTCGTACCTATTTAGACTATGAGCCTCACTGGATAAGCTGTCCCACAAAACCGGTTCTTGACCTTTGCATTGGTCTCTTGGTTTGGGAGCATTTCTGTCAAAAATAGGAACTCTCTCAATCAGCTTGTTAAATGGGCAAGCAAAGTTATTGGCCATCCTCAGAACACTCTCTCTGCACGCTTATCAGTCACAGCGCTTGCCCCAAAGTTTTCTTAAAGATAAGCAGCAACCTCTACAATCAGTTTCAGCTACTTCCTTCTGGACAAAGATTTTTAGTTCCAAAATACAGAACTACGATTGCTCTGATGAATACATTGTAATGCGTTGGATTCGTTATGTTACTGTGCGCAGGAACACTTATTCTAATGGATATTTATTGGTATGTGTTTGTTTATTTGGCAGACTCACAAAAATGCAAACCAAATTTACCTACGGGCACAAATAAAGTAACCTAACCTAATCAAAACAGGTCTGAATGAAGATGAATGAACTCTGACTCCCTTTCTCTTCCCCCTCTGCTGCGGCAGACAGACGCACACAGAGAAGAAGGAACGCGTCTGTCCTACTTTTTACCAGGTTAGAGATGAAATGGAGTCACATATCTCCTTGTGGATCCATTTTAAACTATTTTTATTTTATTGATTTATTTATCTTTATTTAACCAGGAAGTCCCATTGAGATTCAGAATCTTTTTTGCAAGGGAGACCTGGCCAAGGTAGCAGCCAACACCAACAATAAAAAAAAATAAATAACAATTTAGACAATATTACATTATAAAAACAACTCTCTCAAGAAAAAAAAAACATACACACTTCTCAATCTCAACACTCTTTACAATTCTTTTGAACTTCTCCAGAGACACCATGGCTTTTAATTTGAGGTCTTTTTGTAACTCATTCCAAGACCACGGTGCAAAGTGCGAGAAAGCACCGGGGCACGTTGTAAAACAGTTGCGAAGATGAACCTAACTGCTTGAGCTGACAGTGAGGAGATCACTCAGGTAACCAGGAAGTTTCCGCAGAATTCCTTTGTAAATGAAAATATACCAATGTTGTTTTCTGCGAATTGACAAGGATGACAAACCAACCAAATCATACAGAGTGCAGTGATGAGTGAGAGATTTTGCATTAGTGATAAAACATAATGCAGCGTGATACACAGAGTCCAGTCTGTGTAAAGAGGACGACGGAGCATGTATAATGTATCAATGTATGTTTAAGTGTGTAAAACATCGAGCTGTTCCCGCAATGTCTGCAACCCGCATTTGACTGTGTTTTTTCAGGCAAATTTATTACAATGTTTAGGTCTTATTATCCCTGTCAATATTTGTTATATCAAAACAAAATGAAAAAACTGAGACAGAGTTTGGACCAGGGCTATTCAACTTAATATTTCCGAGTGCCAGATTTTTCGGAGAGCCATGGCATCACGACCAAATAATCGCATAACATGAGAAAAATGGGCAGTAATTTAGGTTTGTACAAAATAACCATTGCACAACATCTGTTTCAGTAATGTTAGTACCTACTGTTACAGCCTCTGTTACATTGGTATTGTTCTCATTTTGTATTGCTTCCAAACGAACACTCAGACAACAATTTACAAGAACTAGACCAGGATTAGCAAGTCTGAACTAAGTCTAACCAGCAAAAGGCCAAATCCAGGTCATATCCAAAATAAACAAAGAATAAATCCTGCAAACAAAAAAAAAATATGTGCAACATTCGGAAGAAGGGTTGAGGGCGAGATCAGATCTTTGGGGGGCCGATTTTGCACCCTGGCCTTAAGTTGAATAGGCCTAGACTGTTTTCTGTTCGATTATGTGCTCTACAAATCTATATGTGGAGGAAACTTTTTACTACAGCTGCTCAAAGATACAGAACTGAACCCTTTAAGAACATTCCCAAGACTGCAAGATTGTTCTTTACGTGTGCGCACAGTATCGTGACAATTTGATCTCATCCTATTCCTTTTAAATGTCTTGATTGTACTGCTTACTAACCACAATTCTTTTTTTGCTTTGATTTTGCTTTACACAACTGCTGAACTGCTTTGAACAGAACCAAAACCGTTAACAATTGATTGATAATGCAGCCCTATTAGAAACCTTAATCATTACATACGCAAATTCTCCACAAACACAACACACTACCGTATATTAGACCGTTATAAACTCATTCTCCCTCCTGTGTCTTTGTCAGTGCTGGTGTGGAGAGCTTCAGTGACTCACCATCAGCCTCTCGCCTACGGGAGCTGGACAGGTCCTCTGGGTGCTATAACGCAGAGCAGGCTGTGAAAAGGATCGATATCTCTGTGGTTACTCTCACAAAGCAACGGAATAATGAGCTACACTTCCAATATCTACACTTATTTTATCACGCGGGGTCAGAATTCAAAGGGTTCTCGTGATTGAAATGGGATGAGCTTAAGTAACACGCTCTGAACTGTTGCAAAAGCATATCTCACTAAATTTGCTTGACACGTTCAGTCATCAACATTGTGTGATATATATTTTTTATACAATGTCTGGATTTTCCTGGCAAACAAAATCTAGCTGTCGAAGGATGACAAGTGATCAAGCTTTCGAAAAAGTTAAATCAATTAGTTGTAACATTATATCACCACAAAACAGGTTTCTAACAATATATAACAATATTAATGACATTTACATAAGACAATATGCTAAAAACTTGTGTTTCAGTCACAAATAGATACATTTTTATCAATAAAATCTGAAAAAAAAATTGTAATGTATCTCTCTAATGACTTGAAAGTGCATTCCAAAGTCGCTCTAAAGAAGTGAACTTGGCCACTCTAAGATTAAGAGAAGTAGGTTGGAAAAAATAGTGTGTCTTGAATAGACAGATGCATAGATGACTTGCAACATACGGGCATTTTTGCTGCTCCACAAAAGTACCCGCCCACTTTCGGTGAAAACATTCCATTCAAGTCAATGGTGGTAGATACAAATGTTCAGCTTTTCTCTCCTTTTTGGCCAAATAAATTGAAAACTAGCCACTGGAGCCATAGAAAAACAGCCGTACGTTTGTAAGGATGTGTGAGACTAAAGCCAACTAAAGCTGATTAGAGCTAGCTTCTCTGCTTCGGCTAAACGGCTCCACACACTGGCCGTCTTTAGAAGTAACGTTAACTCATTAATTCTGATTAGTTTAGTAATTTTATAACAAATAAATGATGTAAATATTTGACCAGGCTCTGTGTGTTTGATATTGGATTATAATAATGCCCATTATTATAAGTAACTTGCTAACTGTAGCTTGAGCCCAGGGGTATGTTCACTAGTTTTTTCCTGATGTGTTGACCACAAATGTCCACATTGTAGTAAAGACAAGACATCAGACATTTTAATTTAACTTAAGAAATCCAACACAATAAATTAGGGACATGAATAAAACAAACAAGCACAATCTTAGCTACAGTTAAAAGTATGTTTCTTGATATCAAGCTAGCATAGCACAAAAAAGACGAATCATTTTGTGGATTAATATATATTATTTATTTATATTTTGATTGTCAGCTCATTTCTCATAAAACGTGAACATCCACGGGTGTTTTAATACGAAAATACACACGTCTGATACAAGCACTTATGATTAGCATTGGGTCTACTGGGTCAGTTTAAAACATTTACCGTTCTGTCTGTGAAGTGTCTAAAGTCAAACCGCTGATCCTTTGCCTTCCGTTTGTCTTTTACTACATGATACAAAACACTAAATGTAGTTTTTATACGTGTATCTGAAGTTTACAATCGATAAACTCCAATTCATTTCAATGTACGCGAGGCTTTGTTTTCACCGGCGGCACCCTTTTTTGGCGGCACGGGAAGTGACGTATGTTGCAAGTCATCTATTAAATAGAGAAAAGAGAAATCCCAATCTGAAAATTTCATCAAAAAAGCAGATTGCCACAGAGATGAGCTCATAATTCAATTTCTATCACATTATATCCAGCCCTAGAATGACCACAGTCCATTCCAGTCATTCGATATAACACATTTTAGATCTAATTAAAGTCTACGTGACACATACGGACCTGCAAGTGTCTCCATTACCACGACAACAAAGCAAATTAGCGTTACTGTAACCCAATCAGAGTGCACAAACATATGCCGCTATTGTCATCATGCTTCACACCTGTCCTATTTACAACAGCACCAACAAGACACTGGCACACACAACAACAACACAAAAAAAAACTATTTAATCTCCCTCCTGAGCCGAAGCCGAATTATGCTCAGGCAAATGGTGTCGCCAGGTTAATGTTTATTTAATCAGCTATTAATTCCGAGCGTGCAACAAGCCAAACATAATAAAAGAGTGAAATCATATCGCACTTAGCGGAGATGAGCCGGAGGAGCGGGGAAGTGGGCTGGGAACGGTGGTGGGAGTTGATTTGAGGCACAAGTCTGGGATACGGAGAGTAATAATGGATTCTTCTACAAGAGAAATTACACAAAAGCTCAGTAAGAATATGTCTTTTGGTCTGATATGATTGTGTATTGTCTATGTGTTTGAAATCTAAAGAAGGTTTACTCTTTGCACGTTTGGTTTGACCTCATGACCTCAGGTAAAATGTTAGGACTCATTCGAATGTCTTGTCACTTGCAAATCATCAATGTCTCAAAAAGCGAGATGCTAATTTTTGCTCGGTGGGCTAAAAATAGCTGATTGCTTCCTCGGCGTGCCATTTGCCAAACCTAATTTTGTTTTGCATTTTTAAAAGCTTGGAAAGAAATCTTAAAAGTTGAATAAGAAATGATGATTACAATGTCAATTACTAACATGTTTTAATATCATGTTTTAGGTATTTAATGTAAATATATGTTTACAGTAGATTATTTTTACGGATCCCAGGAAAAAAAGCATCAGCGCTAATGGGGATCCAAAAATGAAAGATTACACCTGATTTTGTGTCATTTCAAGTCCCAACTAATGGAACAATCAATATACAATATGATCGTTAATCGCGAGAATAAAAGGCTGCAATTAAATAATTGTGAAGTGTTTTCATAATTGTGATAATTGCACACGGTGATAATTGTGATTATGAGTCTGTTTAGAGTTAATTACAGACACTGAGACAAAAGTAAATGATTTTTACTCAACATTGTGTTCACATTTGTTCACTTTGAATCATTGTTGATTCCACGTAGACCAAAATACAATAAGTAGTAGTACAAACATGCATATTGTGCAGTAATACATGTTTTAGACACTTTTAAACTGTACACCTGTATGTTTAGTAAATTATCGTGATAATATCGTTAATTGCGATTATTTTGGTCACAATAATCATGAGTGCAAATTCTAATATCGTCCCATCCCTGGTCCCAACACACCTAAGCACCTTTTTGCAGGTTAAATTGGACCCTTTGGCAAATCAAGTTTGGCCCTCAGGCCCCAATTTGAGCACCACTGGTTGAAAGTTTGGAATGTCTGTTTATGTCTTATAATAATATATTGAATTTGATTGAAGACAATTGAAGAGTTCATAAGCAAAACCAGTTAAGTGCCGTTTTAAAAAGTCATTATGACTTGCAGTTTATTCCTTGCATAGCAATGTTTTCAAATGCAGATTGTAACTAGAAATGGGTCCCGAGACCCGGTTATGCAGAAAAATCCGCCACTCATAGACACAAACAGTAGAAACAAGTCGAAAAAGCATAGTCAGCTAACTACAAGAGTTTATCACTGTGTGAAAACAAAAGTTCTGCTGCTAATTCAACATGTGAGAATAAAATTCGACCCAACGACCCTTAACAGTTGCATTCAGGTGAAAAGACGGCGAGAAAAACACAGTCTCAAGCTTGTCAGACCTGTTCAGACCTGATCCAAACAAAAAACTCGTCCTGTTTCGTTGTTTATTCAAAGAAGTTTCCCCAGCTACACAAATGGCTACAATGTAAAACTAACATTATTAAAAACAAAACAAAAAACAACAAAAATTGGGTGAACGTTAAAGTCGATGTCTCTAACTTTTTTGTCATAAAGTTGTAAAGCTTTGCCTTTTTCACCAAAAAGTAGTGTAAACAAAATCAAAGTGAAACTGGAGTGGACCACCCAAATACAGCCAATCAGAGCTCAGCTTATACGATGCAGACAGTGTCAGAGGTCGGATTTGGTCACACATTGTTGCATTTAGTACAATATACTTTTTTATACAACACAACAGTACTGACACTTAAAGCTTTAAACTGCATTTCCCACATTCCACGTGCAAGTTTCAAGCCTGAGAGTCACATGCGTCTTGCAGTTTTCCACTTTGACCCCTTGTACTGGAACTCTCAGGGCTGGCACGGTTTACTCTTGCATAAAATGTCATTATTCTCTGCACATACATGACCGCAAAGCCCTGTTTATGCATTATACATGGTGTGTCTGCCGGTTAATACTACAAACCCAGCAATTACAGCCACGCACTGACAGAACAGGGAGCTCATTTATTATCTATACACACTGTCGGCCCGTGCACGAGGTGGAGCGGACTGATCCAGGACGTGTGCGTGTCCTTGTATTGGTCCCATTCCACTCTCAGTGTTATCGTTGGACCACGTGTTTGTCCGGCTTTAGTAGTGTCTGTGTGAGGAATGGGAGCATGGTGGAGTGGTGTAATAATGTTGTCTGTATAGAGCGTTTTCACGGACGTCACAGATCCGGCCAAAAACCGGAAGTGGCGCCATTATGGAGGTACCGATGTAAACAACGCGGCTGAAATATGAATAAATTATCAAAAAAGACGAGTCAAATGGATCTAAAAAATATCGAGACCGACTTGAAGCTTCAGAAAAAAAAGCGTTGCATGTGTAAAATTAACTTAATAGGTGGCGAAGATCCTTAGGAAATGAAATCTGCCTTATTTAGTGAGGATCTCCACAAGCTGCCCTCGTAAGTTAAATTCTCTTTGGCATTTGTTCTCCTTTATGGAGCATCTGAAACACAGTTTATTACACCAGCACTATTTGTGTGATTTCACATCCATGTATTTGACCCGACAGCTGGTGACAAAATGGCACAAACTGTGTAAAAGAGGGAAGCAAAAGAAGATAAACAAGAAGAAAATAGCCAACGCTGTTGGCTAATCTCAATTAGATTCATGGATTGTTACAATAAACTCAGCAACTGAAATCTGCAGATCCTAAGCTTTCAAACAAGGTATAATGTGTATATGTCCTGTGTGTGATCATTACAACATTTGACGTTTATTTGTGGTTAATGTAACTTTGGCTAACTGCGAGCTAAAAGCGAAAAGACTTGCTGCAAAATCATATTTCAGGTAGGATAAATTTTCAAAAAATGCTATGGTTAAGTGCACCAACAAATAAACAAGACATATTTTCTCTGGATCGCTTGAAAACGACCGTAAAAGTGTTTAAATAATCTCTTGCCGGGGTCGGATTGCTGCGATAGACCGCGGTTAGCCTGTAGAGGCATTAGCCACAAACAAACATCAAATGTATTGATCACACTCAGGACAAATACACATGTTGTACCTTGTTTGAAAGCTTAGGATCCGTAGAATTCAGGTGCAGGGTTTATTTTAACTGTCAGTTAATCTAAATGAGATAAAACTACAAAACAGTGCAGCTACAGCATTAACTACCTTCTTGTTTATCCCCTTTAGCTACACTCTTTTACACAATTTGTGCTTTTTTGTCTTTATAGCTGTCGGCAAAACACGTCAAATCATGGGTGTTAAATCACACTGTTAGTGCTGGCATAATAAACGATGTTTCAGATGCTCCAAAGGAGAAGGAGGCAATTCTGTAGCTGCGCTATCTAGTTGGCTAGTCTCAATTAGATACACTGACAGTTAAATCAAACCCAGCGTCTGAATTCTACAGGTCCTAAGCTTTCAAACAAGGTATAGCATGTGTATATTCCCTTTGTGTGATCAGTACAACATTTGATGTTTATTTGTGGCTAATGTAACTTTGGCTAACTGCAGGCTATCGCAGCGATCCGACCGGCACATGATTAATTAAATACTTTAACAGTCATTTTCAAGCGATCCAGAGAAAATATGCCTTGCTTTTTTGTTGGTGCACATGACTATAGCTTATTTGGAAAAATAACCTACATGAAATATGATTTTGCCGCAAGTTTTATCAGCAGGTTACGTCAGTGATATGAATGGGTTGAAGAGCTGACCGGAGTGTTTCCGAGTTCTGTGCGTAAAAGTAGAAAAAGTGGGCGGGCGAAATAAGACGGATTATGACAACCCAGAACACGGCAATAGTTTACCATTTTAATTTTTTTCAAACTTCGAACATTCACATGCTTTAACGTCTGTGTTTTGACCATGGATGTGTTATGACAGCGGCCGCATATCGCCAACATGGCCGACTTCCGGTTTGATGACGTCACGTGAAAACGCTCTATAGCCTATTTGGATGTCTACTACAAACGTCAACAATGACACTTGCAAGTCCTTCATTAAAAAATTGTTTTATTATTAACATTTTTGTCTAAATAATGTGAGGAAGAAAACTTTTACTTAATCCTCAGCTTTCTGTCTAGTGTTGCGTTTTAGGTGTGATCTCCATTAGAGGCCCCGAACCCAATATCATCCAAAAAGGCCAAAAAGTGCAAAACGGGAACGCCTCCATTGAAGTTAGCTCTAGACGGATTTGGAGGGACCGTGATTAAGTTTAGCCGAACAGAAAAGTTTAGGAAAAGGGCAAGGAGAATGGGTAAGTTTAGGGGAAGAGTTTGGGTAAAGGTTATTTTAAAAATGTGACGCTTTCAAGTATTATGAGGCACACAGGAACGCCAATTGAGGGCGTTCTCGAGCCTTATCAGAAACGCCCTAACTGCAGTCCGACCCTACACCCCAAACTGCACATGTGTAAAAAAAAAAAAAAAGAAAAAAGAAAAACTTGATTGAGAAGAGAAAACAATGCAGCTGCTTGTGTTTTATGTTACATTCTTGCAGAAGCAAAGGATGTTTAGATCTCTTTGATGATTTCTGCATTATGTTACATGCCTCTGCAAGTTTTAGTTTCCAACACAGTCTCACCATTCATTTCAATGGTGAAATCCTAATTCTAATCTTAACCTGCCCCAAGCCCCAGACCTAATCTTACCAATTTTAGTAACTTTATGCCTAAACTTACCCGTTTCACCTGAAGAAAACGTCCCCACGTGGTTTCAATCAAAACTCGTGTTTTTTTAAGGCTGTGAAATCTCGTGTAATTTTTACGCTTTTTCATATCGTGCTAAATGCACGGCATAACATACAGTAAGTACTAAATATAGCTGTGAGCTTGTGGTCAAAATACGCTGTTTTTGTGTCGTGGTAAAAGTACGCCATCTAGTGAGACTGTGTTGGGTGACCAGATGTACCTATTTACCCGGGACAGTCCCTATTTTGAGCCCTGTGTCCCATGTTCCAGCAAATGTATCCAAAACCATTGATTTGTCCCAGTTTTACACAAGACATGTCTCAATTGTCCCAGTTGTAGACCACTTTGATGCCCTGCTTTAGTAAACACTTGCAGAAATCTTTCAGACTTTACAGTAATTAACAAGTTACTTATGAAAAAAATTTAAATGAGCCATGAATTGACCAAATATACAGTCTTTCCACAATTTAAATATTAATAACATTTAAATCCATCTATTGCGCAATATGAAACAGCGTAAAAAAAAACACACGAGTGTTGGTTGAAGCCACGTGGGCACATTTTCTTTAAATGTAACGGGTAAGTTTAAACATCAAGTTACTAAAATGGGTAAGTTTAGGGCTGGGGCTTGAGATTTCGTTAGTATTCATAAATAATACATCTTTACAACCACAATAGAAATGAACTGGGACTGCGTCATGTGTCATAGTTGCGCAAAAAAAGCCACAAATTGAGCTAATTTATGTCACAATACACACAATTTCTGTGAAAAGAAGACATATTTGTATAGTTTATAAGAACCTCCAGTTTTGTAGAATATTACTTGAAGTTCAATTCATTTACGCACTATTCATTTCAATTTCTCATGGTATTCTTGCAAGTGTTGTGACACCTCTTTGAGAAAACCTGCCCTATATGAATCACTTATTTCCAAGAACACAGGAAAAATATGTTTATACAAATGACAGAAGAAGCTACGTCTTGAAATGTCAAGGCTTTCCATATTCACCTGCCAGGTAACGAATGAAAACCACAAATAACTATAATCTACAGAATGGAACACAACATTCTAATAAAGTGTTGCCATGAAGCCAACTAATCACAATATTTTCAACGTCTCTCACATACAATGCCACTTAATACAATTAGTAACAAGCATGCAAGTAAAACCCATCAAAAGCTATCAATCCATGTTACAACTTTAATCTCTAACCTTTCTCTTACATACACTAAAAAGAAACTTCACACTTCAGACACCGTTTCACTCCAGACTTCTAACTTCTCCGTCCGGCGTGAGAGAGTGACCAGTCAATTAGCAACTCAAGAAAACCACAAAGAAGGTCCCGGCTTTCTGTCTCTCCTTTCAAAGTGCACAAACACTCGATAAATCACACACCGGATCAGATGACTTACCCGTTAGCCACCGTTAGCGACCGTTAGCTTGACCTGGCTTTGCCCCTCGTCCCCTTTCTACGAAGCGTCCGGCGCATTAAGCCGTTATTATCCGTCTTTTCACAAAACAGAGCGCTCCAAAACAATGAACAAATACGGACAAAAGCCTCTGCTAAATCCAAGACTATCCGTTTACTCCCACAGAACGTAACATTCTTTATTCCTTGCGGGAATCAATTTGTCGGGTCGGAAAAATAAAGAGAGAGAGGTTGAGTCTTGGAGGGGTGGAGTGTTGGGAGATCAGGTATCAGTTGTACTTTTTTTTTGTTTGGAAGGAGATGCCAGTGTGTGCGTGCAAATTAAATGGAGAGACCGAAAAATGCATTATTGATTAAGAGTGTCTCCTCGCTCACAGGACCATATCGGGTGAGAGGAGCCACGGGGTAATTAAAAAACACTGGAAAAGAGGAGAGGAGGTGAGTGACCCGGTGCACAACAAAGTAAAAATACACAGGTGAGACGGTACTGTGTTTTGTCCATTCTGCTGCTAATGATGGTTTATTATTTCATGAGGTAGAGGGACCACTTTGTCTGAATGAATATTTGTCCACCATGTCATACAAATGAACTATTAAACTTTGGGAAATGCAACCCTGTTTTTTTTTATCAAAATAAGTTAAAATCTAAGCTTACCAAAAAAACAGCCTGTTCTCATGGATAAGCGTGTCAATACAACGCTATTGTAAACAGCGTGTCATATGAACGCAACTTCTATTGTGCGCGTGTATTTGACGGGTTTCTGTCCCAGTTCGTTTCAATGGTGAATGTTAAGAGGTGTTATTGTTCATAAAAAAACTAACACAATCCTAATCCTAACCTTAACCAACTCCAAGACAAAGAGCTAAACTTCCCCATTTTTGTAACTTCAGACTTAAATTTTGCTGTTAATCCTTGAAAAACCTCGTGTTTGTCGTCAACCACTAGGCGTGTCCAGACCACGCTAGAAAAAACGAGCGTGTAATTGCACGCCAAAACAGGCAGATGGCGTCGTCATGACACGCAATTTGTCATGGCGTGCAATTTTACGCATTCCATGAAAACACATTGAAAAAAAAAATCTATCTGTCTGTAAACTAGGGCTGTCAGTTTTATTGCGTTTTTATCGCGTTAACGCAAAACTATTTTAACGGCGATCATTTTTTTGACGTAAATTAATTAAATGTTTATTTTTCACTATTAAAACGCAGCAATAACGTGAGGTTCATTGAAAACACAGTGCACAAGCAGAAAGAGACCTAAACAAGGCTCTGCTGGCTCACTTTTGTAGACTTTGGTAACTTTCCACTCGGTCCCACGGCTGTCTGAGCGAGATGTGTTTGTTTACCTTGGCTTAGTCCATGTGCAGCTCGATCAGCTGATGAGGAGGAGGCTGGTCCTCGCTCGAGGCTCCGTACGTGTTTTCACCTTCCGTGTCTTGATAAAGTCACCGTCCGTGGTCACTAAATGCGATGTTTGTCCACTCAAGTTGTTGAAAATATCCAATGTCCAGAATAGGCTTTCAAAACTCCGGTAAAAACTGTCGTAGTTCTACTTTTGGCTCTGCTAGTTAGTGGTAAAGCTTTGCTAGTTTTAACTAACACTTCCTTTGAATCCTTCACAAAGCGCTTTATTGTGAAAGAGCAGTGTAATAATTGCTTAGAATGAGTGAGACACGTCAATACCACGATTTGGCCTAATGTTATGGGAAAGCATATTAATTATAATAAATAAAATAATAGATATAAAAAAAATGATATAAATAAACATTATTTTACACTTCAAGAGTGTAACAGATTCTACAATTAAAGACATAATAAACAGGAATTGAAGCTAAATAAATGATTAGAATGTAAAATACATTAAAATATATAAAATAAAAACATTTAATTAAATGCGATTAATCGTGAGTTAACTCAAGACAATCATGCGATTAATCGCGATTAAAATTTATAATCGCTTGACAGCCCTACTATAAACCTTTTTCATGCCACGTCATGGTGACGTCACAGCTCTAGCTGGAGGCAAAAAACACAAGCCCCAGGTTTTTCAGTTACAATGTTGTTTCTTTGTTAACTGTGACAAGGACCTTTGTGGCTAATGACCTTAGCCTGACCTTACCCAGCAGTGCAGGTGCCGATGTTAAAATTAATCTGTTTTATTTTATTAGAAATCTAGCTAATAGGGAACAATGTGTCGTCAAAATGGTTGGCTGAACCAAAGCTAGGTCTCAATGTTTTCCCGTTGGGATCTAATTGCCGAATTCAAAAGCTTTCTTTTTGATGTAGGCTTTTTCTGAACACAGTAGAAGCTCTATGGATTGCTCTTATCAAACCTGTTAGCACACTTAGTCCCACAGCCAGAAACAAACATTTTCCGTGTTTGTTCAGCTTGCTGCCAATACGTTTTAACTACAGTTCTGCCAACCAACGCGTCACGTGATCACCATTTTGACGTCACATGACAGCTCGGCGAACATCCCTATACTGTACTGTTGTCAATTACCTTTATTTCCTGTCTAAGCAAAGCCTTTGACGAGAGCTAACAGATTTTCAGAGCCACAAGAAACACATTTTGTTGAACCAAATTCATCATAAAATAATTAGATCCTGATCCTATGAAGAGTCTAACAAGCTCAGTCAAAAGAAGTAGAAGTAATTCACGAAAGTCTGTGTCCGGTCCCACAGAGTAAGTCACGATACATATTCTGACAGTTTCGACCAGAATATGACTTTTTTTTTCTGCTTTTGTGTTTAAAAATCCCTTACAAAACACTGGTTGAAATGGAGGCAACGTCATCTTCTGCCTTCGGCTAAGCTCCGCCCCCCAAACACACACTTAAATTACACAATAGTTACAATTAAACTTGCTTCCTTTAATTTTCACCTTTTATTCGCCAATGCCTTCATGAATTCGTACTGTTCTGCTGTTTAACTATAATCAGTATATAATCAGTCTCAAGGACTATCACACCAAGTCTACAACAACAAAAAATCGGTGTGCTTAATGAAGAAGCAATGTTAGAATGGGATGGATGGAAAACTCAAAGCAGTCATTTTGGTTAATCTATGCACTTTAAATGTTAATAATAATAACACATACATGTACTCTTTATTGGCATATTTGTTAGTTCACTCCACGTTTTGGGATGCATGCCGCTGTAATGTTCTTCTTGAGATGTCTTTTGCAGTTAATATTAGAAAATGTCTCACGGCTGACTCATACTTTGCTTTTGTAACACAAGGGTGCTCCAACAGGCAGCACAATATTGATTTGTTGACTGTTGACATTTGCCAAAAAACAAACTTGAAATATGGTAGAACATCTGTTTTTGTATTATTTTACTTGATGTTATGTGGCATATAGCATGAGGAATGTGCATCGAAAATGTGTCTGAGTCATTGGAGGTTTTTTCAGAGCAACAGCAGCAGCAGGGCATTTAAGTGGAAATATACATCTGTGTATAATAAATAAATAAATAATTCTAGTTTTAATCAGTTTACACTTATTTTCTATCTTAAATATGCTGTACAATTTTTTTTTTCAGTCACATGTTTTGCTCACAAACATAATGAATTCTGAGCTAAATCTACATACAGTATGTGCATTCACAGCCTTTCACTCTTTCCACATTTTCTCATGTTACAACCCCATTCTAAATTGTATTACATGAATCTCTTACCTCAAAATTCTACACACGATACCCCATTATGACAATGTGAAGAATTTTTTTTTTAAATGTAATAAAAATAGAAAACTAAGAAATCACATTTACATAAGTATTCACGGCCTTTGCCATGAAGCTCAAAATTGAGCTCATGAAGCATCCTTTTTCCACTGATCACTCTTTAGATGTTTCTACAGCTTAATGTCCACCTATGATAAATTCAGTTGATTGGACATGTTTTGGAAAGGCACACACCTGACTATATTAGGTCTCACACAGTTAAGTGTGCAGGTCAGAGCACAAACACCAAGCATGAGGTCAAAGGAACTGTCTGTAGACCTGTGAGACAGGATTGTCTTGAGTCTCAAATCTGGGAAAGGATACAGAAAAAATCTGCTTCTTTGGTCCCAGTGGGCACAGTGGACTCCATTAATCATAAATGCGACACGGTGGCGCAGCGGTTAGCGCTCTGGCCTCATAGCAAGAAGGTCCTGGGTTCGACTCCTGGGCCGGCCGGGGCCTTTCTATGTGGAGTTTGCATGTTCTCCCCGTGTCTGCGTAGGTTTCCTCCGGGTACTCCGGTTTCCTCCTACAGCTAAAAGCATGTCCATTAATGCCTCCCCTGACCCTTCCCCCAGGGCTCCCCTGCAAAAGAGATTCTGAATCTCAGTGGGACTTCCCTGGTTAAATAAAGGTCAATTAAAAAATAAATGTAGACGTTTGGAACCACCAAGACTCTTAAAGCTGGCTGTCCATCTCAACTGAGCGATCGGGGGAGAAGGGCCTTAGTAAGGGAGGTGACCAAGAACCCGATGGTCACTCTGTCAGAGTCCCAGTGTTCCTCTGTGAAGAGAGGAGAACCTTCCAGAAGGACAACCATCCATGCAGCAATCAGGCCTGTGTGGTAGAGTGGCCAGACAAAAGACCTCATCAGATCAGAGAATTGTGTTTCTCATGGTCTGAGAGTCATTCAGGTGCCTTTTGGCAAATTCCAGACAGGCTGCCATGTTCCTTTTAGCAAATAGTGGCTTTTTTTGTTAGACTGAAAACAACCGTGGATTGTGTACTTTTAGAACCAGATTTCAGAACCAGATCCATCTTCTACTGTTGAGCTCCATTGTGCATCACACAAATAATGATGCAAAGGAGGGAGTGGTGACCAGACCAAGAAGTGTTTTCTGAGGCTTAGTGGAAGCAGAGCTATTTACAACTCCGGGCATGTTTTTGATGAAGGAACAATGTTACAACATGGATCACCGAATGTCAAACAAAGCCTGTTTTACATGAGAACAAATACACATTCTGTTGTATTTCTGTTTGTTGTATAAAAAAACATCCTTCACACTAGATGTAATCCTTGCAGTCCCGCTTGAGTAACCTGCACTGCCAAAGGAACTCCCCAAGGCCTCTGCTGTACACATGCTTTTCTCCTTGTACCATATCTGCTCAAGTCTCCAGTGCCCTGAATACGCTCCTCTACGGCGAGCCATGAGGGACAAAATTACAAAGAAACTAATGAGAACAGCCACAATTTAGCATCTTTTTTTCCCTCCTTTTGCTAATATCTGCACACAGAGTTAGCGAATATGCAGTTTTTTGGTCTCCGTTGGCTCTTTTTAAACAGCAGCTTTCCGCCCCACAGTGTAACTCGGAGCTGGGAGTACGGCGCAGGGAGTCGTAAAGCCAGCAGACTGTGTCATTTCTTTATACGGCATAAGCAGAAGTCCTCCCAGTGCAGTAAAAAAAAGTGAGAGGAACGCGCCAACTCACTCCCAAAGCATTGTGGATAGTGTTTCCCAAAGTAAAGATTCAGATTCAGAAAGATGTCCACAAATGTTCTGGATCTATGTGTTACGTAAGTCATTTTAAAGCTGCACTGTGTCTGGTGGGCGGCTGTGTGAGCCCGCCGGGATTGTGTTTACATCAAAGGCTCCACAGTATAGTAAACATGGTTCTATTGAGTTACAATTTATTGCACAAGTTATGGTTCATTCTAATGATGAGCTGGGCAGCCTATATTCACAGATCAGATCTATCAGTAGTGGAGTACTGGTGCTAGAAAATACCAATTAGCCTATATGTCGCGATAGTCAAACTTCTGATATCAGTATAATTACTCAATTTAAAAAAAAAAAAATGTATGTTGTCATCCATATTAATGCGGATGCTTTGTTTTCTGGATTTCAATGTCAATAGTTGTTCAAATTTGGACTATTCAGCCACAACTGCAGACAGTCCAAACAAAAGGAACTCAGCTTGTCTTTAATTGTTCTTTTAGAACAAGCATCAGTGACATGCATAACCGTTTAGCCTGGCTGCATGTTAGAAGTAGAATCATATTCTTTAATTATGTTTATTAAGAATATAATCACAACTAAAACACCAGAAATTCTTAGTAAACTGACTCTTTTCAGTGATGTACTATACGTATATATAGGGAGGTTAAACTGACACCGTCAAACTTTTTTTCATATCATTATGTGGAGCTAAAAGAGAGCTTCTCCATGGAAATAAAAAAAGGCATTTTTGTGGATATGGAAGCCTGCTCCAAGTAAAGACAAAAAATTCTGATAGTTATTTGGTTCAATAAAGATGTCCAAATAACAAAATCTTGCTTATATTTAAGTTTTTTGTTTTGTTTTGTTTTTGGTTAAAAGTTACACGGTATGGCTTTAAAATTGAAAAGCTTTTTTTTTTTTCATAACAAGGAGTGTACTAGAAAATATGACAACTTTGAAGCTTTTCTACTATGTATCTCTTTTGTATGAATGAAGGATTACATCGACTTTAACAAGAGGTTGCTTTTAGGCTTGCTGCAGCTCTCTTCCACCTGACTGAGGCACCATGGCTTGTGGAATGTTGTATCATATTGCACAAAACTGCTACCGGCCAATCAATTAACCGTAACTAATTGAATAATGAAATGGTTGTCAATAACTCTGGTGACCGATCAAGAACTGGTCTTTGTGTGTGTGATATTAGCGTTTTTAGTGAGTTTGATTGTAATCGCTAGTTTGCTTGCAAACCCACAGATTCATAACATCATGAGACACATCAGCTCAAATTTTGCAAAAACCTGGTAATGACTTTTGAGTTGTGGGTTAAAGTTAAGGTAAGGTTTATTAAGGACAGTGTACAATTACATTAAGCACAAAGGCAGAGATGCTTGTACCAGATTGTAGCTTACAGCTAATTTCCATCTGTAGTCCTGGGTGATTAATTTATTGATCAAGAGAGGAGTTGCCCAACTAATTGATTACCCATGTAATTACTAGTTGCAGCCCTAACTTTAACCCTCATTATAGAAAGTTACAAATGCTTAAAGGGGAAGATATTACATGAATAAACTATGTTATAAGTAGTTTAGTCATTTACATTTTTTTTTTTTTTTTTTGTAAAATCCAAAACTGATTTGATGAAAAACAACTTAGAAATAGAAAGAGATTCATTTTACTTCCTGTGTAAAACTGCAGAACTGATAAGCCTCGTCTCTTCCGTGTAAGATTTAAATGAGTAATTTTAATTTTATTGTTGCAAAGTCTCTATGTGACCATTTTGAACCAAACATACTTTACATAAATATTGTGAGTAATCACAATTAAACACAGACAAGTGGCGGGGATAGGTGGTAGGTGAGGATAGGGCTTTTCTGAGCACTCAACTATCAGCTCCATGACAATACAAGATTACCTAAACATGCAGGAAACATTCTTAATAAATCTTTGAGTAGTGAGGTGAGAAGGCAGTTACAACAAGGGTAAAAACTTAGAAAAATAGATTTTATTATAGGTCTCCTTTAAAATCTTAAAAAGTTAGAATCATATGTATTCATTCAAACAAGACATTTTAAGCAATATGACTTCTTGCAGTGCATTTCTGATTAGCACATGCCTACTCACTTTAACCTTGCAGTTTAGGCCAATATTGCAAGAGTGACCCGCTGTAAAACACGATCATTGTTATGCAGCCTTCAACCACATGTGCAGGTGTGAAAAAAACAATCTAAAAATACACTCCAAACGTGTCACCAGGATCACGAGGAGTCATTAAAAGCAGAACCGTGCAAATAGAAAGTGTTAGCAATAGCACTCCACATCTGCTTCGAGAATAACCCTGCATATGGAAATTAGCACAACCCGCGAAGTCATTCTTTTGACAATCGCAACCACAACAAGCTCTATTGTCCATTTCCAAATGCAAATCTGCTCATTTTCCTCTGGCACTTTGACTTGGGACTTGACTTGATTCAACCTTCCACCAATGTATCTAGCCTATATCTAACAATGCTAACGGTAGCTGTGAGCTAGCGCTACCTGGCGTGTTTTAGCGTCCTTTTTTTTTATCTTTCTGTTTACTTTTCTGACATAAATCGACATCAGCAACCTTCATTTAAACTTGGTTGTGATTCAAATTGAATTAGTTGTGCTAAAATACACATAAATCACCAGAAAACGCCTCAAAAGAGGTAAATAGTTTAGCTTCCCATACTGTAACAGGGTAAGGCATAAGACCGGTGAGTTATTATAATGACTAGAGAGCGTAGCACTAGCAGCCATCTTATGTAGAGATAGTTTACTAAAGACAAACTAATAGAAAGCTGGAATTTTAAATTATTTTTCACACAAATATTTTGATAATCGATCCTTTTGTATTTGTGCATTTATGTATGCTTCTGTTCAACCAAACTAATGTGGACAAAATCTTGTAAAAAAAAAAAAAAAAAAAGCCCAATTTTTTTCATGATGGATGTTAATGCTCTTATAATGTAATGACACACAAAAATACTTAAATTCTGCATAAACTCTAGCCCAGTGAAGTGTTTTAGACTGAATATTTATATTCACCATTCAGAGGAAAATTGACACAGAAAAAAAAAAAAACAGTTCTGTGTATCCTTCGGACCAGAAATATAACATTATATCTTCACTTATCCCGTTTAATCTATCAATTATGTGACATTGTTTTTACATTGTTTTCAATTAGAATTTTGCTGCCTCTCCCTTCACAAGATGGCCGCCACACCCGCCACGGCAAGAGGCCCCATGTTAAGGTTAAGGTATTGTCGAACGTATTTATTGCCGCGTTCATGTGGTTCTTAGGAACTTGGAAACAACGATACAGAAGTTGTTACCCTCCGTGCAAAGTGTTCATGTCATCTTGGGAAGTCGGAACAACAGAACATGGACACGAAAATAAAAACAAGTGTCTTGTTTCTGCCATCATTTCTGCAAGAACTGACGTCAGGTGCTGAGCTTGGGCAACTTCGTTTGACCCAAGTTTCCGAGTATTTTTCCAAACTTCTTGAGCCTTCATGTGCATTTTTCAACTCGGAACAACATTTTCCCGATTTCTGGAGGACCACATGAACGCGTCATATATTATTGACCTTCTGTTGCCATGACAATAGGATTGTACTAGTAGTTTGTTTAATTTATAGCTTTGTTTTCTGTATAACATTTATTGGAGGATAATCAATGTAAAAGTAACATTACTGTATTTGTAATCTGAGTGTAAATAAATGGTAAATGGTCTATTTATATAGCGCTTTCCTAGATTTCCAGGCACTCAAAGCACTTTACAATCTAGCATCCACTCACCCAGTGTACGCAGACACAGAGGCAGTGTGGGTTAAGTGTCTTGCCCAAGGACACAACAACAATCTACTCCTGCCATCCCACTGTGGCACCTGGTGTTCTAACGGTCTCCCATCCAAGTACTAACCAGGTCCTTTCTTGCTTAGCTTCTGAGTTCTGACGGGATCAGACTTTGACAAACAGGTATGGTCACAAAATAGGCAACAGAGTCATTATAAATTAATTTATTTACAGTTTACACAGAGTTGCTTGAAATAACTTGGTATGAGAATTTTAATCCAGATTTGAATTGTTGATAAGATTTAATTGCTTGTGTCATGTAGAATATTTTACTGGTTTCAAGACATTTTTAACTGGTTATAAGAAAATTTGGCCCAAAACAAGAACAAAATACTTGCCAATGGGGTAAGAACAGTTTTCTTGACCCATTGGCAATTAATTTGGCTTGAAATAAATAGCAATGTCCAAAACAGTTTGAAACAAGAATAAGAATCTCTGTCTCTATAATAAATCAAGGTAAAATGAGTCAAAATGCTTAAAATAGATTCAAATCCTAGAATCAAGCAACTTTAACTACTAAGTTTGGTAAATGACAGTAAATTTTTTACAAACATGGACGATTTGCACAGAACTAGAAACTCAGCTAACGTCCGTAATTATTCCAATTTACATTAGGTCCCACGGTAAACATTATGCCGTGTGAATAAAACCTTTGACTCCCCACCACATTACACACTCTGGAGCTTACCTAACTTTCAATACATCGTACACAGCTCAGCTCCTCTCAGCACCTGATTTCTTCCCGCAGCACTTCCATCCATCTTCCTGTGTGTCGCCCAATTAAAGCTCCGTGGCCGTGATGAAACGAACCAATTAAGCTGTGCACTTGTGCCCGATGGTCTCCTAATGGCCATCCCTCACTCACCTCGCCGCTAAACCTCAATAGAGCTGTCTCATTATCATGCAGCATCAGTCACACAATCTGGGCTCACTTTGGACGCACCGCGAAAGCTATTTTAGGTCGCTTCCCCGCTAACCGCACATTTTCAGGAACTTTTTATCGCTGCCCAGTGAAATTTAGAAAGAGGAAAGAGAATTTAGGTGAGTAGCAAGTCGGTGTAGACTTTGTGGTTTTCAACATTGATCTTCTTTGCCAGGATTCGTCAAAAGCAAACTCTCACCATGGTAACCGGACTTTTGTCAAGCCGTGTCTAAACTACACAATTCTGCGGTGAAAGACTACTGATTGTGGAGAAAATCTTGAGTCATGGATCGAATGGGTCACAGGGACAAAGAGTACAATCTGTTGCAAAGAGTCACAAAGGCGAGCTGTGACAAATATCAGGTCAGTCTGATAGTTTGGAATCTTGTACTTTAGCTGTGTTTAAAACATTGCGCTGACCATCAACTAAAATGAGAAACATTCTTTAAATATTGACCTTTCTTTAAATAATCAGCAAAGTATCGCTGAGATCTGGATTGTGAGATCTGGATTGATTAAAAGGGCCCCTCCAAACCGGTGGCCCCCTGGAAAACGAGGAAATAAAACAACTAAAAAGAAATTGCAGAAGGGCAGAAAGAAAATGGAGAAAAAACAAAATAACAGTGAACTATCAAATTTATAATCAACACTTAAAAACTTACAACACCACCATCAGAAACAAAAGAAATGCATATTTTGCCAAAATAATCTCAGACAATAAAATAATCCCAAAATTCTTTTCTCAACTATTGACCATCTTACCAACCCTGATTTTAACAGCTCCAAACTCCCTCCCACCTTATGGCAGGTGACTGTCAACCTCTGATGACAGCAGTGAACACAGTGAAATTTGAATTTTGAAAATCTAAATTTAACATATCGAATACATACGTATGTAAATGTGCCAGACTAGGCCACAGGCTAGTTTCCATCTGCTGTCCCTGGACAGATTATTGGTTCCATTAAAAGTCTCACACAACATAAAACACAAAACAGGACTTTGTTACTTAACAAAACCAAGCTTTCAAAGTCTCATAACAAAAGAATTGAAGTGCAGTGAGAAAAACTTAAGTTATTCAGTATCTTAGTAGTTCCGTCTATATTAGACAATAGTTGAGGTAGTGTAGGTTTTAACAGTAACTTGAGATGAAAATGAGATTTTCCTCGCAGCAAACGCACTAACCATGTTCTGGATCTGGACAAGAATTATAAACCAAGAGATCAATCTTTGACCAAGCTGAAGAAACAACTTGAGAGTACATCACAGTGCAAAAACAAAAGTTCTGCTGCTAATTCAGCATTTGTGAATGAAATCTGACCCTATGACCCTTAAAAGTTACATTCAGGTGAGTGAAAAAACGGTGAGAAAGACACAGTTTTAAGCTTCAGGAGCCAGATGTCTGTGAGACCGGTTCATATCTGATCAAAACAGCTGCTCTTGTCTCATTTTGTTGTTTTGTCAAAGAAGTTTACCCAGCTAACCAGACGTAGAGCTTATCTTTTCGCATGAAGCATGCGCAGTAGGTGGAAAGTGAAGTTGACCAAAAATTACTCTATACAAACGTTTGATCAAGAATCGAGAAGCAAAGCAGACAGATTAAATGTTTCAACTTTCCCGTACATGGAACTCACTTTTCCAACAACCACAGGTCGGCAAGGGGCGTGGTCAACCAGACAGACCTCTCAGAGTCCTTAGAGGAACACTCATGTAGCCCTTCTGATGAAGACAGAAGTCACAGCTGAAACATGTATAGGTATTTAGCCTCAAATGTCTCAACTATTGTCTGATATAGTAGAAGAAACTGCTAAACTGTTCTACTTAAAAAAACAGGATACACATATCCTTAGCATACTGAGTTCAATCTGGGTAATGACTCTAACCCACTTTGCCACTGATACCGCCTATTCCAGCACAGACTATTTTGCCATTTCTAAACATTTTAGTTGTAATGTCTCCTTGCATAACATTTTGTGTTTTGATGGATAAAAAAAGAAGTAGAACCCTGTTGCTGTGTCCACACGCAAGCCCTTTGTCCATGCAAGACTTTGATTATACTACTATTATCATCTATAGGCAGCCTATATTATCTTACTCTCCAACCTGTTTGTGAAGAGGAAAACAGGCCATTGATCTGTGAGGCTGGAGTTAAATCACAACACAATGACACTCAGGGAACTAGAGCGCGGCAGTAGCCACTCACACGCGTCCAAGTTAGCCCTGCGCTGGGTTAAATTTAGCCTATAGGTGGGCTGGAGAGCATAAGAGCGTGCATTTTCCATAAGCCTGCTGCATTAGATCACAACCGCTCTGGGCTGTGTAGGATTTCAAGCTAGATGCAGTGACGGGGAGGTTTAGAATGTTGTTTATAATTTGAACAGGTACAGCAGATCTTAAATGTAAAATCTATTTTTCTGAGTTTGTAATCAGTGTTTTCTCATCTTGTGTGCTATTTCTAACTGTTTCCCTTGCTGAAAATATTGCTAATTTCGCAGCCAATCGTAGCGTTCCAATGACATCTACTTCTGTCATAAACTTTTTTTTTTATATATGTGGCGATGTCAAGCTCTCTGATGCACGTGCTGACTTGTCTACAGTCAAATACATGATGCAGTTTCACAGATTCACCAGCAGAGGGAGGAATAGTGTTAGCACAAGAACCCAGAGGAGTGTTTATGTGGTCAGGTGATTCTAAAGAGCCAACTTTCTTTTCAAACAGATTACAGACAAAATATCTTGGACTAAAAACATAGTTGAGTAAGTTTAGAGCAGATATTTGATCTTTCAAATGAAGAAAAGACTATCCCACTGGACTAGGACTCTGAGGAGAACGACAGATGCTAGTCTAGAGAAGAAAAAACTATTCATTCATTTCATAATCTACCGGTGACTGGAGCCTATCCCAGTGACTTTGGGCGTTAGGCGGGGAACACCCTGGATAGTGGCCAACTCGTCGCAGGGTTAGACAGACAAACATTCACTCTCTCAGTCATTCTCTAAGGGAAATTTACAGTGATGCCCAATCAACCTAAGCATGCATGTTTTTGGAGGTGGGAGAAAACCCACGGTGACACGGTGAGAACATGCAAACTCCACCCAGAGAGATCGTGAGATGTTGATATGGTCCGACCCGGGAGTCGAACTCACAATCTCCTTATTGGGAAGCCAGAGCTCTAACCACTCTGCTACTGTGCACCCAGATTCCTTTTTCCATGAGCGATCTAAAAGTGGTCAAAGTAAGTAATACTAATGTATTTCTTCATGTTTAGAGGGTTAAATATAATCAATGCCCGTGAATGAGGGGTTGGGTTAGGGATAGGATCTACATATATCAGGGGTGGGCAATTATTTTTACCCGAGGGCCAGATTCAAACCCAAACAAGTGGAGAAGGGCCGGACTAAAATCTTATTACAGCAAACACATTTCAACAACGGAGTATAAAAAGGCTGAGCTACAAGATTAAACCTCTAACAAAATAGATTTGACAAAATTTCAAATTTGAAGAGATTGAAATTGTAAATGTATGAGAAAAAGTCAAAACATCAGAGCTATAGGAAACGTCCACAGTGTCTGTAAGGTCAGACACTGTGTGGACATTAAAATTTACAGTTCTCAGAAAAATACAACTTATTTTTGCACATTATATGAGTTCCTTCTGGTTAAATTATTACCTTTTTCTCATACAATTACAAAGATGTAAAACTTGATCTTTATTATCATAAAAATGTGAGTTTAATAGCAAAATATCACAAGTTTAATCTTGTTTTACTTGTCTATTACAGTCCCCCGAGGGGTCCTGATTAAAACAGGTCAAGGGCTACATCTGGTCCCTGGGCCGCAGTTTGCCTAGGTTTGGTTTACATAATCTCCATCAGAAAGTAGAAAACTGCTGCTGCTTTCTCATCTGTAACACAGCACAGAGGAAAACAACACTGAAATAAAGTTTTGCATAAGAAAAAAGTTTGCTGTGAAATCTAATGTAAACAAGACATTTCAAATGCCTATAAAAAAAATGTAGAATAACAATTTCTTTTTTTTAAACGGAAGTAGACACTTGAAGGTCTCATTTGATGTATTTGATGTCATGATTCCAGCTGCACAAAGTTTAAAATGAGCAAAAAAAACCTGGCAGGGAAGGATGGTCAAAGGTCAAACTGCCAACACTTACAATATACATTTAACGCTACGAAAGAATCATCCTGGAATGCCACTCGAGGAACTGGAGCACAGCAGCTAACCATGCGACCGTCCGAGTTAGCATAACGCCGGGTTAAATTTAGCCTGGGTGGGCGTGCGAGCAGAAATGCGCAGCGCACTTGATCTTATGAAGTGACAGTACGATAGGCTGCAGATCGGAGATGGAGAGATCCAATATGACGCGTGCACTGGAATGCTTTCTTTCATACCACATGGTCCATTAGCGCGTGTACGTAAAGGCTTTATGCATCTTATAATCATTGTTTATCTAGTGGTAAAGAAGCCGCAGGGGTGTACAGTGTATGCTAAGTGCTCTCTTCATCTTAAATGTTCTATATTGTGGAAAATGTATGTCAAAGTGTTATGTCTTCAGCAAAAATACGCCACGAGTAGTGTTTTGTTCCACTGGGAGACGGTTATATCAGCGTCATTTCAACCAATCAGGGACATGTCATATTAGCGTTTGACTAATTCCACTAAATGTTGATACTGACTGCTTCATTTGTTACTTTTGACTCGAAATTTTAGAAGAAATGCTTTGATTTTTTTTTTTTTTTTTTTTTTTTTTGAAAGGTTTGGTTATACTTATAGGTCTAACTGTTGCTTTTCTGCACTGAAACATAGAACTGGTGTACTACTACCTTAACAAAAATTGTATTTTTATTGCATTATTCACAAATATATTATAAATATATACACTTGGTCAGACTGCAAAAATTCACGCACTCTCCCGCTCTCTCAAAATTAAGACGCAGCGATAGACAAATGCCGCTTCCAATCCCACACATGCGCGCTGCTGATCTGTTGGGAGGCCGCAAGACTGAGGTGCTGCGCCTGCGCAAATACGTAATCTATGCATCTGTAAACAGGAGGCTGCAGTTTCACAGACCACAGCTACGAACAGCGCTGATAAGACTTCATTCAACAAAAATAACGGGAGTTTTGTTGGTCTGATTTGAAGAGAATTCGTACTTTTGACCATGATTGCATGACAGGCAAACACTGATGTTTATTCAGATTCATAAACTTAGAAAAAATAAAAAAGTAACACCTGCAGTTTCCTGGTTTGGTGATTGTCAGATGCAGGCGAAATGGAAATAACACGTAGAGTTTGGGCAAAATACAGTGTGGATTTGGAGAAATTGGAGAGAAGTGGAACTTTGTGCTTCAGGTAAGATGCAGAGCCTGCACAATAGTCACATTGAGATTGTTGAAAGTCGGACAAACACAATGATTTTTGCTGATTGTCAGAAATCAGACATTGAGGGCATTGCCATGACTTACGACACAAAATAGTGCTCAAAGACTTTATTGATCATTTAAGCAAGTTGTTTCAGACTCAGCCGGGTTGGTAGCGTGTTGTGCGTCTCAGACTGGTGGTCTCTCCAAAGTACAAATACCTCAATGTATGTATAGCCTTGTGTCAACCCCCACAGCTTTGCCCTACAAGGCTTTTAGATGATCACACCACAACAACCACTCCTGGGACAGGCCACCTGGCATGTGGGTCATTCTCTGAAAGTGGGACTATAAAGTGTGACATCCAGGCTGAAAATTCAAACTGCAGCAATTGTTTTATTTTTAGGTTAATTTCCATCTTTGAGAAGTGTACTGACAGGATCTATAATGGTCAAGAAAGATGCACAACTATTTTTTCCAATATAGCCATTTCAATTTCAATTGCTCTCAATGGAGCATAATTCCACATGTAGCATGGACACCAACTGGACACATGTTTTATCTGAGAGAGTTGCTATAAACTAAATAAAATGTTGATTTTTGAGATATTATCTCTGAATACACACATTAGTGGCGTTTATCCGCTGCAAGGTTCCTGAGCGTTGAAAAGTCTTCACTTACTGATAAAACTGATCAGGTCGTGTGTAACTTATATGGACACCAACAGTTACATGCGGATACCCAGGAATTCGGCTCATTTTCACAAAACTCAATACAAAAAGTAGAAAAACGAAATGCAAACATATTTTCCAACATTATTCTTCATTTTATTGCGTTTCAATGCAGTATTTTATCGAGTTTACATGAGGAAATTACATCATGTTTATTGCTGGATAAAAATGTCACAATTCTGGTCATGATTTAAGCTATTTTTTTTTTTTTTTTAAACGGTTGTAAAAAAAAAAAAAATTCCATCTTATCTTGAGCTGCATTTTTTAAAAATCTTTTAGAGGTACATTAGTAGTATATATTACATAAAAATGTAAACAAAATTATTATTATTTACTTAATGAAAACCTGTCAAATAACCAATGGTCAAAACGGTCCCACTTTCAGAGAATGACCCATGTCAGTCACTGAAATCAGTGAACAGGCACAGAACTTGGAATAAATATATTAACACGATTTTAAACACTCACAAGATAATATCATAAGAAACTATTTACGCAGCAATCATTGTTTGTAACGCATCTTATGTCTCATGACCCGTGCACTTCTGTACAGTCTGCGTGTCAGAAAACAACAAAAACATAAGCAGCAATAAACCCATTGAACTAAATTATGACGGATAGAAACACCTCATGACAGATTTGTTGGTGACTGATTGGAATTATGTCTATAGTAACCACTGCACTGTGTTACCGGGTGAGTTTTATCCTGAGGGTCATAATTGTGGATGATTGGGCTGCCATACACTTTGCTAAACAGTTGTGCTAATGTAGATGTTGGAAATATCATGGAAATATCAAGGGAAACATTTCTGGGCTATATGTCAATGAGCTGACTAAAAAATGTCATAGGCCAAACCTAAAATCTTTTGCAAATTGTTAGAAATGTCTTGCTCAGAACTTTTTGCAATGTTATCTAATCTGGCTAAAACAACAAAAAATAAGATGAATAATCTGAAGTTAATGAAGACTAGATAATAACTTTTTGCAGTACATTCTTTTAATTACAATCTGATAGACGTTGACTTGTGACTTTTGCCTACATTGTACTTTTCCTGGCTAAAAATACCTCCACATGGCCGTCCTCCTGCCTCCTGTCTGCCAGTGCTCGGCTCCCAGGACAGTGCGACGCCAATAGTCTTATATAACAGACGCTGGTTCTCCTTCCATTCTGCCGCCAGATGGGGAGCAGGCTACACGTTCATCAATCCATCAGACTGCTTTCAGTGTTAATCGCTAAAGGATCACTTCATTTGTCTCTGATGAGCAGGCACTTGAGACGCTGACATTGGGAGAGTGTTCTCGTTAGATCAAACACAGGCCGACGGCGCGAGCTATAGCACTGTTCAGGATAATCAGTTTTTTTTTTTTTTTCCAAGATAATTTTTGTAGGGTTTTTTGTTTGTTTGTTTGTTTGTTTTACTCCAAAATGAAATGAAAAACATAAATAATTTAGTCTTGCAAAGATCTGACCAGTAACTTGGTTGCATAAAATCTAAGTGGGTGAAGATATGTTTTTGTGTTGTAAAATGATAATCGGAAGCACATCGAAATTGGGACAAGGAATATGGACTATATTTTAACTAAACATGATTTATGCTGCGTTCCAGTCAACGGGGAGGTGCCATATTTTACAATTTAACATTAAAAGTTCCTATTTAAAGTGATCCAACTGAATCAACTCCTATGTAAACAGTATAGCTAATGCTAATCAATGATTCAAACAAGTTTAATACAAAACTACAGAATAAAAGAAAACAGTTAGTCATATTTAAGCAAAATACATTTTGTAATAGGGATGCCCGTGAAGCTATTTATAGCTTATAAAAGGGGTCTGCTACACACTAACTATCTTTAACTCGATATGTACAATTATACTCATCTTACCTGTTACATTTGTCTCTAATTTGCACAAAAGTATGTGAAATTCTCACTAAATGTGATTGTTAAATACACATATGGGCTTATCGGACCGAATGAAAATATGGATCAAACAAGAGTCGTCAGCCAGACGGGGTTTAAGGTTCACTGTATTTCCCCAACAAATAAGATCTGTGCTTTTCTGTAAACAATGTATAAAGATGAGGAGACCTGAATGTTGCTCTCCACTAGTGCACTTCAGTTTTGTTTTCTTACAGTTCAACAGAGACTCTCCTCTTGTGGTATGGTCATGTGAAGGTGTAGAGATAGGAATGAGCTGACAGAGTCTGTCGTTTAGTCTATAAAGTATATTATACATCACACAAGCATTGTGAAATATATTGCGCTCAGTTAGCTTCAAGAGCTTTAATTTAGAAAAGAAGAGGATCAGAAGGGCTAATATGCTTGGCCCATCCTGAAGGCTAAACAAAAGTAATGTTTGTAAAACAAAATAACCTGTACCAGTATTCTTTTCCCTTTCATTTTTGTGGTGATTTTTGGTCTCATATGTGAAATGAGAAATCATCCACCAGCTCCCTGTTCACATACATACAGTATATTTACTAGTCCAAGTGGTGTTCCAGCAGTGGGAGGTTGGGAGGATCCCAATTCTCAGTTGCTTGGAACTAGGGATGGGTAATTGCCAAGAGTCTTCTGATACATCAACACAACAGTCTTTCAAGAAAACGTACACCACAAAACATAAATAGCGTAGGATAAGCACGGTTTTGTGTGGTGTATATGTTACGGCTTATCTATTGCACGATAGTGTAAAATAAACATGATATTTCATGGCGAAATTTGGTTGAAGTCATGTACTGTTTTGACCTGCAACTTCCTAATTTTGCTCAGTTTGCTCTAAAAAAAGACTCAGAACAGTGAACTAACCTTACTTTAGTTGTAATCGCATCAGTCTGTCCATGTTAGTAGATCTCTCCTTTACTGTGGTTCTCCTTGAGGTTTCTCTTTTTCCCCTTTTCCTTGCCGAGAAGAAGGGTCTAAGGACAGGGGATGATCTGGAACAATTATCCATCTGCTTGTTAGTTGTTGGACAATTTACTTCTACATTTCTAAATATTGACTGTTTCTGGTTTTCTAAGGCTTCTGTTGGTATTGACTGTTACATTGTTTGATTTTCTGACAATGTTAGCTGCTAAATCAACCATTTCGTGAAGTCCTCTGAGATAACTGTCGCTGTGATTTTGGGCTATACAAAAATAAATTGAATTGAACTGAATAAAATGCAACTTTTGAGGGGTATTACCCACTCATCTTTCATCAAACAAATCTGGTTTTGTCTACACACAAACACTTCCAAAGCATTCAGGAAGAAGAAAGACTCCAAAGACTTAGAAGCTTGGAAAGAGGCTTTTTTTCCCCATGATTGCTTTGTTTCATTCACACTACTCTGAATACTAAATGTATCAGTATAAGATTTTAAAAAAAAGCTTTCATTTGCAAGGCAGAATCATATATTTTCCCCGTTTGGTTATGCCACCATTCACAACCAATAATATCTTATAAAAGTCGTGCCCAGTTTGTCAACCAAGTGCTTTTGCAAATACTTTGAGCCACAACAAACAAGTAAATGAGTTTGACATGATTTTTAACAAACTGACAGAAAAGTGACAAACCCTGTGTTCTCACAAAAAACATAATTTGAATGTTTTGCAAAACTGCTGCTAAAGACTCCATTAGCAGCTTTCTTTTTCCATGTTTTAGCATTAAGAAGCTTTCGTTTCACACAGTAATTTCAATGTCATCAAACACAATTCTAGCACCGACTCCTGTCAAGTAGTGTTAAAATGCGAATGATTTCTGTTTTTGTTTTTTTTTTTTTGTAGATTGGCACTTGTTGTGAATATAAACAATAGAACAACAATCAAAAGCTTCACAATATCTAAGTCATAAAAGAGTTGAAATTTTGCAAGTTTTTCAGGTTTGATTTTTTTGAAAATGTCTGAAACAAGGTTGTTAAGCATATTTTCATGTCTAAAAGCCATTTTTATTGTTAGAAATTGTTTAAAATTTGTTTTGCGGTCACACAATGTTCTAATTAATTTTTTAATAACTTGTTGAAGAGCTGAGATCACTTGTTTTGGGAATTTTTTCAAAGGCACAGTCGCGTGTTTCTCTCGGAATTTCTGGCGACACTGGTCAGCCTAGATTTAGCCACTGACAGGGAAGAAACATTCTGAAAACAGCAGATAATTGTATTTATCTAAAAAGCAAATCTACAAGAATTGTGATCAAATCAAAATCATGATCTGGCTCTATTGGGCTTTAGAGTATATGCATTGCACTTTAAGATTTCTGCAGTACACTCAGCACTTTAGGACTTACACAATATATGCAGCACTTTAGGACTTGCGCAATATATGCAGCACTTTAGGACTTGCGCAATATATGCAGCACTTTAGGACTTACACAATATATGCAGCACTTTAGGACTTGCGCAATATATGCAGCACTTTAGGACTCACACAATATATGCAGCACTTTAGGACTTACACAATATACGCAGCACTTTAGGACTTGCACAATATATGCAGCACTTTAGGACTTACACAATATATGCAGCACTTTAGGACTTGCACAATATATGCAGCACTTTAGGACTTACACAATATATGCAGCACTTACGGACTTACACAATATATGCAGCACTTTAGGACTTACACAATATACGCAGCACTTTAGGACTTACACAATATATGCAGCACTTTAGGACTTACACAATATACGCAGCACTTTAGGACTTGCACAATATATGCAGCACGTTAGGACTTGCACAATATATGCAGCACTTTATGACTTGCACAATTTACGCAGCACTTTATGACTTGTGCAATTGTGTATAGGCATGTGCAATAAAACTTGTGCATAGGACTTATGCTATACACATAGCACTTTATTACATAACTGCATATGACTCTTCTACTGTTGCACTTTATTACTTTTTGTTTGTTTTGAATCTCTCCAGTCCTTCTCTGTGTAATCAGTTTTTAATGTGTTTTGTGTGTCCTGTTGTTTCGTATGTGTGTGTCCTTAAATGACGCCATCAACCTGTCAAGGGACTACCGATGGAAATTAGCCAGTGTCTAAAATCTCGTATACTTACATAATGTATATGTGTTCATTAATGTGCATTGTCCCTCTAAATAAATACATGAATAAAGAAATTAAAAAAAGAAAAATGTGATTTTTTTTTTTTTTTTTTTTTTGCCATATTGCCCAGCCCAAAGTCATTTCTCCATCATCACAGACTCACAAAAAAGGTCTCATATGGAAACATAATTAGTGTAGCTACTTGACATTGCGAACCCAACATAGTATGTCAACAGCAGTGATAACATGAAGCATTCTTACCTTCATCAGATCCTGCAGGTCTGAAATGGTCTTCACTGAGGAGTCGTGTAGGTCAATGTTAGTCCAAGATATCTGCAAAGAAAGAACAAAACAGAAGGCGTTTAAAATCATGTCTACAACCGGTTACCCATTTCATTTGAAAACCACAAACCAGGCATTTAAAAACATTGTACATTTTAGGCTTGGCTTGGTTGAAAGATATGCTTAGAGTGGGAGAATAGTAGAAAACAAAGGGGTAGATTGACCGAAGACTTGACAGGTAAACAACTGTGAGTAAAAGGCAAGCGAAGAACGTAACATGGTAAAATCCGTAAGAAGCAGAGAAGAAACCCAAAGCTTGAAATGTAAATATACTTGAGAAAGCAGTAGAACAGTAGGGTAGAACAACCTGAGAGTTGCCCTGTGTTGAGGATACCGGTGAACAATAGTGAAAACAGTGAAAGACCCAAGACTAGAGATTATTATAGAACCATTGTCACGTTTATCTTAAGACAACTTGTAAAGAAATGTGAGTATGACTATTTAATTGAACAATAGGGTAAATCAACTCAAGACGGGGGCAGGATGCCAGATAGCAATAAGGTAAAACATCCCTAGAGTTGACAGAGAACAAATGTGACAGAAAGACTAATAGAGAACAATAAGGCAGTGTGATGTGGGACTTGAGGAGGATACCAGAGAACAATAGGGTAGTACAACTTGAAATTTGGAATGTAAACCAATGTGAGATGGAGACTTCTAAATCTCGAGAAAGGTGTGAGGGAGAGAATACCAGAAAACAATATCAGTAAACAGGGTAGTACAGGTGAAAACTAGGGTAGTACATTTACGGACATATATGAATTGTTGTGAGAGATAAAATACCAGAGCACAATAGGGATAGTAAATCTCAAAACAGGTGTGAGGAAGAGGATATCAGAGAACAATATGGTAATAACCTTTTAATGGTTCAGCATGTACACAGTTGTAAGGGAGAGATTAGCAAATATATATGGCAAAATCCTTCAAGATTTATCAGGTCAACTGTACTATAATCTCTTTTACAATGTTCATCTTGTCTTCACTAGTATAAGCAGTAACTTTTTTCTTCTTTTCAGACAACATTTTAGTGAGTTGTATTTACTTTTCTGACATCTTTCTGATGCTAGCTGTGAGCCATCTTCAGAAGCGTCACCGGTCTTCGTGGTGACGTGTTGTTTTTTTGTGTGTTGTGTGTCGCTCGGACTGACCACGCCTCCTGTTGCCTGGTGGTCTATTGTTTGATCTGATATTGCAAATTATTGCAAGAGAAACAATCATATCATAGACTAGGACAGAGCACGGGTCATTAGAGCTGAAAGCAACAAGGCCCAAACATTGTTAATCAAGATGAAGGAGCGTTACTCCTTTCACCTTCCTGGGACTGGGACCCCGGTGGTCCCGGGTGGAGGGAGGCGTGGTCAGTCTGAGCGACCAGGTCGCATTGGGTTGACCACGCATCCAGGAAGTAACATCTAATAAAGGTCACGTCTGAAGATGACTAGCAGCTAACAGCCGAAACATGTCAAAAAGATAAATATAACTCACTAAAAAGTTGTCTGAATAGAAGAAATGAGTTACTGATAACAATAATATTAGTTGAACTACCAGTGAGGGAGAAAAATACTAGAGAGCATTAGGGCAAAATGTTCAGAGACTTTGCATGTAAAAAGATGTGGAATAAAGGATACCAACATGTTCCACTATTTACAATGGAAACAGATGGTGTAGTGAACAGCAGAGAACAATTAATAGCACAATATGTCCCAAAATTGTTCTCTGCTGTTCTCTACTCCATCTGTTTAAAACTGTAAAATGTGATATTGTGACATCTGTATATACAATAAAAAAATAAAAAAATGACTTCCACATTTCAGTGTGGAGTCCAGACGACAACATTTCTATTCTTTTTACCAACTCCTACAAAATGTCCACTGTTTATTTTACACTCTAAAACCAACACAAATTCCATACAGCTTCCCCTTATAGATCTGGGGATTATTTATAAGACAAATGCTGGGCCAATCTCTCTACGCCTTTTTTGTTTTCCCAGCCATGCGCGACAACCCGAGTGCAAAAGTAATCCAAGAATACATCAACGTGGAGCGCCGCCTTGTCAAATCTCTTATTACAGCGCAGGTTCTGGTGAGGCATTTGTCACGAAAGAACCATTTCTGAACCTGTAACCTCAATAAGAGCAGCGTAGCACCAGTGGGCCGCCGGAAACCTGTTGCATAATGGCCCTATAGGTGGGTGACACATGAATGCATATAGAGATGAATAGAACATTTGGTATTCATACGTGCGGCGCGACCTTGCCATGCTCGACTGTCGACACCTCTTGTGAAATCTATATTGCATTGTAACCAGGGCCATGACTTTTCACATTAGAACAGCGTGTATTCATATTGCATAAATGTGTGGTGAGTGTAGCGCTTTGTTTGACGGATGTTTGAGATTAAAAGTCCCATTTTAACTCTTTCACTGCCTGTCCTGTTCTCGCTTTGATCCTGATTCCCTGCAAGGCCTTTTTTTTGCTAATTTTAAACAATATTCACAGCTCCACATAATCATAAATAATGACTCATCTTTACAACCAGTGGTTAAAGTGGAATTTGGGAGGAGAGGGGACTTTATTGCGTTCATGCAGAGATGGGCAATATATTTATATAATTGTCAGACAAGCTTTATTTAGAAGATGTTGTTTCGTAATTGCACCATGGCCTTCTAGAAGTAGGTCTACTATTTAACTCTTCTCATTCCGGCGTCCCTTCAAAGGGCCATCTACTTTTTCTTGAAAAATAATTTCTGTTCCATGTCTGATAAAACAAACCACCTGGAAAGATTAAAGATAAAAATCACACTGTGTCCCTTCTATTTAGAGTCAATTCAGCCTCTGGGATCAATCAGACTTAGTTTCAACTGTAAACTGACAAATAAAAAAATTTCCCCAAAATTTCTAAAGTTTTAATAGGACTTTTGTTTTGGATTTGCCTAAATTTTTTCTGAGTAACTTTCAGTGCCCAAAACAAATCTTTAACCTCAATAACCTTCAGCTTTTGCAGAGAAATGGTCAAAACCCAAAATATGCCAAATCTAGAGTAATTCAGGTCTCCGCTGTAAACACCAGCTTTACCAATCCTTATATTCAACAACAAAAAAAAAATAGGCAGAACATTAGATTCTGTTTTTTTGTTTTTTTTCTTGGAGAAAGGTTCTCACTTCTGATCACAGCCTGTTAGTCATCAAATGCTAAAACTACAGAGCTGTGAGGACTGTCTCAAGGATTTTGTAAATGGAGACAACATTTTGTTTGTGGTAAAAATCAATCAATTACAAGTCAGATATTAGCATGGTAAAACCACACACGGATATCGGGGTTGCCTGTTTGTATGCGCTGCGCTGTCAGGCTTCCTCACATCCAAAACTCCACCACCAAGAGAGGCCCGCCCTCCGCGTCAGAGTTGTCTCCTAGAAAGCGCGATGATCACATCATCATCCTGTGTCGCTTTAGCTTTGAGCGCGTTAGTTGAAGAGAAAAGTTTCGCTTTTGGATCTTTTGTGAGATGATCTTTTCCTCAGACAGACAGAACAGTTTCCCTGTGAGGCTACATATAAATGCAACTGCAACTCAAACACTTATTTACTTCATCATTTTGCATGTGTTTATTTTATTATAGTAATATTATTTGCGATTAAATCCAGACCGCCAGACCGGACGATTCTGGCCTACTTCAACCCCTGGTTACAACCACTATAGAAATTCACTTGAGCTGCAATGTGTGGCATAATTACACAAAAAAGCAGTCAAATCTTGCTAATCATACACTACTGACATGTCCTGTTGTTTTGTGGTATATATACACATTCTTGCTGAACTATAATAAAGATTTTCCCTACAACAATTTGCGTCTCAGATTTGAAAATCCACTCACATTTTCATGCCAGTTCTCTACAGGGAAAAGTTTGCAATTGAAAACTCCCTTTCCACCTGTTGTGTCTCAAATGAATTCACGTCTGAGCACATTTCGCTTTTGTCTGCTTGCTTTTCCCAAAGTACAGCAGGTTCGCTCCATATTTTAAATTGTAGATTGTTGTCAGCGGTTGTCCCTCAGGAGGCACTGGCAGGATAGTTTACACAGTGTAATTGAGCTGTACTTTCATACGTTTGGCAATAGTCTTTGGCAATTGTTTCCGGAACACTACGTCTCGCGGATAAACTAAGTGACAAATTTGTTAGCACAGTACATAATTATAAAGGAGAAGACGTCGACCGTTATAAGCTTCGAACTGTGATATATTTGTTTACGCTTTCATTTACGGAATTGCTTCAAAACAGACATTTCCAAAAGTCTGAAGCAACTGTGTCCCTTTTATTGATTCAATTATGGCCCAGTCACAATTAACCCTCCCTTTTTTCCTTTTAGCTTAAAACTGTAAAACCAATGTACTAAAGGAGTGTTTGTTTTGTAATTCGAAATCAATATGTGTAGTCATTTCAAACTTAACTGGTTGTTGTGTTGACAACCTTTGACCGGCCCCTTGGTAGTTGGTAGACTGTACCACTTTACCACAGGTTGTACAGAGGATTTTTTACTCATTTTGTGTTGTCACTTGGTCAAAATAGTTTGTAGAAGAGAGTTAGTTCACTTGCTTCAAAATAAGTAGATCATATGTTCTCCCTGTGATATCAACATCCAAAACATGCATAGGCAGTACTTAAAGGGCAGAAATGCACAGGTTCTCAGTTCCACCACTTTTAAAAATGTTTGATACCAACAGTTCTTGCAACCATTCACCGTTGTATTGAATTTACACAGTACTCAGTGGTCTCACTTTTTTCACAAAGTGCTTCATTTACCACTTCACATTGGAAAACACAAAGATTACTAATTTAAAACTAAAAAAAGTTAGTTGCCCTAACCTGCAGTTTCATTATAGTTGACATAGCCTCGTCTCACAGAAGTGCTATGCTATGTTTTCCACATAGGCAAGCTGGCCCTCTTTAAGAATCCTTGAGTGGAAGCATAGTCAGGTTTGGATAGACAATACTAGCACAATGTATAGAGTACGTTTCCAGGTTCCAGCCATTTTAAGAGTGTGGAGGTGGACGATGCCTTTAACACTTGTATTATTAGTTATCTAATAGAGAAGCCACAATTTGTTAGGTTTGGCAAAGAGGTGTCAGAGACTGTTGTGAGCAATGTGGGCCCTCCACAAGGTACGGTTCTGGCTTTGTTTTTGTTCACACTTCATACGGCGGACTTTCAACATCAGTCAAGCACGTGTCACACTCAGAAGTATTCGGATGACTCTGCGATTGTAGCTTGTGTTAAGAAAGAGAACAAATCTGATCCATCAGATTGAAAATGACTTTCGATGAGAGTCGAAACGTCTTGATCTTCGGAAACACTGTCCAGATGACTACTTTGAAGACTTCTACTATGGATCACTCCTGGATGAATGAGGGACTACACCGTCTTACACTTGGGATGTTAACTGACTTTTCTTTATTACATTTACTTAAATGATCTGATTAGGGAAGTCCAAAATCTGAAATAATCGTCTGTGGATATTTGTGATATATCAGTGGTTCTTAAAACTGGCATTTTGTTTTTATCATGTTTTTATCCCAAAACAACAAAGACATTTTCTCAAGGTTAAATGAATTGTAATTGAAGAAGTAGAGAAAGACAAACCATAAAATCAGTGCTTCAAGTTGGCTTAAAGAAGTGTCGGTACTAAAGCACTCCATAAATGTGACCACAAAAGTCTAGCATACTTCGGAAGACGCGAACACCATTCTTTACAACAACCTCAATCGAAACTCCATCAAACTCCTCCACATCAAAACCCACACAAAAGCCGCCATATTTCACCTCACTTCCACTTTACACTTACACGGCAGTTTCTCACGGGACCCGGGCGTACCTCTCTATCTCCACAAAGCAACAAACGCACCTCTGATTTACCGCAGCGCCTCAAGGACGTGGCGAGAAGATAGCTATATTTCCGATCATGACATTTCAATCAAAGTGTGTTCTGCTAAGTCCCCGCCTCACTTACCCACCAGCCCCCGCCCTGTTAATCAAAATTATCCGACGCGCACGACTTCTTGAACAATCTGTCATGCCTTCGCGGGGAGGAAAGTTAGCGGAGAAAGCCTTTTGGAGGAGTTCCAAGGCTTCCGCAGATTTCAAACGAGATGAGAAGAGCCGTTTTTAAATAGGCCGACCCGACACAACAGCTGGCTTTTCTCCGCTAAGACATCCATGCATATTTCATCGTGTATAGTAACTGGATTAGACTTTGGGGTTCTTACGCTGGCAGATGGGCGTGCAGTTTTTTTGTTTTTTTTTTTATCGCTGTATGATCAAAGATGTCGGGGTTTATTTTGATAATGTGTTCTATTGTTCCAAACGGGGTGGGGGGTTTTGCCGTGGGGATTGGTCAGCCGGCGCTGGAACTTGTGCTACTTTGCGAGCGCCATTATTTGTGCTTTGACTAGAGTAGGGCAAAGAAGGAGGTGACATTGGAAGACCTCGTAGGAAAGTAATGAGTTTGGGGAGTAACTGAATGGTAATTTGCACAAAGGTTGTTCATGCTGTAGATTATGATGTCTCTATACACTGTGAAAAGTCAATAAGTTCAATGAACTTAAATCTTTGTGTTGATATAACTTGACAATGTGAGCCAACAATTTTTAATGTTGATTTGAAGTTATGAGAGAGAGAGAGAGAGAGAGAGAGAGAGAGAGAGAGAGAGAGAGAGAGAGAGAGAGAGAGGAAGAAAGAGTGGAATAGAAGGATTGTTTATTGTTTATTGTTTTATTAGGATCCCCATTAGCTGCCAATTTTATGGCCGCTAGTCTTCCTGGGGTCCTCTAAATGATGAGAGGAAAGAGTGAAGGAGGAGAGAGAGAGGGATGAAAGAGATGTGACAGAGGGAGAGAGAAAGAGAATACAGAGAGGGGGGGTGAGAGAGTGAGCAAGAGAAAAATGAGAGGGAGAGAGAAAGGAGAGAGTGGGACAGAGGGGTAGAGAGAGAAAGAGAGAGTAGAAAGAGAAAGAAAATGAGAGAGAAGAGAAAATGAGAGAGGGGCAGAGAAAGAGATGGCACGAATTGAGAGAGGGGAGAAAGGGAGAGAGAGAAAGAGAGATGAAAGAGTGGAGAAAAAGAGAGAGGGATAAAGAGAGGGACAGAGGGAGACAAAGAGAGGAGAGAAAGGGAGACAGATAGAGAGAGAGAAAGGAGAGAGAGAGGGGTAGAGAGAGAAAGAGAGAAAAGAAAGAGGGAGACAGAGAAGGAGAAAGGGGAAAATAGAGAGAGAGAGGGGAGGGAGAGAAAGGCAGAGAGAAAATAAAATGAGAGCAGGACAGAGGAAGAGAGGGGAGAAAAGGAGAGAGAGGAGACAGAGAGAGAGAAATATATGAAAGAGTGGAATAGAGGGAAAGAGAAGGATGGGAGGAAAAGAGAGGGGGGGGTAAAAAAAGAGAAAGACAAGGACAGAGAGAGACAGAGAAAAGGAGAAAGTGAGAAAGAGAAAGACGGGAGAGAGAAAGGAGAGAGAGTGGACAGAGGGGTAGAGAGAGAGAAAGGGAAAAGAGAGAGAGAGGAAGAGAGAGGAAAGAGGGATACTGAGAGAAAGGGAGAGAAAGAGAAATGAGAGTGAAAGCAGAGAGAGAGGAGAAAAAGGGGAAAAAGAGAGAAATAGAGGAAAGAAAAGGGATACAAAGAGAGGGGAGAGGAGACAGAGCTAAGAGAAAATAAGAGAGGGACAGGAAAAGATGGAAGAAGAGAGAGAAGAAAGGGACAAAGAGAGAGAATGAGAGAGAGAGAGGGAGGGAGAACAGAGGGAGAGAGGGGGAAGAAAGAAAGAGAGAGGGAGAGAGAGAGAGAGTGCAATTAGAAGTGAAAGAGCAAGGAAGAAGAGAAAATAAGAGAGAGGAGAGATGGAGGAACAGGGTAAAAAGAGAGAGAAAGATAAAAAGAGAATAACAGACAACTTACACACTTGAGTTTAACTGTCACAAAACTTTACATTCGTTTTAAGTTAAACTGTATGCATGTAGCATTTTTTGTGTTTTATTTGGGGAAAAAAATCCAATTGATACACAAGTACAGCTTTCTCATTTGATGCTTGGAATAAAGTATTTTGAAATGACTTTCAGATTTTTTCTGTGAATTAAGCCAGGTTAAGACATTTTCAACCTGACAAGACATCACCATAGAATTCTGACACTTTCCCGGTGAGAATAATAGTTAGTTCTATCTGGAATGTCAGCTATGATTGGGTGATTGTCAAACCATTATGAGCTGTAATTTAGGCCTAATTCAGGAGTTAAGTGGTACTTAAGGAACACATAATACATGGAACATTTTTCATTCTTGAACCAAATTGAACGTTCTTTTCACTAAAGCAAGCCAAGAGCCAAACTTAATTTAGTTTTACATAAAAAAAAACACAAATGAAATTGTCATGTGTTATTAATTGATTTATAATAGTGACAAAAGAGAAAGTAGCAGTTAGCAAAAAGTTCTAGAAGCTACCTTTTGAACTCAAACTAATAGAAGTTTTTGATTACATTTTTCCTTTTAAATTTGCAACATAAAAAAATACCTTTATGTATTCATAGTTTAATTAATGATTAAAACAATGATGAATGGTTGTGTCCATTTATGATGCAAATATAGTTTAATTCTGAATAAATACATTTCAGTGCTGTGTTTTAGGCTGCTAATCCTTACTCACTTGAGCAGGCTCATTGTAAGAAATCTGGAAGCCTGGTGCAAGGGTGGTTCATATAATAGGGGAGAGCGGGGTTAGTTGTCGCAATCACTATATCTAGACTGTAAATGATGCATTTGAAAAAAGTCAGAATAAAATGTGCATTAAATGAACCAAAATTCACTCGCTAAAACATTTTTGTAAATTTGTGTTCAAGATTGTGATAAGACGACATCAAAAAAATTTGTAGCAAAAAGTACATTTTCAGATGTTGAGAGTCAGACTGACGATTAGGACAATTTTTTTCTGAGCTGGGTTTAAAAATGTAGAAGAAAGCTGAGGTGAGAGTAAAACAGTCCAGTCGGGGTTGGTTGTCACACATATCTAGAACAGCAGCACAGCCAGAGCGGGGTTGGTTGTCACACTTTTACAAAAGCCAGATTTTCTTAAAAATATTGTATTTTAAATATTCCAATTCAATGCAGGAAATCTGTGTAAAGTTTCAACTAAAAAATAAATCTAATTATTGTCATGTAGCTTGTTCTGTTCAAAAATTATTAATTACTAATTCACAATAAAAATATAGTTTTACAATATCATTAGATTTTGACAAAAAATGCATCTTTGAAATGTTCATTGCCTTTTTTAGACTTGGGGTTGGTTGTCACAGGTGATCGATTAACACTAAATGATCAATAACTTTTGATCAGAATAAGACAGAGAACAGCAGGTGATTCATTAGTTACCCAAGACTTTGAGCTTTCTCTGTTGTTCCAAATGGTTAATGTGAGATTTGCTGTTTTGAGAAATTAGAATCCAAGTAAAAAGTGTGACAACCATCCCCGCTCTCCCCTACATAAAATTGTAACTGTATTAGGTTAACATTTACCCATTAACCAAAAGAAAATGTCACCAGTAGCTTCAACCAAAAAAATGTGATTGTTTTACATTTTGGCTTTTTGTAACTATATTAAATGGAAAAATTCACAAACTAGATTTGGCATCGATGCTAATGTGCAACATATATAACACTGATACAAATTATTGACTTAAAGTAGGGTATTCAGTTTAAAATAGCCCATACACAGAAATACACAGAACTCAGAACAATAGTGCAATATGTCAGTGCAACTAAGGCGATAATAATATGATTCCTAAAATGGCAGTGATAATAAATGACTGAAGTGGACAATGTGAATAGTGAATAATCATATGTCTCAGAGTGTTCACAAGTCAAACAGCAGAGGGAAGAAACAGTTCTTTGTTGAACCTTAGCCTTCTGCCCGAAGGGGTGGCTCAACTGTCCAGATGAGGCATGATCTGTCCCAGAACCTGGGACAAATCTGCGGCTCCCCGG